>VZRN01006213.1:244394-356373 GCA_013397935.1 Dasyornis broadbenti
AAAAAAAAAAAATCAGTGGCTGGGTATAGGAGAGAAACTCTGCCAAGTGCACCCATCCTGTGCTGAAGTAAAACTGCAGTGTCAGCTTGCGGCTTAGGAGATACCAGAGACTCCACGGGAGAGAACATTGTTATAAATGCTCCTACCATGAGAACATCTTTGAAAGCTACTTGCACCTTATCACACATCAGAGAACCTTGTCAATTTTGAGAAAATTGCAGAAAGCCAGGCATCACCTGCCCAATGTGGCCATTAGTTTGTTTCATTAGAATGTTTTACAGAGCTGTAATACTAACTAAACCAGACTTTCAGAGAATGACGTATTTTTAGCAATAATTTTTTATATTGTATGGCTGATGTTCTTAGACTATTAGAGAAGCATGTAGGCATCTTTATTTGAAAAAAACCAGAAATATCACAATCAGATCTGAGACTGGGACCTAGATGTCCTGCCTTCTATTCCTCCAGTACTCTGTACTGTCCTTTCTGCCTTTTGGAGACCCCTCTGCACTCCTTCACAGCTGAAGTTATTTACAGCAGATTGTTTCTTACACATACAGTCATTTTCACAGAACATAAAAGGACATATGGGTGCTATTGTACTGAGGATCATAATTCTGCTGCAAATGTTATGAACATGAAATGAGTCCAGTTGGAAACCAACACCATGAACAGGCTGAAAACACTGATACTTAGTTTCAGCTTCCAGTGGCTTTGACACCTACAGGTACAATCTAGTCCCACTGATGCACCCACTTGTGACTCCACCCGTAGAGGTACCCTGGCACACAACGATTCCATGGATATAAACACTGATGTGCCAAGGCCCGGATGCACTCCAGACCTCCAGCACCAATTTACTCTGGGCTTGCTGCCATTTTTGTGAATAGCTTCTAGGTTAATCTTTGTACAAAGAGCATTGCATCACTCTAGCCTTAGAGTGCACAGACTTCCTTAACTGTTGCAAAGGAAATGTCAGGGTATTCCTGCCACCACAAGGTGAAGTTCATGATATAAAGCAGTCAATATATAGGCCACTGGAGCTGTGTCTGCCTCATGATTCATTTCTAGTCAGTGCAGATACTAGAAATTGAACTTTTCTGCCTTCCACTCCTTGGTTTTCCTTCCTTCTTCTTCCTGGCCTGTGCAGAGATAGGCCAGTTTATGAATTGGTCCACTGCAAACCATTGCCCGAGAAGGCTGGAAGCAGACACAATGCCTCCTCTTTAGGAATAAGGCCTCTGTGTTACAGAGGTTTGTAATATACACAGAGACTGTGCAGGACCACTTCCTCAGGTGTCTCTGTCAAAGACAAGAGCTTTCACGTGATCTGCTTTTCTCTCCTTGTTGCCACCTTTACTCTGGGCAGCTTTTTCTTTCATGCAAGTTGTTGAACCTTCCCCCAATAGAAACTTATCCACGTAACAGAAAGAAAATTTCTCCATACATGTAATGTTGCCCTTTCATTCATCTAAGTAAAGACTAAGCATGAAAAGGATGGGGAGTTTGTCTAGGGAAACCCAGCCAGGATCTGCCAGGCTGTAACCATCTACCTTTCAAGCTTTTGTGTTCTTAACATCTATCAGTATCAAACTGCTCTGGGTCGCTGACCTATACCCAGTACCCTTTCTAATCTGAACTCTGCTTAGCAGAAGAGTATCCAAACTATCTGGAGAGGTGCACACTTGGGAGCCACATATACGAATATAGGATTGTTGGACCCTGTCCTAAGAGAGGACTATCCTCCCACCTCCAGCAATTGCAGCATCTCTAGTAAAAAGGTGGTGACCACTCAGCAAGCCCACAGTGCCAGGTGTCAACTGGCTTTGCCAGTAACCCATGCCACTGGCACTAAAGGTAAGGAATACTCACCCACAGAAATGAGAAACAGAAAAGGAGGTGAAAGAAAACCTATTTGGGCTACCTGAAAGTAATTTTACATGTGAAGGCTTGAAAGACCTTGTTAATATGCAAAAGAAGGGGCCAAGTGACAACTGAGATACTCTGAGAGGCTTCCTGATTACCAGAGAATTCATCTCTCAAGAAGAGATCCACTGAGCAGTTTGGTCCTTCGGCCAGCCACAGAGTACACAGGAAGGGGAGATGGGCAGATCAGTCTGAGCTGTTTTAGATGAGCTCATGCCGGTTCTGCTGACAGTCCCAGTCTATCCAACCTGCAAATGGTAGCTGTACTTAATGGATTATTACTGGATTAATGATATTAATGGATTATTATTGTTCAAATTGTCATGTTCCTTTCAGCTGGATGGAGGATCTCATGCACTTTAGACAATGTTCTGTTCCTTATTGGGCAGCTTGCAGTAAGAAAAGGAGATGGCTAGGGCTTTTTGAAGGGATGGAAGAGTGAGATTGCTGCCTTTTAATCAGTGCAGTTAACAACACCCAAACACCGCCTCTGTGCATTGTCTGCAGCTCCGTGCACCCTCTGTAGCACAGAGCACTCCAAGCCTTGGAATGATAAGTGAGAATAAATACTGCAGTAATTCACATGCTTCCCTTCCCCCACACCCTGACCTTAATGGAAACCACATGAGGAACACAGGACGCAGGGGAAGATCCCTGGGAAAGGCAAAGCTATGCAAACAATTAGCCACTGAGCTGATGGCATGAAAGCCTGGCAGCTACTTCACACCTCTCTCCTGCCAGGGAGTCCCTCTGGCCCCAGCTTTCCTAAGCACAAACTGCATGTTCTGTCACTGCTCTGAGGTAGGAAGTCACTGAGGACACAGAAAACAAGAAAGAGAGGCAGAACGGGCAGCTTGGCTCTCCTGATTGCAATCCTTCCCCTGCTAGGGAGAATCTACTACCTGCACATCCCCCATGGGATACTGTTATTACAATTACTAGACTCTCAGGCAGACTTTCATTTTCTCATGACCTAAAAAATCCCCAAACTAAAAACAACAACAAAAAAGACCAGAAGAAAAGAATTTCTTCAAACTTTCCAAAACAATTAAACTTCAAACAGAGACCAAGCCTGAAGCATTTCAGTCAAAAAGCAGATGTTTAAAAAGCTCTGCACATACATCAAAATGGGGCTTGGAAAGTCCTGAAGGAAGTGTGTATCTACCTTTACAAAGCTATTACACTCAAGAGGCAATTAACATCCATAAGAGGAGATAATCCACAGGGTGAAGCTGACCTACAATGATGAATGTGATTCTCTAAAGACTGTATATGAAATGACCGAAATAATGATTGACTCTCGTAGACTTAACTGGGTTAGCACAGTCCATTGAAGAAAGGCTGCTACATTCTAAATTGTCTCTAATATACTCCCTTCTTATATACTTTCCCATGCATATATTTTTCAAATGAAGATGAGGTAAGGAATTTCTGAGTCACAGTAAGGTATAGGAAAGCACATCAGTGGGTGTATGGGGTGTGTGTATATGTGTGCATATGAGCACACGTGCCATATGGCTGCTCTTCCTGCTCAGATAATTCAATAATTCAGTGGATGATTGACCTCAAATGACATTCTTGCTGTATCGTCTCACTCAATAATATGAAGAAACTCACACACCTGCTTTGGAATCTCTAACGAATTATGTAGGAAAAATGTTTTGTTGTTAGTGCTATACTCTCTGTCCTGGGCCTTCAGAGCTCTGTTTACAACCTAGCCACTGCCCTTGTATGTGCCACACAGGAAAACACCTAACCTCACTTTCCCTTAATCTTTCTCTAAAGTAGAAAAAATATCATATATATCAGACACTTTAAAAGAATCTTGTCTACAGGTCCTGAGAGCTTTGAAATCCTCAAAATGAAGCAGATGAGAAAGAGATTTTTTGTTTCAGTTATTTTGAAGGGCCAGCTGTCAAAGATGATGCCAAAAGAAAGGAATAGGAATCAGTTTGTAAAAAATATTGTCAGGTGAAGAAAATGTGAATTTTATTAACTGAAGTTCATCTATTCAAGTAACCTGGGTACTGAAACCACACTGGAATCAAAAAGGATGATTCTGTATCGATCATGGGATTCATTATAATTTTTCAGTGTATGCATTTGAAAGATGCAATGTCTACAGAAGTGCTCCCTAATGTATAAAATCCACTAGCTGCCACTCTCAATTAAATGTAGTTAATGAGATCTCTGTTCACCCCATAGAGAAGAGGGTTGTGTCTCCATAGTTTATTGAAAATGGAGTTAAAACATGGCTGGGATTTTAATTGGTTATTGTGGATATCACCACGACATGTCTCCTATGGTCTGTCTGGTGTATCTGAGGTTCATAAAATCCAATAAAGCATTTAAACAAAATCCAATAGATGCCTGAGGCTCTGGGCTTTAATACCAGAACATGAAGCAGACGTACACAGAAATGACAATTGACAGGGTATCCCTTGCCAATCTATACATAACAAAGGAGAAGCAGCTTTCACAGTTGTATCCCCCTCCCCGAGATGTAACAGGGCATGGCTTTATCCCATGTCAAGCACGTGCAAGAAAAACAATTTAGAGCTGTGGTTCTCTAATGTGTGCCAGAAGGAAGAAGTGTTGCCTGGGAGCTGCCAAAGGACAACAGTTCACTTTTTCTTTTGGGGACTCATGGGAGACAAATGGCCTGGAGGAAGGACACAGCTATTGTGATTGTAGCAACTGGAGGCTGACAATTATGGGTGCTGATAGTGACAATTACAACTATGTTGTCTCCTGTGGTTTTCTGGTCAGAGATTCTTATGGTCTAGTTTTAAATAGACAAGTGAAGTTCATCTCTCACTTCTCTATGGAAGGTTTTTTCCATAAGATGAGAGAATGGAAGGGGGTGTCAGCTGAAATTCCTCTTGGCTTTATTTTATGCCTGGGCTCCCAGTTCACTCCAAGAAACATAATGACGCCTTTCACAGACCTCTTTCCACAGCTTACTGAGAGTTCCCTTCTCTTCTGGAGAGGGTGCAGGAAGAAGGCTCAACTGGGGGATCCGTGCCTGACTTTCCTCAGAAAATTATTTTTCTCCTGATCACCAGTTAAGAGGAAACAACAAACAACAACAACAAAAAAAGCCAACATTGCAAATTCAGCACATTTTTTCATCTCAAAGGGTCTAAAAATACTCTGGAATTATTGAGCTGAAAATCACAGTTATAATAAAGTGGAAATGATCCCATCAGGCAGGACAGGCCAGCTGTATCATTACTGTTGCTGGGTTGAATCCTCAGAGAGACCATTACACCATCAGCTGAGCAATTACAAAGTCTGTAACTGCACTCCCTGCAATAACTATCCTTAAGTAGGCACTGGCCAAACAGATTGAGCAGCAGCCAGGCAAAGAGCTGAGCTGAGTGGCTGCAGAGGGGGGCAGGGTGAGGATTAGATGCCTTGTAGCAATAAACTGACTGCTACTACATATTGAGTGTTAGCAATTTTCACTCACCTGTTTCTCACGCAGGTTTCCTATGGACCCTCAAACTTGGGGCTGTCCTCAAAACACTGCTTTGATCCACATGAGACAGCAGCCCCCAAGCTCTCTCCATAACACATGCGGTCCTTACAAGGTTCCAAGCTCAGGCTGTGGCCTGAATATGGTTCCATAGGCTCTAAGTTCCCACAGAGCTGTACTGACTCTAGAAAAGAAGGTTGGTTAGCAGCAGCTTTGTTAGCTGTTGGTGCTGACCAGCTATGGCAGGCACCACAAGTTACAGGTGGCAGCAGCAGCACATCTCATCCTGGCCACAACTGAGAGGAGCTTTCATTGTGATTAGCCCAGCTGGCTCTGCTTACAGCAAAACCAAGTTTGGCGCTTTCCTTTTAGTGTTTCCTGTTCCATTTTTCCTCCTGTTCTACTTTGTTGCTTGTGCAAGTCTTTGCAGTTCTTGTTAGACCTCCTCTGAAAACATCTCTTTTCTTACTCTCTGGTTTGTGGGCTGGTTCTGTCCTGCAGTATGACTCAGCTGCACTGTGGTAGACTGCACTTTTTGGGATTATTTTGTTTTCCTTGGCATAACGGGGGCTGCTGTGCAGCAAGGGGAGGACTGGGGAAAGAGAGCTGCTGATTCATTGCAGCTGTTTAAACAAGCCAAGCACCTCATCCTCTCCTTTCCTTTCAAAAGCCCCGCTCAGCATTTCAAGGCCAGCCTGGTCTCCTGCTTGCTTTTGTTTTCCTGCCCCTTTAGGCTGTGGTAGCAGCGGAGGCATGTTCTTGGCTTGTTTTTTCTTCAGCCAGGACCCACCTCCAGTTCCTACAGAAGCCAAACCCACAACTCAGAGTAAACATACAGCACCAGCACTCCAGCTCCCCTTACTCAGGGTTCCATGGACACTAATTCAGCGGCTGAATGTAGGCTGCCTTTATTATTCTGTCTAGGGTGATTTTGCAGGGAAGATGGAAAGATATCCAGAGGGCACACCTTAGCAAAAATGTCCAGTGATTAATCACACTATACCAAGAATATTTTCAATTTTCCTTGAAGGAAATTTTAGCAGAATATAGTAATAAATTTTGGAAAGGAAGAAAAACGTACTGGTAAGACCAACAACAGAAGTCATTCTTCTGCAGGTAATGGAGGAATTGTTCTGCCAGATGCCAGAGGCTCCATGCATTTTCACCCTCAGCTTCTCCTGAGAACAGGGGACAATTATGGCATGTACAGTATGGAGATTGATGGCATTGAACCACAACACAGAAATCTAAGGAGGCAAACAAAAGGACTCAGAGGTAAACCTTGGTATGCATAGGACCTGGGTTCTAGAAATGCCTGGGAGAACAGGGATTAAGACTTATTTACACAAGTCCTGTGTGCTTCTGAGGTGAATTGTGTGACCTTAGGTTTGGAAGGTCTTGGGAAGACCTCAATAACTTTGGGGCACTGACACAGAATTAAAGGGATATAAAAAGCATTTTCTCACCTGGACTAGCAACACAGGCACGTGGACAGTGTATTTACAGAAACTGTGGGTCTAGCAGGTGATTAAACAGATTTTAAATCTGTAGATCACAGTTCTGCTCCTGATTTAAACAATATTGTGCAAATTGCTTCACTATTCGGATTTCATCTTGCCTTTGTATTACTTAGCTAAAAAACCTTTGAGTAAAGCATATTTGGACACAACCTGCTATAGCAGCATCATGAACCTTATCAGCACATCCAGACACCTTAGTAATAATGATAATATAATGTGTTTTGTAAAGATCACACTGATTAGTACATTAGAGACAAATGGGAGAGACACTTAGGATGCTAGGAGACAGAGAAAGGGAGGGAGGGAGAGAGAGAAACATCCCTAGCTGAGTGTGCAAAATAAACTGGGATTATCAGATTGACATAGAGTATTTATGCTTTGCTCACTGAAACTTTATCGTCTTCACATTATGTGCAGAGACTCGATGGAAACAAAATGCTATCAAGTGAGGCCAAAAGAGGACTTTTGTCCTCTACGTGCGACTGTGGTTTGGGATCTGCGTTCCCCTGTACTTGGCATCTTTCCTTTCTGTTAATAAGAGAAGGAAAGCATGTGGAAGCTGAGTTCTGCATGGGAAACTTGTGTATAGCTTTGGGCACTGGAAGAATGAAGTTATGTGCTGGAACTGATCTCATACATGGAAGGTCTCTGGAGGGAAGGCAGAAGCCAGGGAACACACAACATGCTCAGCACTGCCTCTCCCTGAGGACTGGATTTCGTCATGAAAGGACCACATTTTTAGCAAATTATTTGCTTTACTTGTGGATGAGAGGACAGTGGTGAATATCATTTTACCTTAAGTACAGAAATATCTTCGACATGGTCTCCATGATATCCTGATAGTCAAAGTGGTGACATTTTGTTTGCATAGGTAGACTATGAAGTAAGTGAAAAAGAAAAAGATCATCCAGGCTCAAAGGTTGTGACTGGTGGTCCCTAGGGGTCAATACTGGGGACAATGTTTTTTGATGTCAAGTGCTGTCTGTGTTAATAAACTGGACTTTGGGACAGAGTGCACCTTAGCAAGTTTGTGGATGGTACCAGATTTCAGTGGTAGAGGACAGAGATGTTATTCAAAGCGACACTGGCAAGCCAGAAAAATTAGCTGAGAGGAACTTGTTGGAGTTTCAAGAAAGAGAAATTCAAAATCCTGCAGCTGATATAAGATAATCCCATGCAAAAACAGAAGTTTAGGTATCTATATTTCAGTCAGTGATATCTGTCCTGACCACAGCCAGGGAATTTTTTAACCCAGTTAGGCATTGCTTGACAGCAGGTGGGCCAGCCTTCTCATTGGGATCCAGCCAGTATGGAAGGAACTGGACTTATTCCTGCCATCAAATGACTGCTGAATTTGCCTTTTTGTTTTGAATATGTGGAACAGCAGTTAGAATCCCATCAGTCTATCTATTTTAATTCAGTCAGCATGGGCCTAGCTGGAGATAGGAGAAACATTTTCAAAAAATCCCATTTTTCCTGGCCTGTGGATTTCTTTATTTCAGTAACATTTCTGGGAAAATAGCACATCTCTCTAAACTGTAATGCAGCCAGAATGGACACTACAGCTCTTATCTCAGATTTGGCCACATATATATTACACATTAGTACAATAAACAGTTGATGTAAGCCAGAGTAGAACCAGGCCCTTAGATATTTATCTAAATTAACAGAATCACATTACTGTTTCGATAGCAGATGAATCAAAAGGAGTTTCATGTCTTATCACAAGCCTTCCCTACTTCTGCCCCACTTCTAAAGGAGCCTGTGGGAGAGTGTATGTATCCCACCAGTTTCCCACACAATTGGTACCTCACCTGTCTTGCACCAGTTGTCTGGGAAAATACGTGTTTTTTTAAAATCAGTGAAAGTTCAGCCAAGAAAGAAATTAAATTGTTTCAGTTTGAATTGGTAGCATCCCACCCCATGTGGAAACAGGCATCTTGAATATAACAAACAATTTAGAATTAAATTGTACACTTGGTTCCATATGATTGACTTCCCTGGGATTGTGCTGACAGAAATAAAACCAGAACTCCCTAGATTTCAATTAAGTAGATAAGTTATTGTCTATGTCTCCCTTCCTGTTACTTTGAGAAAAAAAGTCCATTATTAACTTACAAGATTGTCAGACTTGGAATTCTACAGTTGTCAGGTTCTGTAATACAATATATACCCTGAAAAGATATTGCCAAACCTACCTGTAGACATGAAGTGAATCAGAGGGCCGAGAGAACTCAGTGCACCAAGTATGAACCCCTTTGATGTTGCCTCAACAACTCAGCTCAAGGTACTGTTTACAGTTGTATTTTGTTCCACAAAGTGCATTATACACGAGAGTGTGATAGAGGCTACTCTCTCCCAGTAGCTGACCACAGGAAGCCAGACTATAGTCATTTCCAAAGACATGTTGCTATGAATGTCTCAGACTGCACATCACTAAAGCACTCTGTAGACTCATTTGGCCTATTTACCATATGTTGCAGTGCATCTTTAAATTTAAATGGCAGCTAAAAGCCCAGGGTGCTGACCTAATCATCATTCAAGTATTCTTTCCATTGCTTTTCTCTTTCTGTATCTGCTGCTCTACAGGTCCTGCTTTACTAACTTGGTCTTCTAAGGTGACCCACTTAGTGGAGAGGGAAAGGCTGTGGATGTCGTCTACCTGTACTTCAGTGAAGCCTTTGACACCATTTCCCATTCTCCTGGAGAAACTGGCTGCTCATGGCTTGGATGGGTGCACTGCTCACTGGATAAAAACTTGTTTGGATGGCCAGGCCCAGAGAGAAGTGGTGACTGGAGTTACATCCAGCTGGCAGATGGTCACAATGGTGTTCCCAGGGCTCAGTGATGAGGCCAGACCTGTTTAATGTCTTAATCAATGACCTGGATGAAGGCATTGGGTGCACCCTCAGTCAGTTCACAAATGACACCAAGTTGGGTGGGTGTTGATCTGCTGGAGGGCAGGAAGGCTCTGAAGAGGGATCTGGATCAATGGTCTGAAGCCAACTGTGTGAGCCTCAACAAGTCCCAGTGTCAGGTCCTGCCCTTGAGTCACAACAACCCTGTGCAGTGCTACAGGCTGGGGGAAGAGGGGCTGGAAAGCTGCCCAGGGAAAAGGACCTAGGAAGGCAGGTCAACAGCAGCTGAACATGAGCCAGCAGTGCCCAGGTGGCCAAGAAAGCCAATGGCATCCTGGCCTGTATCAGCAATAGCGTGGCCGGCAGGACCAGGGCAGTGATTGTCCCCCTGTGCTCAGCACTGGTGAGGCCACACCTCAAATCCGAATGTTTTGGGCCCCTCACTACAAGAAGGACATTGAGGTGCTGGAGCACATCCAGAGAAGGGCAATGGAGCTGGGGAAGGGTCTGGAGCACAAGTCTCATGAGAAGTGACTGGGGGAGCTGTGTTTGTTTAGCCTGGAGGAAAGGAGGCTGAGGGAGACTTTATTGCTCCCTACAGCTGCCTGAAAGGAGGTTGAGGTGAGGTGGGGGTTAGTCTCTTCAGGTGACAAGTGACAGAACAAGGGGAAATAGCCTTAAGTTGTACCTAGGGAAGGATTAGATTGGACAATAAGAAACTTTTTTTCCCTGGTGTGTTATCAAGCATTAGAACAAGCTACACAGGGAAGCAGCTGAGCCTCCATCCCTAGAGGCATTTAGATGTGACACTAAAGCACATGGTTTAGCGGTGGACTTGGCAGTGCTGGGTTGGACTTGGTTATCTTAGAGGTCTTTTCCAAGCTAAATGAGTCTATGTTCTATGATTCCATAATAAACTATCTTGCTATGCAATAGGTTTAGGGTGTTTGGTTTTATCCCCAACACCCCCAATATATGTGAGAAGCACCAAAAAGCAGGCAAAGAGCACACTACTCAGAGAGAGGTACTCCTGTGCTCTTCACAAATAATATAGTAAATAATGAAGCAGAATAACTCCTACACTGTGTTAGAAATACACTGTATTGTGAAACCTAATACTTCATCTTCCACAGGCAAAAAAAATTTATGATTTTTACTCTGCTATAGACCTAACACAAATTTTATGAATTTTCTATGAAGAGAAAATCCTTATCATCCATGCTTTCAGAAAGCATTCATTCTAAGATCCTGAAATGTTGTTCTGAACATGTTTTCACAGTATTTCAGGATATGAGAGGAACTATGACAACTGCTGACATAAAGCTTAATAGAATAATGGAAATACTCTATTACATTTAATCACTAAGGGCACCTGCTACTTAGTACTGATTGAAGCAACTTATCTTAATTTCTAGATCAAGTGTCTTCTGTTAGTGCCTTAATGAAACAGTGTGACATACAAGAAAAATTACTTTGCTTTGCATATTGCCATTTAAGTGATTCAGGGGGGAGAATCAACCCAAACAAATATTTCAGTATTTTCCCTGTTTTGTAAACATCTAATTTTCCATAAAAACCCTTTTACAACAGAAGTGTCTCTTGGGTAACTTCAGTCTGTGCACAGTATGAGCACATTCTATTTCAGTGCTGTTCAAGTCACCTCATGTTGGCCCCAGCAGGGTAAGTGTAGGCTCCCTCTACTCCAAAGCAGGAATGCTGTCACTGGCATGCTGCACCACGTTGAAAAGAGCTGGTTTAGTTAAGCGGGGTCACATCTACGTACACTTAAGGCATTAAAATGAAGGATCTAGCTCATCAAAAGCAGGGGAATATTAGCAAGGATGTTAGTAAGCATTACTTCAAAAGTAGAGGTGAGACGACAGTGGTTTGGGAGGAACTATGTAAAGGAGGGACCCAGGCACTAGCAGCGAGGATGGAGAGTGAGGGACAGAGCAGTGGTGCAAGGAGGCTGCCAAGCAGGGAAGCAGGAGCTCACAGGCAGCTCATGCAGGTGCTGAACCACATGGGAAGCTCTGTTTGCACAGCCCAGCTCACCGGGAGCACCCCTGAGGGTGCAGAAGCTAAACAGCTTTCAAAATCGGTGCACATAATACACAGTTTCCCCCGCTTCTCTCTTCCTGTGCTGCTTCTCTCCCTTCTTAGACAATCCCTGCAAGGGATACAGTTGCATTTTGCCCTCAGCTGCTTTGACTCTAGTCCCATTTCCTACTCTGGTGTCTCCCCTGAGGACCGTACTACCGTGCACTTCCCAACCCCACCCTATTTGTGCCCTTTCCTCTCAAGGCTTAATTTCCCTGACTTTGATCCTTTAATTGGCTATTTTCCTCTCTCAGCCATTAGCCTGCTTCCCTGTGTGCTGGCCAGCATCCCGTGATTAATCTACATTTTGAGAAAAGGCTAAAGCATAGGCCTGAAACGGCACCCAGGAGCAAGCAACTGTGCAACAGGGACTGAGCAAGCCGGAAAACCAGGCACACACATTCCTTAATGAGAAGCATTTGCAGTCACTGTTACCTGAGGCTTTCTAATGAGCAGTAATCTTCATCTTCCCTGTCTTAGTCCAGTAGTTTTACAAGTTCTTGTAGCAGCCAAGACTGTGCCATCCACTGCAAAACAGAATGATGAGAACTCCTACAAGAAAGATTTTGTGCATAAAGATTGTAGCCACTGGCAGTGTTACAAAACAAAACTAAACAAACCAACTCAAATATTTCAGTGTACTGTAGGATAAGAAGCTAAGATCAAAATAAAACACTTACATACTAATGACAGATGTGCAACAGCTAGTAAGGAAACCATCTTCTAGTATGTGGGAATCATTGCCATTTCTTGTATTTTGGAGAGGGAGATGCATACGACTGGGAGGAATCCTCCTGAAATGTTGTAAGCCCAACCTCAAGTTCCTTTTCTACCTTCCAGGTGAATGTCAGACAGTACTGGTGTCTTTCTCACTTTCTTGATGTGAGCTGCCATTTTAATCAAACTCAGCATACTTGTAAAGTATCTCCCTAGAAAAACCCAATGTGTAAAAAATTACCAGCCACTTCTCAACACAATTCTTAGGACTTGGAAAAATTTTCTTCATGATTCTGATGTCTTCAATCCATTAAGATGAGGGTGGGGAGAATAAAATGAGAGAGAAACATAGTTTATAAGGCAGCAACAGGGAAATAAAAAGGTAAACTGAGATGAAAAGGGAAAGGGAAAGAAGAAGAAAGGAGCATGGGATGCAGAGCAGCGTGGATAACTAATTCTCTTCCTCTGACAGGCCAACAGCTAGATTTTTTTTCTGAGAAGGACCAGCCCACCTCACAGCTGCTTAGAACATGAGCTGGGGGATGGGAGGGGAAGCAGAAAAAATAGCAGTTCATTGCCAAGCAGAAATTGCACTGGAAACAGGCGCCTGGGAATGAGCAAGATGGGATTTGCAGGCACAGTCGTGCAAGGTGAAGAAAGAAGTCATATTCTGTAGCGCAGAAAAGGCCACTGAAGAGGGTTCAGGTGTTCAGTGTGATTTTCTTTCTTCAGAGTTAATTCACACAATTTGGAAAAGATAAAGAAAATTGCAGTAAAAGAAAATTGCAAAAAAAGTTGTTATTTTTACAGGAACATCTCCCCTGTTGGTGCTTACCCTCACAGTTTCAGGTCTCCCTGACCTTCAGTTGTGTGCTGTCCCTTCAGTGCACTTGGGCAGTGCCCCAAGTCCAAACCCACAACATCCTTGCTGCCAGAAAACACTTTCCTAAGACACTTTCACCCATTGCAACAAATCTTCTGGACAGTGGATTTCATGGGTCTGCTAACTGTGTGTATTTCTATTTGGGATCATGTAAAAGCACAGACTGTTCATCATTTAAGATTTGCTTTGCTGTCATGATATCACTGTCTGGGACTGATATTTTTGGTGATGGCCAGAAACAGCAATAACATACTTTTCCTCATGTTTTGATTATACAGGAAGAACTTACATGATAACACTGACTGAAGTTCAGAAAGAGAACTAGTCAAGTTACTTTAAAAGTAATTTCTAAGTGAAAACATGGGTTTTCAAAACTTTAGAAAGAAGTTCCTACTTGTAGGAAATTCAAAAATTACAAACATTTCTAAAAAGCAGGTAAAATTGCCAACTTCCTTTTTTCTCTCCTTTCTGGTAAAAAAATGGAAGTGAGAATAAAAGAAAAACCAGACAAGCTTTAAAAAGTGAATGTTCACGTTTAACTTTGAAATTGAGTTATAATCTAAAACCAAAACTATTTTCTTATTTTAGACAAACGTATGAATGTTTTGTTTATGAAATAACAACTTACACAAAAAAATGTGAACAGAATATTCACAAAGAACTTTGTAGACAAGGTATGAATTTTCAGATAGTGTTTCTTATTTTCAATTTAAAAGTCCAGCAGCAGAGACAAAACAAGCAATTTTCCCCAGAGAAACATGTAACACTGAAGCGCACAAGGTGAGAATTGTTTAAAGTCACAGTGATGGACACCAGCTTTCTGATACTGTTATAGGACGACTGATGGCATTCTGTAAAAAGGGCTTTAAGTTCTGTTTATCTGAACTGAGAGCAGTTAGAAGTACATGTCATCCTTATCCATCATCCCTGAAGCTGATCTAACTGGATAGAAGACCATTTTCATGGGAGACTGCTGCCCACAATTGTACTTAGACAAGCAAATGCAGACTTCATGTGGCCTGAACCACATACAGACATTTGCACCAGTGCAAACTGCATGCAGAATGTTTTTCTATTCAGAATGGCAGCGCTTTACATTTTCCTGCATATCTTCAGAAGAAAGGAGTCCACAGGGTCAGGGACAACAAAGAATTAAACAGAGAGTGTCTGAGACAGAGAGGGTGCAATTATTATGAGTTACAACACTGTCAGGATTAACATGTCTCTTTAACAAAACGTGCAAAGGAATCTCAAGCCATTAAACTGTCTAGCTCCTAGCTATTATATTTGATCCATAAACAGTACCTTCAACGGTACAGTGCCCTCTAGCACTGTAATAAAGTATTAACCACTAGTTAATACTTACCCTCCAAATTGCTACTTAGAAGCCTCTTTAAGTCCTCCCATTCAAAAACCTATCAAAAAATAACAGTTGATTCTGAAAGGGCTGCAGTCCCATTTAGAATCAGTGTTTGACTGTCTTCAAATCATTAACTCTTCCTCATCCCCAGGGGAAGCAAAACTATCACTCATATTTTACTGGTTTCTAAATTAATGTTGTGATTAGGCTTCCCCTGGAGTTTTCAACAGCTCCTTATGACAATGCAGGTTACTCCCTGAAACAGGAATATCAGTAATTGAGAAGTGGGATCAGAGTTTAAGGACCCATGGTTTTGAAATGTGGCTAGGAAAAGGAACTAGATGAGAAAAGAAGTGGAGCAATTTACACCACGTTATAGGATTAGCCATTGCTGGCAGCAGTAGCTGGGTATGTAGAATCATAACAGACTACACACACATTTGAGTCAGGATGAGCTGAGCTACCTCCCCACCTGCCCATGCCCAAATGCACCTAAACTGTATGAACTAGACTCTTCTGAGCTAGTGGGATTTGCAGGCACAGCCATGCAAGTTGAAGAAGGAAGTAGTATTCTGTAGGGTCAAGAGAGCTAATTTATAGGAGCAGGATCAGTCTCAGCTGCTTTGATCCCAGATCACTAGACTCAAAGATGACAAACCTTGGGGTGGTTGTCCGGTAGAAAAGGGCCACAACATGGCATGGTAAAATAATTTTAACAATCATAGAATCACAGAGTGTTAAGAGGTTGGAATGGACCTTAAAGATCATCTAGTCCCACCCACCCTGCCACAGACAGGGACACCTCCCAGGTTGCTCAAGGCCTTACCTAAACACGTTCACCCTTAAGAGGTGTAGGATAATGGACCGCAGGTAGATAACTCCACTCTTAAATGGTCCCAATGGCTAAGAGGGAGATTATCAGAAAATGAGTTGAATTATAGCTGTGTACCTACTGCAGTCATTGGCCAAAGTCCAGTGGGTGCCAGCTTTTCAAGAGGAACTGGGAAAAAGCAAGGAAATACTCAAGGCCTTCGACATGTAGTCCTGTGTTACAAGGAAGAGCAAGGAGGCACCAGGCAGGAAATATACATGTTCCCACTCTGCTGACTTCTACTGCTGCCCAGGGAGAGAGCTGAGGGTCTGTACCAGTGCAGATACTGTAAGACAAGTGGGTTTGGTGAACTGGGAGGTATCTCAAGTGCCTGATTCTATACTTTGCTTCTGTTTGCAGTGTTAAACAAATGCAAAACTCACTACCTAACAAACTTTCTTCTTCAGTGATGCACTTCTAACTGCTTCTTGAGTTACTAGTCCTGCCATTTCTGTATGGAACTTAAAGCTTCTCCCAAGCTCATGTTCTTGGTATTCAGATCCTACTTGTAGATACAAGCATGGACCTTATAATTGCAGTCACACAGAACCTCTCACCCAGACTCTGCTGCATGGAAGGGGCACTACAGAGACAGAAGAAATTCTGTGCCTTTCCCCAAGTACATATTTTAGCAAGATATACTAGCCTGTGCCTTTGAGATCCCATCAGTTCTTTTCCCCAGTCCTGTTTTGACTGTAGACAACACCCCCAGTGACCAAAGAAGAATGGATGAGATAGCACAGAGAAAGAAGAGCTATTTCCCCACCCTTTATTCCAGATATCTATGATATGGATGTCATACACAACAGATTATATCTATGCCTAAAAGCAACAGACCACTCAAGGGAAATTGTACTAATAAAGCATACAGGCTGATTATTGTCTCATTTAGTTCCTGTCAGTTCTGCCCTGGAAGAGGACACAAAGAAGAGATTGTGGAGACTTCAAGAAGCGTGGTTGAGTTTTTCCCACAGTTTAGGATGTCTGACTTACATGTCAGAAAGCCAGGGATCAGTTCAGTTGGTGTACTCTTCCTCCATTACCTGCTTCATCTTAGAACCTGTTACTCCAATCATAGTCCATTCAGTCAGTGTGGTGAGAACTCTTGGCAGTCAAGAGAATCTCTGGGCAACAGGAGTCAGTCATCCCCAGCTAGCAAGCTACTGCATTTGCTGATTGGGAAAGGACACACAGATTGCCCCAGTGGTGCTAGCATCTGAATCTGGGGGGTTAGATGGAATGCAGAATATGACAAAGGCTTTGGAAGCAAGAAAGGGAATCACAGCCAGAAAATCCCTCCTCACATGGCCTCCTTCTATCTCCTCCAGTGGCCTGTAAGATTCTTATGTTTCAGTCTCTTTGGTCATAAAAAAAAGGAGCAGCCAGAAAATACTTTTCTAAAGGCTGTGGTAAAACAAGTTCAGCCCAGGATACATGGAAGGAAAAAAGGGCAATTCCTATTTTTTGCTGGAAGGCTTCTCTCACACAAACTGCAAGACCTCTGAAGTGCTGTCAGTGCCATTTGGAGATAAAAACTATAAGGAGGTCCTGTTTTAAAATACTCTATGTGTTGGACCCTGTGTGATACATGTCCAGAGCATTGTAACATACCGTACCTATTGTACAGTTTGCGTTCGTATAAATGTACTCTTTTGTTTATTAATGCATTGAGTCTGGGACTGTTGTTAAATAACTTTCCACAAACCTAATATATTTAAACAATCCCACAAGAAGCACATATGACCTCTCAAAATACATTATCACATGAAACTATTTTGAAATAAATCATGTGCTACTGGTGCTAGCTAGTGGACTTCAAAGTTGTGATATTATGTACAAAAAGCCTATCCTGTCTTTCAAATGTCTTCCTCCATCTCTGATGCAGGCTTTTCCTTTCCCTGGAAGCTTGAACACCACCAAAAAAGCTTGGCTTAATGGAAAGAAGGTGATCAGTATTCCAAATCAAGCCTTTAATCTCTTGGATGCATTTCAAAAACACATTGTGGTGTGGGATGCTGTAAAGGTTTTATTAGTACAAGTTTGGGATGCCCTGCATATCTCAGTTGTAGCTTTGCCAGCTGCAGGCAGGGTGTCAGAGCAGCAGGAGAGGGCTGCTCTGCAAGGGCTGAGGGTGACAGCAGGGCAGGCAGGGCAGAGCTCCCACTCACGAGTGCAGGGCTGCAGTGAAGGAACAAGGAAGCAGAGCACATGTCCAGTGACTCTAATCAGGATTGGACTCAGTCCAGCAGTTGCCAGACGAGGCCACAAAAGCAAGGCAGCTCTCAAGTCAGGCTATGAATTCCAGTCACTGGGTCAGGGACCAGCGGGTGGGTACATGGTCAGGCAGATCCGCAACACAGCTCCAGTAAGGACAAAGGGCCTGAGTTTAAAAATGGCTCTCACCGCTCTGCCAGGTACCTCCAGGGGGGAGACCCTGTCAAGGCTCCACACAGATCTTACACAGCTTGTTTCACAGCGTCTCACTCCAGGTTACAGCTGCACATAGCAGACCTGGTCATGGGCACAGGCAGCCAAAACCCTTGCAGGGGGCAGGGAAGGCTGCAGAGCCTGTTGGTGCATTCTGGCTCTGGCATAGGAAGGCAGCTCTTCCTGATCTCAAGAGATGGCAAATGTGAAATCAGCAGATGCTATGCCCAAATAGTGCCCAGTGCCTGAGGATGAGATATTTTATCACAGTCAGGAAAACAATACACAGCAGAACTGAACAAAATGTCCAGAATAAGCAAGCAAACAGAAAAACATCTGTAGCACGTTATGGAGACACACTCGCAGAGTCACCCATATCCACACCCATTCACACAACACATCAGAGGTAATTTCAGAATTCTGTTTGTTTCTGCAAAAGAGAAAGAGAAAAATGTTTGAAGTTCCCTTCTTGATGCATGTTTAGAACCTCTGACTCAATTTCCTTCCACTGTCCATTTGGTTTGACTCAACTCATCTTTCTCCTGCATCAACCATTTATGTAGCATAAGTCTCTGCCACTTCAGCCCACTCATCCATGACACCTAATAGCTACTTAAAGGCTCTTGTAGTACACCTGTAGCATACCTGAAATAAGGGACAGCCTCCTGATACCAACACCACAAAATACAAGAGTTATTGAATATACAGGCATGTGCAGTACAGCCTGGACACTGAACCTGGGAAAAATTATAACAAAATGCAGGCTGGATGCTGAAGAGTACCTTCTTTGCTGCAGGAAGAAAATAAAACACAGCCCATACAGAGTAAATCCAATCAGTTATAAGCAAAACAATCTGGTTGAGTCCTTGTCATTGCCCAGACAAAACTTCAGGAGTGTGCATCAGCACTGGTTTTCCAGATTCAGAGTATTTGCCACCCCTATGACACCATGCCATTACCTGAAAAACACTGCTTGCACGGACAGACACTGAGAAGGCGAGGAAGCTAATTGGTGATACCAAGTAACACTGTTTTGTCACAGTCTCTTTGCAGACTTAGAGTCAGGTACCAAACAAACTCAGTGTCAAGTGAGACAGAGATTAGCATCTGCCTCTCTATTATTCAGAAGCTGTTACTGATGTGCTTGACATTCAAACCAATAAAAACTGAAACACTCGGCACTCCAGCCAGATAGCAGATTTCTAGGCTGGGAAAAAACTCTGAAGGGAGCCACAAAAAGAACCTCTGGTCAGAAATGAGAAATGTTAGCATTTCTGAAATGTTAGCACTGAAAAAACCTACCTAATACCTGCTCAAACAGCATTTGACTCTAGTTTGTTTCTTCTGAAATTTTGAGATAATCTTGAAACTGCAAAAGAAAAGGCATCAAGAAAAAGAAGTGGGAAGCAGAGCAGTGCTACAGACTTAATCTTCTGGTGAATAACAGCTCTGTGCAAAGTCTGGTTCCACGGCTGGTGAAGTAGCACACTATGGCAACTGGAAAAGGGACTAGAAAAACAAGAGAAGGAAAACAAACAGTCCTATCTCACTCAACAGCACCAGAGACTATAAAAGAAGGGAAGAGGGTTCTCCTGAGCTTGGTTCATCCCTCTGTAGTGGGAAGGTCACAGGACAGCTTTTGAAAGTTCCTGACCTGGAGGCCTTCCTGCTCTTTGAGGGCCTCTCTTTCCACATAGTGCTATTCCAGAAAACAGAGACCATGTCTCATAGTTGCTTTAAACACTAAGTCAAGATCAAGGTATTAGAAAAGTTGTTAAATGTTAACAGGAAAAAATGTTTAGTAGTTTTGGGAGTTTCCTTGACTTGGGAGGGAAAAAGTTAAATTAGTAGGTTCACTGATGAAGAAAAACCACTGTTGAACATAGCCTAAAGGATTATTTTACTGCTAATCAGAGGATTTTATTGTAATCTGAATTAAAAACACGCTGCTGGATATCAAAGCACACAGGCTTTATCGCTGAGCAGGGCTATCTGTAGTAGGGACCACAGGAACTGAAAAACAAGACTTCAAATGTAAGGCTTATTCTATTCAATTAATTCAGCCTACAGAAGAGAAGTTTTAGAGGTGACATAATTGCTGAATATAGGGATTTACACACAGAAAAGCATTTAATAAGCGGAGGAGGAAAGCAGACAGGCGTTTCAGTCTTTCTGTCAGAGACATAATGTGAACCAATAGTTGGAAGTTCAACAAGAAAAGTTCTTTCTTATTTAAATAACTAGTAATTTCTGGCAAGTCAGAACTACTACAGCATAACAGTGGAGGTCACTGTCTTTTGGAGTCTTTATGACAAGACTATATCTTTTAAAAACACGTAGTTACTATCTAGCTTCAGGGGGAAAATTGCAAAGGGTAGGTTCAAGCTGGCTCCTTCCTTCACAAAGTCAAAATAGCTCTGTGGTGCATTCACCCTTCGGGACAGACAGCGGAGTTTGGAGTGGGGCTGATGGCAGAGCAGCCAGCAAGAGCGTCTTTGGTACAGCTGGCCCAGGCATGTAAGCAGCCAGCACCCAGTGCCCCCAGCTACCCCTGCACACGTGAGACAGCAGAGCAGCAGTTTCATGCCATGAAGGTCTAGAAAGACCTTAAGACCAGTTAAGAATAACTTGCCCAATGCAGGGATCATATATCTCCCTCTGAAGCACTTGGCAGTGCCTGGAGATAGCATTCCAAAGGAGACAGCCTCCTGGGCAGGCACAGTCTGGCAGCCACTGCATCCTTGGCACAAGCTGAGCAGCACACAGGGTGTCCTTGGAGGTCTCCTATGCATGCAGCGACCAGAGCTGACCCTACTTAATTTATGAGCTCGTCTGAGATCACAGCCTCATGTATTATGGCTCCAGGCTCCATTGAAATGAACTTTATTAATATAAATTCCAGCTGCTTGGAAGGAGTTACAAAAATGACAAAAAGAAGGCAAACTCCTCCATTCCCTAACTCACTGACAGCAGAAAAAGAAATAGTTACTGGAGACCAAGCAAAATTCAGCTGGCTTAATTGAATGGGCGTGAGAAAAAGATCTAGTCAAAGAACAAGCAATTTTAATAAAATGGGAAGGTTACAAATGCTGAGGCAGAACTCACAGCTAGGCAACAGGCTTAAAGCAGGGAGACAGAGGGACAAAGGGTCAGGAGGACACCTGATAAAACTTCTGACTGAAGGTGGGATACATTTTAATAAATCAGGTTCATTTGCAAGGGGTCTTGAACGCTTGTACCTTTCCTGTTTTGTCTGTTCCCTGGCCTTTGGTCTGCTGTATTTCCTTCCCCAGGATGCCTGTGGGCTGTTAATGGAGAATATTAGGGAGCAGCACCAGGATGTACCTCACTCTGCACGTTGTTGCCAGCAGCCTGCATGTTGATTATCGTCCCTCTCTGGTAGATGCTCTTTTTATCCTTGCTTGGTTCCTGAGGAATTTCAAAAGGATGAAATTTCTAATGAAGCCTGGCATTCTTGTCTAGCCACAAGTAATCAGAATTGCAGTCTGGTAAGGATCGCAAAAGGAAAACTCGAGCTTTCTGCCCTTGCATGGGCCAGCAGTGAGGAGATTAAATCTAGCCACTACCAGAGTAGCAGAATTGCTCTCCTTAGTCACAGGGTTGCCAGGGAAAGTGCAATTTTCACAACTCAGGTGCTCAGAAATCTACTGCAATGCACAGTAGGGAAGGAGCAGAACAAACCAGATTAGTTGTTGATTTAGGTGGGAGCAAACCCTGTGCTTACAAAGTACTCATGAACTGGTTACATTTATAGAACCTACAAAAATGGGGTGCAACTTTCACCCCTCAGAGCCACACCCCACTCCCAACTCATGTATCCTCACTGAAACTGCCCTTTGGAGTTCCGGCATGAGTGCTTAAGCTATCAGGAGTTACGGGCACTAGACATCAGTGGTGCTTACGCGACCTTGTCCCCCATTCCTACCTTTCTGCTTCCCAGCAATGATTTCTCATGGCCTTCTAGCAGATTTCCCCTGTTTTAACCAGCAATGCCAACAGTCTGCTTTCCACAAGAAATTCTGGAGTCTCCTTACAAAAATTTGTTGATAGTGCTGAAAATAGCCTTTTCCACCTGATGTCAGGTATTAGACAACATAAGTGATACTTAACCCGAGGTTCCTACATCCAAGCCACCTACAGTGAAAAAAACTAAAACCAAAAAACCCCCAAACCCACCTCAAACTAGTAGTCTGGGATCCGTTAATTTCAGTGAAGTGGAAAGAGCAGATCTCTAGTATAGTGAGCCAAGCAAAAACATTTGCCAGACAATCCCATAAATAGGGAAGATCTGCAGATCTTCAACAGTTTAATGGCATGCACTGCCACTGTGGGGAGGATGTCACACCTCAGTAAGAACAGGTTCTACTGAATGAGATGAGAACATTCTAGTTCAGCAGTAATTTCACTTAATGTCAGCTCTAGAGCAGGGGTTTCATGTGAATAGTGTAGCTGAAAGCCATTAGACTTCTCCCTCTTGCTATCATCAGCCACTTTTGGCAGGGCCCGTTAAACAGAATAACTTGCAGAGCGAGCCAGGAATAGGGCCTGTGGAACAGATTCTTCAGATCTCACAAGTTAAACCATGGAAATGGATTGGTGACAAAGAGGGTGGAGGGGAGAGAGAGAAATTTCCACATACTATTTTTCCTCCCCCATCACCACCACACATGTGGTCTACACCCCAACATATGTTTGCAATGAGTGTAGCCCAAGAGACATTCCAAATCTTACTCAAGAGTTGAAACTTGAAAGAATCAGCCAAGTTTGAGATTAATCAGAGGGCAGGGTAATGGTGTGTGTTGAGTGTAATAGAGTCACCCATGCTTTGATTTCACAGGCAAGGGGGCAGAGAGATGCCAATGGCCCTGCAACAGTGCCTCTCATCTGTGGGCTGAAGCTCTCTTTAACAGCCACTGAAGGGTTCACCTCCCAGTTCAGATTAGGTGTTGAACTGTGACTAGGCTACCAATTTAGGCACCCCATGTTTATTACCAAAGTTATAGAGATAAAGCTCACTAGGCTTTGAAAAAAGGTTCTTTGAATTTTATGGCTGCATCCTTTCTTGCCTCTACTTCTGCCTCTCGCCCCACTACCACTGGATTGGTTTACCAGTTTCCACAGAAGCATTCTGAGCATGAGAGAAAATATCTCTTCACTTAGCTAAATCCAAAGTATATCAAGATAGATGGTGGCTGAAGGGTGAATACCATGTCAGGTCATGTGGAATCAGAAATAAGGAAGCAAAATGTTTTTAGCAAAAGAAATTAAATACAGCAAGAGGGTTACTGTGGGACACTTCATACTCATACAATTCTTCTAAAAATTAAAGTCATACATATATGTTTAATAGAGATTTATGAAACATAAGTTTGTAAATTTGATAGATTTGGAGACTTGTATCTTTAAAATTCCAGAGAAGATATTACAGAAAATCAGGAATACAAATACATGTACTAACACATCACTGGTGACATAATTTAATTTAGGGAGACCTATGAGGAGAATGAGATAGTTTATATAAATGTGTTATTTTATTTATCACAAAATGCTTCTGTACTAGATTTAAAAGACAGCTAAAGATTTACTGGGACCTGGTATATAGGCTGGGGATTTTTATAAAGCAATAAATGAAAAGGGAGCAGAAAGGAGAAACACATTTCAATTTTATATACCCAGTACTGAGACTGGAACTAAATACAGAGCAACAGAATAGTGCTCCCAAATAGCCACAGCTCTGTCACATGGGGGCCTGGTATGTAACATATAGAATTGTTAGATGGAAAATGACCCACCTGTGTTTGGCTTCAGTAGAACTTTTTTCCCTATGGAGTAAGTGCAGTAACTAAATAAAAATTCATGGAATGGGCTGAATGATGAAGGTCCATATCTTATCAGAGCTGGTGCCTATGTTCAGATGATGAATTATTTTTGGCAACCAAATTTGGAAGTTTATTGCTGTTTTTATTTTTCTTCAATGGAGGAAAGACTAGCAGTTGGAAAGGAAGCCTATAAATCTTAAAATTAGAGAGGGGAAAGGGCAAGGTGTTTTACATACACATAGGGGCTAGACAAGAAATTGTTTTTTCTAGATACAAAGAGCAATGTGCAACAGATTTCTTTTGAAGATTTTTCATTTACTGAAAAATAGAAAAAATATTCAGTGCACATCCCCTTTGTTCTTTTAATTCCAGGTTTTATTAATTTTCACCGAAAAATCTGTAGGCATTTCAACAAGAATGAAAACCTATTGCTTCTTTTACACTAAAAAGTGATTGAAGATTTTTGCCAGAAAGAGGAAATGACAAAAGAAAGCAAACTTGTTTATCTCTTTGGGAGATGATATAACCAGAGTTTTTCTGGGATGAGAAGAGTTTGGGAATCACCTCACCCTTAGATGAAGTATCTGACCCAAACAGTGGTTTGCTACTGTCCACTATGGATCACAGAAAGGGAATGCAATGTCCCCATGGGGAAATAGCCAAGTAGAACAAAGCTGCTGGAAGGGTGATGGGAGCAGCATTTGTAAAGGATAAAAAATCCTGACACCATTTGAAAGTAGTCCGAAGAACTCCAGCCTGCATTGGAAAGAACAAGATGCAGCAGATATTTAACTGTTCTCATCAAGCTTTCCATTGGCTATTTGCAGTGATTCCTCCTATCCCCAGGCAAGATGAACAAAATTGCCTAATTAAGTCCAAATCTTCGAATGTCCCAATTAAATGAGCTCCTCATCTTCGCTTGCTGAGAGGCACCCTGCATTCCCTGATTGAAGCTGGTGGCAGCATTTAATGTAGTTTGCTGAGAGCTTATGGCTGAAAGTTTGAAGCTCTGAGAATCTCTCCCACGTCCGTGAATTTGGGATGGAGCTGGTAAGCAGCAGGCTCTAAAAGGAACATGGACACTTCCGTTTGAAACGAAGCATTGAGGAAATTCATAAACTCTCCGGTAATAGCAGGTGACAACAAGAAGCCCTCGAGGGTAAATGGGGCTGGCAGTAGCTTCAGAAGAGGTTTGCCTCTTACCTTGGCAAGGACAAGGGAAACTCCCTTCTGTGCCTCCTGTTTCCCTTAAACAAAAACACCCCCCCTCAGAGCATTTTGGAAAGGAGTAGTAATGCACGAAGATGACAAGGCATTCTGCAACATGGGTCTGAGGAACTGCTTCCAAGACAGAAATCCTCATGTACGCAGATCACAGGAACTTGAGCCCCTTTCATATCACAGCAACTTGCTCAAGGGCCTTCAAAGTTCATTCTCCATTCCAAGGCCTAATGGTGTTGGAAACCTTCAAGGGATGAGAAAAGATAACTTTCTGCCAAAGAGTCCCACTCCCTGGATTTTTAAGACATCAAAACATTTCAAGCTGCTAGTTCTGCAACTAAATATGGGATAAAATGGGATAGTTTATCCCATAAAACAACACTACCTTCACACTCCTTTTTATTCAAGTCTCTAGTTTAAGAAAGGTTAGAGCAGTGGGAGGTGAGAGAGAAAGAAAAAGCACTGAAAGGAGAAAAACTGCTAAAAGACAACGCAATGACATTTTAGAAAACGGAAAACTGAAATTAAATATAATTATAATATTGGAGTAAGGCAGGATCAAATATATCTGATTTTTTACCTTAAATCTTGATTTCCAAGGAGTGGAATCAGCACTCTGATATGTTGTGTGACTCACAGAAAAACAGTTTTAACTTGAAACTGCAGGATAATGGTTACAAGATCAACAGCTGATGATTCTGCGGCACCCCATTTAAGCTGTTCTGGTGTGATTTCCACACCAAGATCAGATCAGCTTGTGGCTTAGGTGAAGCCTTAGATCATGACAAGTTTTGGTTTTTTTCCCTGATCTTAATTTAAAATCCAGTCCAGAACCACCTGCCACATCAAGCCTCATTCATTTGCCAAAATCTTCACCAGCCTCTCTCTTAATATTACAACCTTGATAGATCCCCAAAACCATTTTTAGTTCTCAAGCTCTCCTGAATGCTGCCCAGCCTAAGGCTGTCCTGACTAAACATCCATGGCTCTCCTTGGAACCAGCCTTTATGCCTTTATTCTTGCCCTATAGACAAGAAAAGGCAGAACAGAACGATAAATCTTAATCCCAGCCCAAATCCTAGCTATCTCTCCGGTGGAAAGACACCAAGCAGTTCTGCCACCTGTGACAAACTTCAAAGCAGCCTTACAACTCTGTGCTCTCTCTAAAAGCTGGAGTTAGGAATAAACTTGCTGCACACTAACTTGTATTCACAGACCCATCTCAATGGGCAGCCAACAGTAACATCCTAGAAACCACCCCTACCCTGAGGCCTCTGGAATTTAGCAGACCACAGCTAAGACCAGCATTAGGAGGTTGCAATAAACAGTTTTTACTGCAATACCAGAAGGTTTGCAAACATAAGGCGGCTGCTGTGGCAAACACCCGGTGGCTCCGGCTGAAGTTGCACTGAGGCCTATTGCAGAGCTAAGTGAACTCCAGGGTTCAGGTTGGATTTATAATTCTTGTTCCAAAACACAAGCATCAAATGGTTTCAGCCTGACTCCTACAAGGAAATTTCCAAAAGTAAGTGTAAGCATGCCAGAAAGCTCCTCCAAGCCATGATTACTTTCAGGGACGCAGTGCCTCAACAGCCTTTGATTAAAGTTAGGATTATGAATAGGAAGTAACTGGAGCTCCTTTTGTTCACAAATCCCAGAAATCTGCGCAAGCAGGCAGATAGGACTCTCAGACACGCTTTATTTGAGCCTGCAGCATCAAACTCTTTTGAACACTGGATGTATAGCTTGGGTTAGACTTTACTTTTGGAAAAGAGGTACAGACCACGACCAGTTCTTATCATGCCCTCAAAAGTCTGCAGAAGAACAAGAAAACAGCAACATTCAAGGGTGTTATTTGGAAGACAGAAGGTCTCAGCAGTTGTGATGTAGCATCAGGGTGTGCAAGAAAAATGATGAGCTGTTTTTATGTAATAAAAGACTTCCATGGATAGTGGAAAGAATTATGTTCAGTAGGATCCTATAGCTTGCAGGTACTCCACTGACACCACACTGTGATAAAGCCTAGGCCTAGGAAGGAATCAGACTGAACTTCTGCCCCCCTGACCAAGCAACAAAGTACTGGTAGCAGGCTGACCACAGCTGCTGGTTTTCCAGGAACGGTCCTGCAGCATTGCCGTACCATGGGTGCTGAGATCACAAAGACTGTTCTAGAACCTTCTAACCAACTGGCACCAGAATGTTTTCTATACAGTTTATTTACTGTCTAAACCTAAGCCAGTAAATAGGTTGATATTCTCAACTAATTTCACTCCATAACCATTGTTTCTTTTTCCAGTGTTAGTTTTTCAGAATACAGCAGTAAGAGGTGTTCTTAAGTCTATTCCATCCCACAGCTAACATAAATTTAGCCATATATTAATAAGAATTTCCAGTGCCAGAAGTTTTCTTAAACTAGAACCTTCTTGCATAGATATTCATCCTTCATTCTTAACTCATGTCTCATTTTATTCCAATGAGCAAGATGTTACTGAAGCCAAAGAATCCTATCAACACCGGCCTTCATTCATTCCTGAGGAAAGGGCAAACGTCAGCTTCAGCATTTCTTGTCCCAGCCCCCACTGTCCTTGTAAGTAACTCTACAGAAAATAATCCAGGGCTGTTAGAATTGCACTCACACTTAGTACTCATTATGTAGACTGTGCTCTTCAAAATTCTGGATAACCCTAAACCTGATGCAGCATGTCAGGCATGTCTCATAGCAGCACTGCTATCTGGGCAGGCTTAGCCTCACCAGCACAAATACAGGTCCTCATAACAAAATGGGGCCAGACCTTCTGCTACAGCCTGTTGCAATAGAACAGGAGTAATGGTTTTAAGCTGAATGAGGGTAGATTCAGATCACATATAAGGAAGAAATGTTTTTACAATTTTAGTGTTGAAACACTGCAACAGGTTGGCCAGTGGGGTGGTAGATCTACTTTTACTAGAAACATTCAAGGCCAGGTTGGCTGGGGATCTTAGCAACCTGATCTGGTTAAAGATGTTCCTGCTCATTGAAGAGAATTGGAGGTAGTAGACCACCAATCTAAACTATTCTATGATGACTGTATGAAATATATTCCTCCTAAGCCACTAACCAGATTATCAGATATTCTCTGCTTCTGTTACCAATCAGTCTGCTATAAACAGGTGAGCTTTACAGTTTTCATAAACTTTTATTTGTACTTGCATGGATCTTAACCATAACCTCCCACTGTTAGTGAGGCAGGCTTTCCTTCACTGATGGAATCTGACAACAGCAGCTGTAAGCACTACAAGCCTTCCAGTATCCTGAAACATGCCATACTCTCAACCTTCTGGACCTCAGCTTTTATCCTCACAGGAAACATCTCTGCATATTATAAACCAATTACATGCTCTACTGTAGTTCTCTTCCTGCAAACAACAGTTAGCAAAGTTCTTATAAGGTCCTGCTGGCACTAACAGGAGGATGTGACAGAAGCTCTCTTAGTTTGGGAAAATAAAGGGTTGAGCGGGAAGCAGTTACTCTGGAGATTTCACCATTGAATCAGAAGCTTGCAGACTACCCTTTCCCACCAAGCTGATTTCAGGGTAGAGACAAAGAGACTGCTTCCTCTTCTATTTCTGCTTTACTCTCCCCGTTGCTACTGGACCATAGGAGTCCTCAGCATGGTTTGTGTGGAATGCAAGAGGAGAGGAGAAGATCTCATTACCATTTTGCTGCCTATTAAAGAGTGAGACAATCAAGCTGTGGTAAAAAATAAATAGCTGTATGCAATTATGAGGATCGCCAGACATCTCATTTCATGTCAGGCAAGACTATTGCCTAATAGGAAGACAATATAATCCTGCTGTTGCCTTGCTCAGATGAGAGAGACTTGAGCTAATTAGCTTCCACTATAGCCAGGCATGAATTGCCAACTTTATTTTATGATAGCCATCTGAACAGTGATGCGCTCTCTGCATCTTCTCATCACATAAAAGCTGGTGTAACCAGCTTCACTAGTCTAACAAAGAGCAAGCTCCTCACTACTGACCACAGGTTACTGAGGGAAATCTAAGAGAAAACAAGAGAGGGTTCCCAAATCCCAGACATGTCCTAGCAGGGACCAAGGCTCCAGGGCAGAGATATCTTCCCTCTTCTGCTCACCAGTGTGAGGGGATTCCTTGCAGCCAAGAGCCTGGACCCCACAGACTTCTGCAGCCAAACTTTCTCATCAAGTTTTGGTATTCATTAGCCAAAGCAGGAGTTGCTGGGGACTCCAGGAAGAGCCAGCAAGCGTGAGAAAGAACATTCAATCTCAGTGTTACAGGAGGCAGGAGATTGTTTTCATAACATCTGTGGTGAGAGTGTGTAAAGCAATAGACAGACTGCCAATACTTGGAACTACTCAAAAGGCAACTCTGGCAACCTCACAGATTATTTTATAAACAATTGGTCTCAAACTGATCCTGAAGTTAATGGGAAAGGCAACAGAGTCACTTAAGGATAAAGGTGCTGTGGTTTCAGCATTCCCTGCTGACTACTTCCACAACAGCAGCCCTCCACTGCAGTGCTCACACTCATACATGGAAGTTGTATCTGTCCATCTCATACTGCTGGCAAGAACCAACGTGGCAAACCTCAGCAGCTGAAATACAGCCACCTACTGCCCTGCCTGTCTTGTAAGTCCCAGTCTCCCAAGAGCAACTCTTCCAGAGCTATTTTCTTCCTACATTCCCTTCAGGGCTGGCTGCAACTCATCCCACTGCCCTTCATGGCCAGACCACACCTTAGCATTTTCTCAACAAACCAACCTACCTGGCCATGCTGGCTGGCTCCTCAAGGCAGGACACTGCTCTGGGGGGACCCATTCCTATTATTGCCTTGTCAGGGCAAACCCCACCCCATCCCCGTCTGTCCCAGATGCCTCCCTGGCCTCCAGAACATGTGCCAAGGCCTCCCCCTCCTCCCTGGGCAGCTCCCTCCTAGGAGAACCCCTCACCTTCCAGAGGCTCCCACACTGCCCCAGCCCACCTTCCACAGGTTCATACAGACATGGTACTCATGTATTTCCACTTGGACACAAAACCAGTCAAAAACCACCACCCTTCAAAAGAACACTAAACCAACAAGCCACACACAACAGGAGCAGTGGCTGCATCATTTCAGGGTCTCTCCCCCACTCCCTCCCCAGCCTCAGAGCACACAAGGAGACACATTAGCTTCCACCAAGTACCAACATGATATCGGTGACACACCTGCTGCCATGCAGGCACTGAAGTCAAAGCCTGTGCAAAACTGCACTTGGTTCCCAGGTGACAACATAGGATACATTGGTTTTGAAGAAAAGGCATCCACTGATTTCTCCAGGCAGCTTCTCTCATGCATCAGATGGAGCCCACCTCACTGCTGCTCTGCCCTACTTGGTTCTGCAGCTCTGAAGAATTGCCCACAGGGGTCTAGAGGAGCCTTTCCAAAATACGAAGTGCTCAGGTGTCAGTCTCTTTGCCCAAGTAAGAAGTGACAGGATCAGAGGAAACAGCCTCAAGTAGCACTGGAGAGTGGGGAAGAAGAGGGGTTAGACTGAATACTAGGGGAAACTTCTTGACTGAAAGGGTTAGCAAGCATTCCCCACTCTATCCCACTTCAGAAGACAAATACACCCTGGTTTTAGGTCACAAGTTAGAGTATAGCTTTATAATCCTATTTTTGTTCCATTCCGAGTCTTTTACGTAATGTTTACTATGAGGAACCACTGAGAAAGCAGAAGAAATCCCTCCATCAGAAGTTATTCAACTATTTTCAGTCTGTTTAAGGAGCAGAAGAAAAACCACAAATAAAATGCACTTTGTTTTATAGGAACTTACACCCTCTAGGGAAAAACAGTTTTGCCAAAAGAATTCCCAACCAGTGCTTACCAGAGTTAATTACAACATTGTATTAAAAGAACAACTTATTTTCAAATACTTAAGAGTATCATGAAATAACCTCTGCCAAAATTAAAGATCTGCACTGTGCTGGGTTATTGTTCCAGGTTGTCTGCAGACATCACTGCATGAGTTATACTATTCTGACATCATTTTGCAAGTTCAGTGCACAAAGCACATGCCTGTACTATAACACGGTTTTGACAGGACCTCACACTTCCACCCTAGTAAACCCTAAATAGTTTCCAGAAGTGCTATGTAGAAATACCCAGGAAGCACACTAGGTAAGCCATTCAGATGACCACATGCTCTGGGATTCTTGCTGTCTCTGAAGAACTTCCATATGTCCAGTCTGTAACTCTAAGGAGGGCAAAAAGAAGGAAAAGGTTAGTCTGGTGCACAATCCTCTGATCTCCAGCACTATCACAACTGTGGCTTTGGAGCTGGTTACCTGATGATGGCAGACAGATTTTGGAAGAACTGCAGACAAAGAACCTCCAGGAAAATTGTTTGGACAAGAAGAGACAACATGGAGAAGACTTAAGGTTATGAAAAGCAGATAATGCTGGCAAGAAACACACAATGGCAAAGCTCTGGCATTCTGGTGACGTAGTGAGAACCTGGGATCTGGCAGGAGGCCTAGGTCTGATGCAGGTCTGGAGTAGCAGCATGATGGCCTCACTATGGTATAAACCAATAATTTCTAACCTGGTGAACACTCACAGAATGAAGAGCAATATCAGGATAACCCCTGAGCTGCTGCCATTGCTCAAAGAAACATTGTGAAGGAATGGGAGTTACTAACATCTGCACCCTTAAGTGGGAAGGAAAATGTTCTTTTGTTTCCTAAAGATAGGGCCTGTTGTAGTCACAGAAGTCAGTTTCCATACTTTCTGCTTTACTCTGGATTGTTGAGGGCAGAGGAGTTACGTTGTGATGCCATTCATCAATGAGAGAGTTATAGGAAAGAAGATACCAGAGAGATATTTAATTCAAATGTGTGAAAATGCCATCCTTGGGGCCTAAAGCAGGATTTTCCCTCTCAGATTCCATACCTCAGAGAGCATCTACATACTACTTGGAGCATTATCCTTCTCTTAAACCCCTGTTTTAATAGAGGTAATATTTTTCCTAGGGAACTGAGAATAACTTTTCTCCAGGTACACAGAATCCAATATTCTCCTAAAGCCTCCCTACAAAAGCCAAACAGCACACAAACTCCAGCCTACTGTATTACTAGGAGCTTAGAGGAGAGAAACCAGAAAATTTATACCTGTGAGAAGAAAGAATTTATGGCTGGGGTTACACAATTTACTTAGGAAAAGGTAATTTCCCATGTTTGGCAGAGGAGATTCCTGCCACAAGGCAAAAAACAAAACAAAACAAAAACAAAAAAAAAAACACCCCAAAAAAAAACCCTCAAAAAAATTCACATGCAGTCTGCCAGCACACACCTGCTAGAATTTTTTTATAATGGCTAAAGCACACTTAGTAGCTTTACTAGCAACATTTTACTAATAGCTTTGGTTCACTAATTGCATATATTTTGCAAAGGGCCTCTTGCCAGTTTACAAGTGTTTGAAGACTTCCATGCTAGTACATTTTTACACTGACAAGCTTTTAGTATCAGCCTGGTTTGAGATGTCATTCAGAAATCCTGGCTGCTAACTGAGGTTTATAAGTAATAAAAGGCCAAGGCTAGTCTCAGACGCTAATAGGATAGAGCCAGACCATGAATAATTGAGAGTATGTTCTCCATTTATGGCATTGAGTAGTAGCATTTGTGAGAGTCCCAGAGTCCTTAGGCTTTTCAGCAGTGAGCCCCTGTGGCTGCCTGTTCCTCACTTTCCCCAACAATGCCACAGAGTCTGGCACCACCACTTGCAGTCTGTCCTTTGGCAGCCAGAAACCAGGATTTTCTGAAGTCTACCAAATTCAGCCTAAATCCTGCACAAAGCTGGCAAGGACTAGCCACACCAGCACACATAGGAGAATTACAGGGAAAAGAACAGCTGCCCCATGTTAAATTTGAGTATGTGCCATACAGAAAACAAGACACATTGCAACCTATAGACTTACCCATAGCCACTCTAACTAATGCAATTCCTCTTCCCTTTCCAGAAGAAAAAAAACTCCTCATGGAAAGAATTATAGCAGCTTGTGAGTGCTTCATGATCACACAGAATGAGGAACCTCACCAGTTCATTACCAGGGGCCTTGCTTCAGGCCACAGGGCGGTCACAACTCCACTCTTGCAATATTAATTATTAGCCTGGGACAGCTATAGAGCAGCTTATTGGCTGCACACAAAATGCTTCCCATGTGCTGAGCTTCTGCAGAGGCTGGCGCTGTGGGCTTTGCTAGACAAACACTGCAGCTCCCAAGAAGGCTGAGTGCTAGTCTGACGACTAGCTCCAGCCCCAAACCTTCACCTCTGGAGAGGAGTTGGGAGCCCGGCCCAAGAAGCAGCAGATTTCTTGCTCTCTGAAGGTCTGAGGACTTTCTTCCTTGGAATATTTTTTAGATCAAATTTATAAGTATTAAACACCCTCTCCTTCCCCACAGACTGACAACACAAAGGAACTGAGGATGAAGGGAAACAAGAAAAAAAATGGGGACAAGGAGAGAACCATCATAAGAAGTTCCTCATGCTTAACTTCCAGAGCTAGGTAGAGCAGAAATACAAGAAAGAAACACAGCTCTTACTGTAGTGGAAGACTGTGCAACAAAATACCCATGTGCTTCTCCAAGAAATGGAAGGGAAAATTATCCTGAAAAATGCCAAGTATGTACCACAAATCGTTTACGAGGAGAATTCATTTATAATTGCAAGTTATTTTAGCTCCCCTGCTGCCAGGAGTAACTGGGAGCAGAAGGAAGCGATCAGTGTCATCCTCTTGTTCCCCTGGGACCAGCCCGGGCTGGGTTTTCTTCGTGGAACACCTCCCTCCAGTGGCCAAAGGCAAGTGGTTACCACAGAGCTCAGGCAGTTGGCGACCCAAGTTGAGGAAGAGCAATTGTCCTCACCTTCCCTACCTTCTCCTTCTAGCTCCACAACAGGCTGAATGGAAACCAGCGGTGCCCTTCCCCACCTGGGAGCCATCTGGTCAGGACTGGCTGTTTTGCCAGGAAGTGTAGCCCTCTAAACAGTGGGGCCCTGGGAAAGCATTACCACTTGATTAAAGCAGGGTGCTCTGGAAAACCAACCAGAAAGGGGTGATTCTGTATGACCGGGAACCAAGCTCTCCTCAAGCACAGCCCAGGGCAGCCCAAAGGAACAAGCTGTACTCACAGGTAAGAGATCACAGACCCTACTGAGGCTCCAGGATCCACTGAAGCACCTCTTGTGCTGCACTTATCTGGTCAGGGTTACTGAAATCTTGACTTAAGACCAGCTGCTCCCAGTGTTTGCTGGTAGCACCCCAGCACCTTCTCTGCAAACTTCATTCTGTTTCTTCAAACATGTATGAGGACTTAGGTCATGCTTATTACTTCCTAAAGCAACAGCTGTAAAATTCCTTAACAGACTACCTTACGTTCTTCTAAGCCATTTTAAATGTCTAGATGCACCAATATGGTGCAGGATCTGAAGGAATTTTGAGATCTAGCTCATATCCACTTCTCAGCTGCTTCGCTGAGAAAAGCAAGAAGATTTATATATTTGGTCTATCTATTTCTCAAGAGCTTTTCAGTCAAGGCCAGCATGTTGTGACATTAACTACAAAAATGGCTACCTAGCTTTCTTCCTTCTCCCAGTGGCAGGGCAGAGGCTGAGGAAACTTTTCATTAAATAGCAGCCTGGGGGCAGAAGCCTACTGAAGGCGAGTAGGAAAAAATCATATAGTTAAGCTAGCAAGAGCTGTGTGCACTGTGGGCACAGCAGCAAGCTTGCGTTTTATCAGAATTAGTCCCCAAGGCTTATGACTACTTTATACTGTGCAGATTTGACGTAACATCTTCAAATACTTAGCTTAGGACATAGCAGATAATTCAATGAACTACCACTCAGTCAGCTCACCCTAGACAAACATACTTCATAAAACAAGACAAAGTTTACTCTTGAATACAGCCCAGAAAAATTGTCACCTCCCTCTGCTGGGCAGTATCTTCACAGTCCACACTGATCTCACACATGTCTCAGACCAGTTTTTGACAGGCCTTTTGATACCTTGAACAAACAAGATGTCAGTGATCTGCATGTAAAGCAGAAAGGGATGGAGAGGAAGCAAGGTGAAGACACTTCAATGCACAAGCCATAGGCAGAGATATGTATTTTTTAGCAAAGTCTTTATTACAGAAATATTCACCCTCTAGACTTTTATATCTGTACATGCATTTCTTCCAGTAGGAAGATGTTGCTAAAAACAGACAAAAACGAAAAAGGAAATCCAGAATGGGCTCCTTTTTACTTGCTGCTCAGCATTGGCATCTGTAACCGAACAAGAATCTTACAAATAAGAACACATTAGAGAATAGACTTCATGTTACAAAAGCTAGCAAGCTTTACTGCTAAGGTGCCTTCTGCTATAGCAAAGGTCAGCTTGAAGGATATGTGCAGGAAGGGGCAGATATCTCAAAATTGCAAAGCCTTATCAGACCTCCATAAAAACCAGTTGCCCAGTCATAGCTACTCTCCCCAATCACTGCTGTGTTCAAAGATGAGGACAGAGCAGAGACCCACTGCTGGGGCCCTAATGCCCTGCACCAGCCTTTCTTCCCAGAAGGAAAACTGAGTAGGTAGTGAAACCATCCCTTGGAACTGCTACTAGGGTTATTACTACCTGTCCCACCCCTGACAGGCGACAGTCCTGAAACCACCTCTGTAAGGCAAAGGCTCTCTCACCAAGTACCTTGTAACAGGTCCCTGGCAAGGACCATCCACTTCTCTCCCATACAGCTTCCTGATGTCAGGGTGATTGTACCACGTGTAACAGCAGGAAACCTGCTGTGCCCAAGACACCTCTAAGAGCGAGGATTTGCACCCAGCTCTCTTAGGTAAGAAGCTGGGGCAGTGTTTCATGCGCATTTCCTACTTTCTTCTGGTCCACACCACTCCTTGCTGCTGGCCACTGGCTGAATAGAGCAAACAGCCCAGTCATTAGTACAGAAACCTGCAGCCTGCATAACTGCAGAACCTGCCACTTATCTGCTGCAGTGCTGGCACTTGAGGCAGAACTCAGGATGCAGCCATGGCTCCAAACCACAGTGGAGATAGGAGAATGGACAACTGAAATAAAAGCAACTTATCTTTGCATCCAAACTATAGAACCTATACTGGGCACTGATAGCAGTGATATTTCCAATATACAGCATCAGCAATCCAGTCAGATCCCTCCACTCATATCTAAACCCACAGCTAACAAATTTGATGTTCATAAAGGAGCAGGGGAAGAATCAAATGAACGGTAACCGCTATAAAGTTGGCAACCCAAGAATGCAACTAGCAGAGCCAGCCTGGGGCCGAGTCCACACTATGCAGCAGTCTCTGAAGTACCTCCAAGCTGACAGGAGCCAGCAAAGTAGAGCTAGGGGGAGAGGAAAAGGTAAAGAGGCAAATGGGAGAAACATGTAAGTGTCAAATCCAAAACCCAAGGGATCCATTCCAGAAGTAGCTGAGCACTGCCACCACAATCTGCCAGGTCACACTAGGAATAAATAGGTTGGCTTGGCTCCCTCCCAGTGGCTTCTCACCATGCTCAAAGGGAAGAGCTCCACTGAAGGCAAGGCATAGCTGACTCCAGAAACAGGAGAAGCGAGAGTGACAATAGCACTCCATATTTCAGATGAGAACCTAGGATGGAATATGCATAGTAGGAGCGGAATCAGGTTAACTGCAAGGGAGGAGAAGGCCTATAAAGCGTGACTAGTTACCACCACAAGTCAGTGAAGCAAGTGAAGCTACCAAAGCACTGGAATATCAACAGAATTCCTGGCTCGTGGGACTTCAGCAGGGAGGTGAAAAGATATGCAGGAGAAGAGCAAGGGGGAGAGGAGTTATTGTATGTTAGGCCCAGTGGGTTGTAGAATGAAGATATGAATAGTATCATTTAACATGGAGCAGGCAGCAAAAGCATTGTCCCCTCAGGTTAATCAATGTCTCATGTGATACGAGACAGTTTAAGTTCTGCTTCTTGAAGTAGAAATAATACAGAGGCAGGATGCAGGTGGCCCAAGGGCCCTATTGCCAGAAGATCAGGCTGTGTCGCAGCTCTAACAGTTCTTAGCAGAGTGGTATCAGAAATGGGATGTCACAGGAATAATGGTCAATGGTTGGACAGTCTGGGTATGAGGCAGGAATGTTCTGTTTGCTCCTTTCTCTGTGGTGTTGTAGCTCTGGAGTCAGCCAACTCAAGACTTGGGCACTTTGGTGTAGTCTTCGCTGTGGATGTTCTTGCAAAGCGAAATGGACAGTATCATCCCCAGCAGCTGGAATAATATGAAGAATGGGAACAAAATCAGCAATCAGACAAATAATAAGGTAGGAAGAACAGGTGATACAGGGGAGCAGAATACAGTGAACTTCTTTTAATTACAAAACACAGGTGAAGAGTTAGTCCGCAGCACAAGGCAAATGCAATAATTGGAATGACAAAAACTTGGGCTGCAAAAAGATGTGACTTCATCTGGAATCTGTGTCATGGGCTTTTTAAGGCAACAAGTGGGATTTCACTAGCATGGGATTTTGTTTGCCTCAGTATTCTGGTTACAGAATAGCCAAGAGTCAGACACAGCAGGAGGAACCACACGTGGACAAGGCTTTGTTCAATTTTTAATCCAGTCAATAAAAGCAGCAGTTCAAAAGGTCCAGGCAGACAAAACCAAGAGCTAGAACTGCACTGCCATTCAACCAAGTGTCTATTATTTGAGAAAACAGCTTTGCCTTTAAAAGAGTCTCCATAACAAGACAGTACAGGTTCATGTCAGGAAGTGACTTACCTCTATAACAGCAACACCAATGCAAACCCCAAGAATGACACCAAGGTTGTCCTTCAGCCACTGCTCTACACCATCCATGCATCCCTACAAGGGGAAACATGGCCACAAGGAAGAGAAGCATGAATCTAGATCTCATGACTGAAAATCCATAACACATCTTTGCATGCAAGAATTATCCCAATTATATGTCTCATGGTAGCTTTTGCAGAAAAGGGCAGGATCCCTGCCCACCCTTGCTCCAAATTCCACAGGTACTTCAAGAAATGAGGACGTGAAAAAAGTGCTCTAAATAATTTTCAGGAGAACAAAACCAAGGCAGCTTCAGTGGAAGCTTCACAGGGCCCAGATATGCCCACTCACCTGCTCATGAACAGGCCAGTCAGCGTATGTTGCAGTGCCATTGACAGGGTCATCCAGACTACAGAAACCTCTTCCTTCCACTAAGTCCTTAGATATATTGGAGCAGGAGCACGGGTACTCAGTATTGCTTTTGTTTTTAAGAATCTCATTATTTTCCCAGTCTTCCGCTCCAGCCCAGCCACAGCAGGCAATCTAATAACAAAAGAGAGATAATCACAGTCTTGCACTTTGCCCTGGCAACATAACTGCACTGAAAACAAGCAAGTAGAAGTACACAGGAGCTCTCCATGTAATAACAGCCAGGCCATACAGTTTGCATGAATTAGCTGCAGTAAACACCACCCTGGTTACTTATGCATAGTGCTGTTCAGAAGACAGGCACATTATTTCCTACTAAACAATCACTCTGCCAGCAAAACAAGAGTTAAAGGGCCCCTCGTCTCAGCTGTGGCCCCAGGGACAGCAGCAGCTACCGCACGGTGGCGTCTCCATGCCACCAAACCGCAGCACACCACCGCGTGCCAGCGACCGCCTGGCTGCAGTATGGACCAGCTGGAACACAGGAGGAGGAAAATTTTCCATCTAAAGAAACATTTACATTCCTATATGGCCACGTGATAAAACCATAGCTGCTGGAAGGGAAAACACATAAGAGTCCAACAAGGAGTAAAATCTTGAACATGAATCCCAGTGCTTGCACAGTGGTACAGAGCAGAAAGGCTGTCAATGTCGAGGCAGAAGTTTACTTTTCCTTTCTGAGCAGAGAAAGATTTTCCCGGAGACTGGTTTACAGAATCCACTCCTTTTCAAATACTAACTCCAGTGTGTGAAATGAAGTAGACTCCTAACACTTGACTTCTCCATCTCCACAAAACTGTTTTCTTCTGTTCCTACATAAAAGAAGGGCTCAAGCAGAAGCCTCTCTCCACAGTAGAGTCAGGCTTCTCCTGAGTTTCCTAGCAAGGAGTTGCAACTGCAGTGACAAAACCTATATAAATCATTCTCCAAGGAGGAGAAATACTGCAGATCAGTGTTTTGCAGACCAAAGAACAGACAGAAGACAAATGCTGTTACTTGTACTTACTACACATCAGTCTCATGCTGGGCATGTATTTAACCACAACAGCCAGCCAGCTCTCAAGCTTGTGGTTTGGCAGTAAACAGCTGTCATGACTCCAGTGTGCTTGAATACTCTCTAGCTGCTCAAGTGCTGACCCTGATGCTAAAACAGGGCAGTTGGATGGCTCCCAAGAATGCTGATACTTGCAGAAGAACCATCACAATAAGCAAGCAACATGCACCAAGTAGTAAGGCAGGTGGTGCTGCTGACTTGCCTGGCAATAAACTGGAGACTTTTTGGCTACAAAAATCATGTGCAAAATGTTTTTCACACATGTCAGTATTCAGGAGGCCCAGGAGACAAACAGAAGTGTTGAAATGCCATTTGATAGGCCAGATACATTAGACCATGCAGCCAACACTAGCCAGCTCTAACACCCAGCATGCAGGAATGGTTCAGGGTCTGGCATAGAAGCAGCAAGCAATACCATTTTCTAGTCTGCAGGCACCAAACCTCACAGGCAATTTTGTAGATCAGCCAGATCAACATGCAACAGTTGTTTCCCTATCCTCAGTCTAGCTTTAAAGGACATTGCCTGCACTGACAAAGAGCATCATCTACCTCTTCTGCTGCCCCCCATGACTCACCTGTGTCTGCACATAGTCCCATGCATCTTGTAAATTCCTCCTCTCATCTTCATTCAAAGGGTCATAATTTTTAATCAGATCTTCAACTACTTTGGATAACTCATCTTTCAGCTGGCAAGAAAAGAGGCAGGAAAGTCAGATCATCAATTCTTTGTAGCCTTTCCTTTGGTGCTTCAGATACAGATATAAAACTTCAGTTATTCGTAAGAGCTAACTGCAAAAAGTAACAAGTATGGATGAGGATAGCAGCTTTGCTGCTGCAACAGCCAAAGCACCAGCAAGTCCTTGCCAAGGCACAGGGAAAGGCTACAAACCTGACGAGCAATAAGCAAACAGAACTGGGTATGGTTATTTTGCTAAGACAGGCTGAACAACTACCTGCCCCAGACAAGATAAACGTACAAGGTAAGTGCAAGCTGAAGGACAACATTGCCTTAAGGACTCATAGGTTATGTGTTTCTAACCTCACACTGCAGGCAAGACTCTGGTCTAGAATCTCAGCCACTGCAGTTCGTCTCTACTGCTCAGAGAAGGTGTGAGCCACTCTGCTCCTGAATGCAGCTGAGTTTCCTGACATTCACCTGGTGGAAACCTGCCTTTTCACAAGGCATTGATCTGCCTCTCTGAACTCCCACAACTGCTGTTTCTGTATTAAGACAGGAAGTATTACAACTACCTAAACTGCTCATTAACAGTCTTATCACAAAGCTCAGGTGTATCAAATCATCCCTTCACTGCTATTCCTTTTCCAGAGATATTTACAACACCCTTCAGTTTGATGAAAGGTGCAAGCCGCCACCTGGCAGGCTTCTTCACCTTCTTCCTCCCACCTCTTCTGAAGTTCTTCTTAACCAGCCTGTACATGACGACTGCTAAGGACAGGTCCAGATTCGCAAGAGGTTGGAGAGAAGTGACTGCCTGAGGGATAGGATAGAGTTACATCAGCCTGAGCACTAGGATGTTCCCATCCCACGTATTACCTTTTTGACTGTGGTGCTACAGCATATTTCAAATCCATGGAAACAGGTTTTCTCTTTCCTTCTACTATCAAGCATTTTCAATGACCATGGTACATACCAGGACACTCAACAAGAGGAAGCACTGCCTACTGTTGAGAGAAGCTTCTCTACATTAGCAACTCTTCTTCCTAGGAAAACTGCAGAGCAGTTCACTGGGATCAGCTATGTCAGGCCAGACAGATGGGAGCTGCATGATCTTTCTTCTCATGATGTCTAGCTCTTCCCCTTTTAATTACTTCACTTCCCCTTTTCCTTCCCTTCAAATCAAGGCAACCTGACCTGGTTCTCACTAATGAGATTGGCCTTGGCTGCTGCCATAAGCCTTATCAGTTACCGAACCTCTGAGTTCCCACCCTGACCCCTCCTGCACACTGCTGCTCTACACGCAGAGCAAGGCAAGGAGAGCTGGGTTTGTTTTCCTACCCTGGGCCCATCTAGCCCCTTAGCTACTGGATCAGGTGAAGCCTAGTGTCTCCTCTGTGAAAATCTCAGGATCTCCCCACAAGCAAAGACAGGACCTGAACCTGATGTCCCCAGTCACAGCTGCATAGGGAAGCTGCATATCAGCTCTGCCCTTACTCTTACAAAAGAACAGGCAAGAAGTCTTGCAAACAGCCCTTGTTTCAAAAAGTGAGGCATTTCAAGTTAAAGAAAAACTTAGGCATTCCTAGGTGTTTCAGAAAGGGGAACATCTGAGAGAGGGGAAATATTATGCAAACAATGGCACAGCTCTGGAGAACGCACACACACAGGCAGCTCGCTCATGGGTTGAACCCACAGAGTGGCCCAAAGGAAATACACAGGCACCTGCTGTTCACCCTTAAGCACCTGGCAGAGGAAAACCAAAAGAGCAACAAGCTAGAAAAACACATGGAACACTTAGGCTTTCAACATCCTCACCATCTTCACCCATTTAAAGCCTATCAGAACTCAGTAATGTGTGAGACATGAATGCTTCAGGAAATGGCTACCCTTGCTTTCTGGGCTCCTGCAGCTTCCCAGCTCTAGCAAGCCCAGTGCCAGAAGGCAAAACCCCACCAGCTCAAAGGGGGGCACTTAAATTCCAGGCACCAAAGCCACAGCCCACTGCCATAAAGCAGCAAGGCTGTCAGTCTCCCCATCACATGGGCTACTGAAGAGGGATATGGGAAAAGCTGAATGCCAGAGGCAAGAGCAGGTCTTTGATCACAGAATGAAAAGTGCAGGATTCTTCCCCTATCAGACACTGTCAGTCACCTATCCTGTCCCTGTCAGATGCAAGCTAGATCCTTCCCTCAGCATTTATTAGCATCTAGCCTGTACACAAAAATAGGCTCAAAAAACCAGAAGGGAGCTCTCCTCTGCCTTGTCACTTCAGATTCTGAAACTAATGCATAGTCCATAGCCCCGGACAAGTCACTGCATGCAGTCACACAGGCCTCTTTGCTGCAAACAATAGCTAGCAAGTAGGGTTATTCCCAAAACACCACTGTTCTCCTTCACTCAAGGCATTTAGAGCCAAGCTACACAGAACTGAATGAACTAGGCCAAGAGAAAACTTGCCCAGGCTCTCACATGTTTAGAGGCTTGTGATCCACTAGATGTAGGTGAGTAACAGCTATTTTGTTGTCTGTAAAAAACCCCACCCCACAGTTTCAGCCACCTACAAATGTAGGGAAATGAATGTTGCATCAACATCCTCCCAAAAGTACTGGGCAATTCCAGTCTGAAGGGGTATTTCTCTAACAATACCCATGGGAGAGGCAAAGCAGCAGCCTTCCTGTCAGAGGCTCAGCCTTTTACAGTTACACTAACTCTATTTCAGCATACTCTTGTAAGTCAGTGTGGAAAGGATTTTGACACTAGAAAGGAACAGATATGCCAACAATAACATCAAGTGAAGCCACAGAAATAAATATTTCAGTTACAAGTGAAGAAGTGAGTATCACCTTGCTACACCCTGGATCCAAAATACTTTCCTTCACTCTTGTCACTCCTTGTTTTACGTCTAACCAAGTTCCTGAAGTCAGAAAGAAATAAACACAAAGAACACAATAGATATCTAGTGACCGGCTGTTGAGCAGTTTCAGTGTGCCTCCCTGTGCTCTGAGCTGCCTTGGGATGACGTACAGCCAGCGAAGCAGAGCGACTCGCACAGCAGTACTGAAGTGCAGACCCAAACCACTGTGCTGGAGGTTTCTGCCAAGGCCTTCCTCAAACAGTTTTTCTTAGTGCTCTAGGCAGGTACTTCGGACGATCTTTGAAACTGAAAGCCTCTAGAAGAGCTTTTCCATTAATTTTGTTCATTAGGGACTGAACAGGAGCATCTGTTCAAATCCCAGCTTCCCTGACCATTCTGCCAGATCTGTACAAAGGATGATCTCAGTCATCACTGGCTTCAACAGCTGTGCAAAACAAACCCCAGCACTTTTAAACTCTCCCTGGTCTGACCTAGGTTTAAATGAAGAGCTACAAAAGCTTAAAAGCTGAGTTTTCTAGAGTAGATTGGCAGCTGAAGGAGAAATGCTAACAGAGGTACAGAATTTCCTGGTCTGAAGTCACATTTCCCCATCGCAGGGGAATGCCCATCCCCACACCTCCTAATCTGCATTAGTCAGAGCTGTTTGTTGAGAATCATCTTTACACATCAGTTTTAGGCCCTGTTTCAGTTTCTCCCTCAGCTTCTGCCAGCCCAGAGAGCAAGCTACAGTCACACCACATTTGGCAAGGAACCCAGCCAACAGCTGCTCACATTCACCATAGTACAAGGCTCAGATCAGTTATGATGGCAGGAGGCACCTTCCCCCTGCCCCCAAACTTCTCCACCAGGCCCCATCCATAACTTCCTCAGCCACCTGATTTCTGTAACCATCTGGCTAAAGGGTTGGCTTAGGAGAAGCAAGCACGGCCATACAGCGGTATAGATACACAGTTATGTAGAGAAGGACAGGGTTACCCACAACTGGTAGCAGAAGCCAGTAGTGACCTCACAGTTATAACATGTTCCCACTGCAGAAATGTGGCTCCCAGTTTAGCTGTCAAGTAGCTGAAGGCCTGACCTGGCACTGCCTTGGCCAGGGAACCTACAGCCAGGACAGATTGTTGCAATGTACTTAGGTAGCTCAAAAATTATGGCTTTTTACACTACAAAGCATGTTGGAGCTCTAGAAGCACACTTGTGAAACTGCCTTCCTGACTAAGAGATCCACTTCAAAATATTAAACCACTTGGCTTTAAGCTCCAGCTGTAGGACAGGAACCATCAGATACTTGGGCTTGCTCTCAGGGAAAGAGGACAGCTCTTCCAAGAAGAGTTCTACACACAGATGCAGAAAGACTGAAAGGACAGAACAAGACGACACAAGGAGGAATACCAGTCAAAAAAGATCTCAAGCTGGTAAATCCTCAAGGCACTAGTGATGGCAACATAGTAGTAACCACTGCTACTACAGGCCCAAATAGTTGCCTACAGCAGGATCAAGAGAGGTGTGGTCTAAAGTGTTTCAGGATTTTTTTTTCCACTGTTCCCACTACCCAAAAATAAAGCCTGCATACCAAATAAAGTTTCATAATCCTTGAGAAAGCAGCATTATTGAAGCAGATATAGAAAAATCAAACTGTACAGCAAAGCTATTGAGCTGCAGTAGAGAAAAGGAGAATCCAGTTATGCCTGCTAACAGTCTAACCCAGTTTTGAAGAAAGAATTTCTAGATGCCACCCTTCTCCCAAACCAAGACCAAGGAAAAGAGGCACAGTAAGAAAGACTTACTATTTCTTTCTGGAAGTAGATAACCAGTGCAGCAGCAACCTGAGCTAGGAGGATTATCATCAGGCAGGTGAAGTACTGGAAGCAAAACACAATAGGTGACCATTATCAGTCTTTAGAAAGATCTGTACATAAAAGTTGCTAAGATTTCATATACAAGAGAAATCACAACATTGAGTTAACGCCTGTTTGCCTGCAGACAAACTCTGCTATCAACAATGCTCTTCCCAGGAAAAGGCTTAAGTACAAGCACCCACATCAGACCAGTGCACTTCTCCCATGAGGCCAACAGGAAGACTTCAGGAGGGAAAGGGTTTACAAGCACTCTCTACATGTGTCATTCCAACTGGGACTCTTTCTCCCACAACCAACTCCATTCCCAGACTCGCCTCAATCAATCAGTTGGACTCTGTCTACCTCAAACCTCAACAGAAAAAAGAGTCAGTTTTACAGATATAATTTTTAAGAATTATTTTTATAATCAATTACCTTTATAAAAAATGCTATTTAATTTGTTTGAGAATCTAAATTTAAGATTCACCAGCAAACTGCCGAGGCTACTTTTAAATGGTGGCAGCTACTATTGTTAGACTAGGAGATGCTCCTAATAGCAGGACACACAATGTGTGCCATGCTTGGTTTCCAATACATATGTGCTCTGAATAAGCCAGAATCAAGTAGCAGCTGAGGTGTATGAAGCTGGTATCATCTCACCCATCACAGACAGAAAACTTCCTAGAGATGAACTGTTTGAAGAGAGGTCCTGACACACAGGACATTCCTAGTTGAGTCTCTATTGACTCTTGCACTTTCCACGGTTTTAACACAGCAGGACCCTGCCACTCTTTTCTTTCACTGCCCTTGGTACTTGCTCTTCCCCTGTGAAAGAATAGTACCCAACTGGGAAGTCAGGGTGAAGAGGACAGGGTACACTTCTCAGCTGGCAATCCTCAACCCACTGTGTGAAAAAAGTGACAGTGACATCCTTTCTCATTCACAGAGTTATGAGCTCATTATCAGCAATGTCTGAGGAGCTCTGCTGCTGACTGCTGGAGAATTTACCATGTGCAAATTAAGAACTAGACCTAAGTTGACCTAGCAGAAGTAACAACCCCAGGAGACCAAAGCCCAATCTACTATCCAACAGCTATTTTGCAGGAGCGATATTAAACATCGCTAAAACAGGCATGAATACTCTCACCAAACCCAAGAGACATCGGATTTCATTGACTGCTCCAAGACAGCCCAGGAACCCCATCAGCATGGTGAGTGCCCCAACACCGATGAGGATGTATGCGCCAGTCTTCAGAGAGGGAGATGACATCTCTGTAGGAGCCAGGAGAGGGAACAACATTAACTACTGACAAAAAAATACATCTGCCATCACAATTTATAGAACTGTCTCCATATCTGATAATTGTCTTTGTCTGCTACAAAGGGACTGCACAGAGGTGTGTTGAACATGGTGACAGTAGGCTGCCTCTGCACGTCTTCTAATTAAAAGCCATCCTGCAGGTTTCCAGAGTCTGGAAGACTCAAGATCACTCCAAACAAATTCATGTTGTTTAGAGGAAGTTATCTTCTTATTGGAATTTTACTCCCTCATGAACGTACTTCAAGTAAGAGCAAGATAAAAGATTATCTACTCCACAACTACTGTCTACTTGCTTCAATTCCCTTTGCTATCTTCAGGGAAGCTTTCTTCCAAGTCCTAAACCCCCTTTTTGGATAGCCTTTTCACTTTAATGCACTATTCCTTGTTCTAGCCATTCTGTTTTCACTTATCCACTTACAGCCAACATTGGGACACACTAACTCTGTGGAGTGAAACATGAAACAAGCTACAGCTAGTGTTGAGCACAGATGATGTGAGAGGTTACTCAGCAAGTCAATGTTGAATGGCTTGTGGCCAGGCCCTTACTACAGGCTGTTGCAGCACCTGTGCACAACACCCTGCAAACAGATGCTATTCCAGGATCAAAACAGATATAACATCCAAATTAGCTACTTTTACAAATCCTCCTAGCTATCCCCTGCTATTGCTTGTAATGTTTATACTTTTGAATCCTCAATAGTTTTTTAAGCAAGTTTAGGTCAGATTATTTCAGACATGCTGGTGCTGTCAGCCTTCTCCCCTCACCATTTAGTACTGCAAGCAACAGAAGATAAACTCCTACATTTGAGTTGGTCAGCAGACTTCTTGCAGAATAGGATCGGAGAGAGCAATCACTACAGCACAAAATTTGAAGAGATACTTTGTCTAGAAACAGTAACTAGAAACCTCATTTATCATTAAGAGACATATCTAAATCTGCAAGCTGCAGAGTGCAGGGGAATTCTGGATGTACAGTGATTAATGAAAGTAACACTCTTAGAGCTCAGCATTTAGTTTCCTGAACTAAGGAAGTCTCAGGAGGCAAGCTTCCTCCGAGCTCTTCCTGAAATATGTTAAAGGAGAATAATCAAGCCCAGACTGATACTCTCCCCCCAAAACATACTTCCCCCTGCTTCTGATATTTGGCACAAGTTACCAGCTTCCAAACTTTTTTCCCTAGAACATGCTGAACAGAGGAAAGTTCAGTTATTAAAAAGGGAAGTAGATCCATTTGCCATACAGGTCACTTCATCCTTGATTAACTTCCAAGCCAGACTCTCCCTGGCTGGACATATGCCACAAACCCCAGGATCCTGCTTCCTCACCAGTCCTGTGACTCTTGCTGTGCAGGTTACGTGCTGATACTGCAAAGCATTTACTGAAGCAGCAGCCTCACAGGAGTGGCCTTCACAAGTCTACCATCTTCCCCCCACTCAAAATCAGCTCAGCTATCATACAAGTGTTTGAGTGCCCAGGTTGCAGCACCTCCACAGTGCTAGAAAGCAGTTGCTAAGTCCAATTCCCAATAGAAAAAAGAAAAAGGTATTTCCAACTCAAAAGGCCCTTGGAGAACTGACAGTGTTAGGGGACAGGAGCCGCACTCGCAGTTCTCATCTGCAGTAGCCTTGTCTTGCAAGAGAAGGCTCTGCAGGCATTCAAGTGCTTGTTTGCTGTCACTCCGTGTTTTTCCCTGAGCTGGGCAGGCAGCCAAGCAAGTACAACAGGCTCCTTTGGCAGCAGCTGGAGTGCCCTCCCTGATGCCTAGGTTACTAAAGCAGAGGGAAAGAGGGGCAAGGCATGGGAAAGGAAGTGAGGGGGCAGGGAGAGAGCTGATACTGGAAATCTCCAGGAAGGAAACGAAATCCTTAAATGCTCTGTTTGCAGAGATTTTGAGTAAAATGGGAAGAAACAGAGCCAAGTTCAGTGACTTCTAGCTCCACAAGTGGCTGTAACACGCACCAACCTGAGGAAATCAGCTGCTGGCCCACTGACACTAAGCATACCTCAGACTGTGAGGGGTACTGCAAACAGCCAGGCCATAATAACCTCCTTTTAGGCTGTGTGTATTAGAAGTTTTTTCTGCTCATGCCCCTACTTTATTAAGCAACACCCATTGTTGTGTTTCTTGACTTTCTAGTACTGCACTAGCAAGCTAGATGCCACAGCACAAAAGCAGAGTAAGGAGCAGTATCTGCAAGTGTGATATTAGCAGGGGTGTCTTCACCTAGTACCTTCCAAACCAGGCCAGAGTGCTCAGCAGGACTTGGGAGAGAAAGCCCTTCGCAGAACCAGTGTAGCTGGCAACAAGACTATGAATGCCATTACTGTTCATTCCCCACATGCAGGCAGCCCTCCTGCACTGTCTGAGGCTGCTGCCCAACTCAGCAATTCTGGAAGTGGTGACAACAAGTAACCAGAGCCACCAAAGAGAAAAAGTGTTTCTAGGAAAAAGTGCAAAGGAAGCAAAGCTTGTGAAAGATGGAGCTGAGCTACTCATTAGGTAAGCGACCGCTTAACAGTCCTGTGAAGCTCAGACTCAGCTAGGCCAGCTCAGATTTTTGGTTGTTGCAGAAAGCAGACCGTCTGTTAAGACTCAAGTCAAAGTTTGTGGCTGACTTTAGAGAAATGAAGCTAAGCCCCTTGCACAACACAACATCTCTGATGCCTAGTGTAAGTTTCATCAAGTGTATATAATTGAGTACCTTTTAGAAGTCAAAGCACTAAAGATTCCACAGACTTGTGCCTTTCATCACCCCTCTACATCATCTACTGCTTTGGAACAAACATACTGTCAACTTTCAATGTACATGAAGCATCAATAAAACCAGGTACTTACTTTCTTTGGCATTTAAAATGGTGAAATTGAAATAAATCATTACAGAAAGAAAGCAGTGGAAGTATGGAAGACTTGCACAGCAAAACTGCATTAAGGCATTGGGGGCCTTTGGACATGAGGGCAGTAAGGAAGCCACTGTAGAGACACACAGCATGCAATGAAAACAGGATGAAATACTAGTCCCTGTGTTTAAGACTAAATATTTGAATTGTTGGTTGAAAAGGCAATATTCTCACTCAGTCTGGCCCTGGTGTTTCAATTCACAAGCCTAAGAGGAATGCTGTGTCTCCAGGGTTGTTCCCTTTCACCCTGTCCCTGATAACAATCCCATAGTGCTAAACACCATGTTACTGCTCAGGCCACACACCATGCACAAAAGTAATTCTACTCCTAGACTACACCACAGTCAAACACAGCCCCAGAGAAGAGTCAATTCAGAAGAAGAATGAAGATGAAGAAATACAGTCTTACGTAGAACAGCAATGAAACTGGTTTTGTCGGCCAGAATCCATATTCCAAACCCTAGGATCACAGCACCCAGAATCTGAAAGAGCAAGAACAAAACATACACAGCTTTGTGTAAGTTATAAGTTTAGACAAATAAGAGAAGGCAGTCACTATTATCCATATTTCCAGATTAAAAACAATCATTCTTTTGCTGTTCCCACCCATCTCCCCTATGGTACTCCTCCCAGAGTAAACAGGATTACCACAACTCCAGGAAGAAGGCTTCAGCCAACTGCACAGGAGCCCCAAGATCTGCTTGGCAGTCTTTCATACAGTATTTTAAAAGTACATGATGTTGTATAGGAGAACTATTCAAAACAGTGTGAGGAAGAGACACCCTGCTGCTAGAACATTGTTGTCAGAAGCAAAAGGTAAATGCATTTCTTCCATGAAGAACTGAGGAAAGACAAACACACACGATTTTAAATGGTTTTTTTAATAGAGAAACCTATGACTCTAAGGGCCAGGCTGGAAGACAGCTGATAAAGGATTAGATATCTGGCAGCTGGAACCTCTCCAGGTAGGAAATCTTTGGCTTGTCGGGCTCTATTACAATGTTACGGCCCCAAACCACAAAGACAAAAACCCAGCAGCAGGTTCCCTTGAGAAAAGTGCTTCGTCCCTTCTAAAGCCCAGCTTAGGCATTTTGGCTTGGCCCCTGCTTTATGCCAGACTACCTTCAGCCCCAGAAGCCAGCACAGCTGAGCCCCAACAGAGTCAAGAGTTATGAAACACTAGCCATGGCCTCTACCTTGCACACCACAGTCTTATCTAGGACAAGGATTAGTAGAGCAATACGTTCCTGTGAGGACTCAGCCGAATACAGACACTGAATTCAGTCGTCAAGCAACACACACATTTTCCCATCTCACTTTGAAAGGTGGGGGAAAGCATGCTCTGCTTTAGCTTCCAAGTATCAGCAAGTCTGCAGGTTTGATGAGAAGCTGAAACTTGTGCTGTTCAGCCAGCTAGGACTGGAAAACATTTGTGCAAAGGTCTAAAATAGGCTTTGAAGAAACAAGGGGTGGACAAGAACTGCAAGTGAGATGCTTCCAGAGGACATGAACTGCAGCAGCTGTTCTCACATCAGCAGGACTTCAAGACAGGATTTCAAGACAGTGAAATAAACTAACAGGGCTAAAGAGAGATTGCAATTCTGTGCTGCATTAGGTAATGTTCCAACACTTGGGAGACAAAGAAAATTGCCAAACCACCACCTGAAGCAAGCTGGCAGAAGGGGTTATATGGACAGGCATTGGCTCCACATCTTGAAAGTTTACACTAGGCTTCAGCTCCTCATACAAAGAAGCTTTTCTAAACAAAGATAAAGCCACAGTCTGAAATAAGCAGCTTGCAAGCTTTCCTGTCTTGGCAGAAAGTGCAACATATAGTTAGCTCTGGGGACAGCATGAGAAAGTCATCAAGCAAGTTCCCACCTATGAAGAGCATATAGACTCAGTTTCAGAAAGCATGTAGCTGTTGTAAAAAAAGAATTCCCCCTTGCCTTATGTCCCAACATGCTGCACCCACAATGGGCAGTCTGCTGATCAAGCTAGAAAGGCCCCTTGAACATGCAACAGCTGGGACACCTAAAAAATTCCTCTCAAACTTGGTAGTATCAAGAAGTGCTGAATTGACAGTTTAAGGTAGTCTCACATTTAAACTATAGTTTTAATAAATAATTTGTCTTAACAAAGATGCAAACTGGGCTATATGTGACATCGCTTTTGGTTCAGTGACCCTGAAATGTCACCTAAGTTTTGCTGTTGCTGACAAAACACAGAAGGGCTGCTGAGCAGAGTTCCTGGGAAGTTACTTGTTTTGAGGTGCTCAGACTATCCAAGGCCTGTTTTCACTCTGATCTTTGCTCTAGTGCACAACTTGTGCATTTGCCAGGAGCTGCTGTGGAAAACATTGCAAGGGGAAGGCAGGGAGAGAGTAACTACAGGGAGAAAACATTGTCCCATTAACAAGAGTATATTTACTTCCTAGCAGGACAGTATCTCTGCTCAGCATCTTCAGGAGTTTACATCACATTGCAAGGCTGGTTCTGCCACTGGCTTGGCTTCAGACCCTCCATAGAAGAAATCACACCTGCTTTCCACGGAGTTCCAATCCTCTGCTCCACTGCTGTAAAGTCCTGAAGTGGGGAACAAATGTCTCCCCTCCTCCCTGAGGGGAGGAGGTTTCACCCCCAGTCTCAGCAAAATCTCCTTTCACACCTAAGCCAAAAGGATGCATATCCCTCAAGACAGGGTCAGCAGTTTCCCACAGAGAGCTAGTCAAAATGGGCTTGGAAAAACTAAGCTATGCTGGAGTTGACTCATCTTTCTGGAAGAGCAGCTGGGGGTTCCCAGCTGTCCTTCCCCAGCACTGCTTTCCTTCATGCTCAGATTGTGTGACGTAACACTGAGCCTGGCACAGGGGCCAACAGAAAGGCTCTAAAACTCCAGGCTTTGCTTTAGGTAGTAGCCTTCTGCTGCACTTTACAGAATTACAGAATATAGAAGGGTTAGAAGTAGGACAGACAGTCATATATTCCAAACAAATAGCTTCCAGAGACTGTTAAACTTGTCTCACAGAGCTGCTTTTCCTTTAAGGAGAAACATGTGCTGCAGCATGTGTCTGCTAGCCAAAAAGGTGGATGTGTTAAATTCTGATTAGGGAAACTAAGATTATACTCCAAGTTTATCGTTCTGGTATCTTTTCTAGCAAGCAGGCAGGCAGTCCAAGTAACCTTCTTCCCTTTAATCAAAGCAGGTCAAATCCTTCCCCAAAGTAAGGCTCCAAGACTGTAAAATACCACTAAGTCCCTGAACTACTTCAGCTGTCGCAAGCAACTTTTTCACAGACCTCGTGCTCTAGAGAAGTGCTACTTCAATGACTAACTTCTAAAAAGAGTCACCAGCATATCTCTAAAGGCTTCAATCATCAGCAAGGCTGAAGAACACACTTTAGACAGCAAGGGCTGGCCTGCACAGGGTGCAATCACTCAACTCAAGGTCCAGAGCAGACATGGGGCTCCACCTTTGCACAAGCACTCTCCTAACCCAAGCTCAGCAACTTTAGGAAACCAGCACAAGGCATGCAAAAAACTGTGATAGTGTTGTAAGGTACTGTAGTATTTCAGGTTGTCATCTTCCCCCTCTCCTCACATGCTAGGCTGGCTTTCTTAAAGAGAACTTTCTCTACACAGAAATTAGTTAATGAACTCAGACCCAGGTCCAGTCATAAAGGAAAACTAGACAGTGCCCAGATACTGGGTTTCAGCAAGACTCAAACACTGTCTTAACAAAACCAGCTCTGCTTCCCAGGTTGCTATATGCTGCTTAAAATTTATCACTTCTTCAAGAGTGGAGATATAGCCTGGATGCTGATGTCTGCAGAGAAGTCCTGCACTAGTAGGAAGACAGACCTGGACTCAGATGATTTTTCCTATCTTTAAAGGGGACTATATCATACTCAGAAAAACCTAGTGGCACTTGAAAAACCTCTCCTCTCCCCTCCAAAGAACCCTTCTCATGGATGCTCTGAGCACCCCTGTTTTCAGACCATAAGACCACACTTAACTACTCTTAGGATGGAAGTAAATACAGAGAGCAAAGAGCAAGCACAGTAAGCCAAGGGAAACCAGATCCAGATGTGTCTCAAGTTCATCCCATGTGCTACCAGCACCGTGCAGCTATGCAGGAAGCAGGAGTGAAACTGTGTGCAGGGACAGAGACCAGAAAGCAATGCTCACCTTATCATGATTCACTTCCCTCCCTTCTCTCCCAGCCTGACCCTTCCTTTTCCTTACACACTGCACAAAGGATAATGATATCAGACAGGCTACTTTCTTGCTGACATGTGGAAAGCTGACCCCTTGCACTTCCCCACTACACTATTCCACTGCAAGTAGGATCACCCACAGTACCATCACCATCCACGTGACATACAATATCTAAGCATGCAAGTATGTGTGTGGTCCTCCCAGACCCAACCTGTTCCAAAAGGAGTTCATCTTTTGCTAAGCCTCACGCTTGAGAATAACTGTACCCAGTGGGCTGTTTTATTTCCCCAGACAAGCCTGTCCCAATCTCCCCCACCTCCCAACTCCATTTCAAACAGGAGACTTGGACTACTTCTTCTTGTTACAAATCAAAACCAGCCGTTGGGACTCAAACAAAATTAGAGTTGTTCTTTGAAGCCTGACTGGCCTATTTAGGAGGGCACTGCCATGATTTACTTTGCAGGTTTTGTAGCTTTGTTGCTCAGGGACAGTTCAGCTGCTGCTCCAGATGTGTCAGAAGTAGTTACAACTACTCTCCTTCCAGAAAGGACCTATAACTCCTGCTTTCCCTTCCCAATGTAAGAAGGGACCAGTGTGCACTGGAGGCAGCAGGTGGGTACTGGGAGTGCAGCTGCTTGGCATACCTGAGACACACAGGTCTGACATCCTCTGACATCCCTCAACTTCAGGGGTTCCCTCCCTCCTTCCAAAACTGTAGCCATTTTATTACTGAACACACTAGGCCAACATCCAAAAAAACCCCATCTTCCAGCTAGTTTTGGTCCAGGCCTTCTCCCTATTCCACAGATGCTCACAGTACTTACAAGGAACAGGAGATTGAAAAGGAAGAGGAAGTACTTGGTGACTTTTAGGCAGCCAGACCCCATCTTCTTTCACTTATGGGACCTAAGGGGAAAGCAGACAGAAGAGTTATGTTACAGACAGGTCCTCTGGGCAGCTTCAGAACAACATCCTTACCCTGTGCAGAGCTCTGGATCATCTGGCGGGTCTCAGAGCATATGGCCAGATAGCACGTGTTCTATAGAATACCAGAGTTGCCTTTTCAGGACAGTAAAACAGGACACTACTGTCACACTACAGTCACTGCTGCCAAGATCTCCTGGAGAGTGACATAGAGCTATCAGCAGTTACAGAAGAGATTTAGTCACAAATATACTGCTAATTCCATCACTATTTATATGGACTTTGCAACAGTAGCATCAATCAAAACACCAACTCTAGCTACTACTCCTGGTGGTGAAAAGTGATGTGAGCTACTTCAGTGCCCTGACAGCAATAAAAGAGATGCATGGAGCTCCTGGAGCAACACAAGACTATTAGGGGCAACAAAGATTATTAGGGTAATGGAGCATCCCTCTTACAAGAAAAGGCTGAGAGAGTTGTGCCTGTTCAGCCTCGAGAAGAGATGACTCAGAGGGAACCTCATCAATGTCTATCAGTATCTGAAGGAAGGGTGCTGAGAGGATGGACCAGGCTCTGCTTGGTGATGCCAAGCAACAGGACAAGAGGCAACAGGCAGAAATGGATGCACATGTAGTTCCACCCGCATATGAGGAAGAACTTCTTTGCTGTGCATGTGACCAGGCACCAGAAGAGATTGCCCAGAGAGGTTGTGAAGTCTCCCTCACTGGAGATGTACAAGAACCATCTGGATGCAATCCTGTGTCATGTGCTCTAGGATGACCCTGCTTAAGCAGGGAGTTTGGACCAGATGACCCACTGTGGTCCCTTCCAACCTGACCCACTCTGTGGTACTGTCAGCTTTCCTGCTTCTCCTTCCTCCCCCAGACTCAGTTATGTTTCCTACACAAGCAACAGAGAATTTTTAAGTTCCTTAAAATTTGTTTTACCAAGCTCCTTGTTCCAAACTGACCATGCCACTTCAGGAATCACCAGCCAGACAAAGAGCAATATGAGGCTGGGGTCACCAGTATGGCCTGGGAAGAAACAGCCCCAAGAGAGAGCATGGTCAGCAGGGTTCCCTGCTGTCAGCCTGGGTGTACAAAGGATCACCGGAGCCCAGTACGTTCTTTTGTTTCAATCAAAGGCTTTTGCTTAATCCTATTAAATATTTAGGTTAACTCTGGAGCTAAACTGGTATGTGGGCCTTGTTATAACTGGCTAGCCTTCCCAACAAGCAATGGTCACCCTCAAACTACCAGGAGAGAGTACAAGTCTGAACTCTGTGGCTGAAGTTGCTGCTCTAACTTCAAGGAATGCCATGGCTAGAGACTGTGCTAAGCCCATCACTGCTCAGCACCTAGCAAGATGTTATTGAGATGGGAAAGCAGCATAGATATAAAATGTCAGCCAGCTGTGCTACAGACTGATCTCAAAAAAATCTCATCTGTATAGCAGTTACTGCACTTAAGGAGCTCTTACTGCACAGCCAGGTTAGCAACATCTCAGTCAGGTTTTTTTCAGTTAACTCCTCAAGTCAGAGGCCATAAAGCAGTAGCACCCAAAAGTAGGTCCTTCAAATGAGCCACGGAAAACTCCTGTAATAGTTTCTGGTCCATATGTACACCAAATATCAAACACACAGTATTCCCATTTTCAATGCCCCTGGGTGCAGCTATCAGTTATGAGCTGGTTCTGCTCCAGCACAGATGCACGATACAACAGCTGCATTCCTACCAACCTAGGAAAAGTGAATGAAGGCTCTCAGCTAGCAGAATTCCTCCTTTCCTCTGTGGGAGAAACGTTCTCTCAGGCCATTAATCCTGGAAGGTACCAACACCTAAGACTACACTTGGAAAGGATAACTAAGATGTAAATTTTCCCATCCAGCTGGCTTGCTTCCTGGCTTCACCATGAACACATCTCCTCTTAATAGCATCACAAACTGGAGCCTGGCAGTCTAACCAGAATGCAAAGGCAGCCAGGTCCCTAAGCAATGATGAATTTCTCTTGTGGGGGTTACAAATGTTTTTCTACTCTTTAACCTAGCCAAGAACTAAGCTAGGTAACAATCTCCTGCACAATGCACTGGACTTCTTACCTTAAGACATCTGATTCCATGTGCAATCCTCCTAATTTTCAGTCTGGGAGGGCAAGTCCCAGTACTCAATGACTTGCTTCCTAGCACTAAAAGCCGTATGCTGCCTATTTCCAACTCTGCCCACACTGTTTTGATTAGTCAGGAAAACAGATTTGCAGAGCTGTTAGGATCTTTATAAAAGTTATTTCAGCTAATTAAGTAGTAAAGCAAGTTTACTGTGGAAGAAGATATGCCTTAGGTAATCAGAGTAATATATTGTTTTCAGGGCTCTTCTACTCCTTTGTTAAAGACATACCATCTTCAATGTTTATTAAAAAAACAAACCAAAAAAAACCCCGCAAAAACCAAACAACAAACCCCAACTGTGAACTATACCATTATGCACCATTCTCTTCTTGCCACAGGGCAATGTATCTCTTTTATAGCTCCTGGCCATAAAGTAATTCAAAGTACAGTTTTCAAGTCAGAAGAGAAAAAGAGTCTTAGGGTTTTGCTTTGAGCTTTTAAGACACTTTAGAGCTCCACTGAAATACCACAGATTTTCCAATTTTCTGTTCTTTGGAAATTAACTTACTTTTGTTCACTACATCAATGAAACTACTCAAAACTCTATCTTCTGAAATTGCAGAGACAATCACAAGACTAGCAACACTGTCATACAGTAGAAGCAGCAGCTCAACAAAATTTGAGATAGGTCAGGCTTGGAGTTACCACAAGCAGGCATATCCACAGGCCACTCTGCAGCAAAAAGCCAGCTTACGTACCATAGCCAGTGCTGCCCATTTGCCTTTTGAAGTTGGCCAAGTTTTGAGCCTTAATGTCTTGCAGCAATGCATGCAGAGGTTTAACATGAAGTTTGCAGCTTTCAAATTCCACTGATTGTCCACAATTATTTGGTTTTTTTCCTTCCCCTCTCCACTCCTACTGCTTTGACCATTTGAATTTTCACCCCCAAGCACTGACGTCCACTCTTTTCAACAATCCTGTACGTACACATCCAAATTTTCCCTATCATTCTCCAGATTGATGCCAGCTCTGTAGAGGATTTCAAAAGAGACCATCAGCTTTCAGAATGGCATTTCTCCCAACCTCTCATTTCCCATCTTGTAAAGATATGCAGGATTATTTTTGCAGTTTATTGCTTTGAGGCGCTACTGCCATAAAAACTTAGTTGCCAACACAGCCTGGTCAGCTGCTGTGGAGTTTATCCGGGGTCTTTCTTAGCCCAGGTTCAGTCCCAGGACCTGAAGGGAGAACTAATTCCAGCAAGGCCTCAATTGATTCAGAACTCAGCGGGTTCCTGCAAGGAAGGAATGGAACAGATCTGCACAGGCTAGACTGGCATCAGGGGATGGCTTCCTGCCCCCTCCACGACCCCCAGCTCTCAGGCCTGTCATTCTCCCAGCAATAGCAATGACAGCAAGACCTGTATGTGGAGCAGGAACACAAAATCCAGGACATGTGTGCCTGAGGAGATGCAGACAGAGGTCTGCTTTGTTAGTGACTGCCAAGGAGTCCCATCACAGCTCAGAAATTAATTTATTTTTGTCACAGGAGCCTGTGAAACTCCCAGCCCCCCTCCTGTAAAAGGTGACCCCAGAGAAGGACAGGTCACACGGGGAGAGTTGAATACCTCTGCCTCCTGACCCCACCATTGGCCACAAAGGCAGGAGGGGGAAAATTCATGCACATACATTATAACCACATCAGCCAAGGGGCAGAGAGGCTGAGTTAATTTTTAATTGCAATTCTGCTCTCTCCAATTAGATCCTGTACTGCCTCCACCCTGCAAGCACTGCGTGCTTGGTGCTCAGTGAAGTTTATGATATTTGGCCCAGGCTAGTGCTGTACATGCCTGCGCCATGCAGCTCTGCTGCGAAGGGCTCAGCCCTCCTCTGCAGCAACACCCTTGTGCTCACTCCACAGGTTTTTCCCTGCTCAGCTCTGGCAGCTGAAGCACCTCAGCTGCCAAGTTACTGTACAGCACAAATAAGGGGCTCATTTATGAGTGCAATGAAAGAAACGGAAGAAGAACCACAAAATAAACCAGAGCAGAACAGCTGTGGAAATCACCGTCTCAGTAGATTTACAAACAAATGCAAAGTTCATGCAAACCCTTAAGGACAGCACACATGTTCCCAAGAGCACTGAGCTCTGACAGTCAATGCGAATACTCCAACTCAGGTAAAAAAGGGTTCACATTTGACTGCATCTACATAGCCTGAAGATGCTGTCCCCTCTTCCTCAGATCATCTTGCCTAAGGAAAGGAAATGATTGGTTACAAAGAAGCTGTAGGTTGTTTCTGTGTACTTTGACCAATTGCTCCCCACTACCACCCCTCAGGCTCTAACACCAGCAGACATAAAACAAAGGCAAACCCTATAGGATGCGCTACTACCAGCTTCTACCAGGCTAGGATGAGGTCAAACCAGCACTAGATTTGGCTTTCGCAAGTTGCTATTTCCCGTGCCCCCAAACAAACACCTTGAATGCCCTGTAAGACTGGCATGCTGGCTCAGTACTGCTATCCCTCCTGCCTGCTCAAGGAGAAACTTCCAGTTGGACAGATGCAGCGATGCAGCAGCCAGCGCTATGAACTAAGGTTCTGCAACATACCATTAGGCTTCTGATCCTTCTCCACATCTTGCCCCTAAAGTGGCAGATGGGATCTCTGGGTGAAAGTCCAGCTGGTCCACTGAAGCAACCTCCAAAGCAGCCTCAGGTGATCTCAAGCACTGCAGGTGCTTCTTGACGCAACAAGAAAGCACCATATTCCCCACTTACCTAAGTCTTACACATTTCAACAGGTGATTTCGCTCTCCTTGATCTGGTCTCACCTCCTTGTCTTTTCTTTGTCACACCACATTGACCAAGGTTAGCTGGGTTCATTTGCAGACAGATTGACCAAGAAGTCCTGGAGATGGAAGAGCTCTCACTGCTATACTCAGGTTGTGTAGCTGGCTCCCTCTGCCCAAAGCAAATAGCAAATGTCCCTAGGAAGAGATTAGCGTGCTGCTGGTTCCATAAAGATGTTTATCTGCACAGTAATGCGCGTGAGGTCGAGGCCGTTTTGAAAGCCAGTGCAGTCACTTTTTGCAGTATTATCCTAGTCCAGAAACCAGAACCAGATTAGATGTACAGCTGGATACAGACCACAGAAGCCAGCACACTAAAGAAGTTACTCACTAAATGGTCACTTTCCAGCTCCAAGCCAGATACCCCTACACAGGAGAGACTGGGGAAGGGGCAGCTCAGAAAGCCATGAGGCAGGAGGAAACAGGTTATTCTTTGCAGCATTCTGAGCCCTTGCACTCCAAAGGCCAGCTGCTTCTCTATCCATGCACATGTAGAACAGGCATTTGGCAATCAGAAAGTCTCATGATCATGGCTGATGAGACAGGACAGCTTCACACAACAGTACCAGTTAATGAACAATGACAGAGTTACTAAGTCTCCTGTTAACCAGGTACATCACTGCCCTCAGGGCAGGGACTGCAAGTTACAGCTCCATTAACATACAAAGAATATCCTAAGGAGTTCATCTTGTTGACGTTAATATACAAAGGCCTTGGACTTTCAGTACACCTGGGAGGTACATCTTGTCTCTGGCAAGCAAATAACCACAGAGCTGATGAATGACCCAAGTCTGAATTCACTGAACTTTCCTTTAAGCTTCACTGAGATAATACCAGCTGTGTAATGACCTTGAAAACATAAACAAGATTATGTTTGTCGTGGAGATTTTCCAAATAGCATCTCTTCAAAAGTTACAATGGAAGGATTGAGGGAGAAGCTGGATCCTAAAAATTAAGGTATATCTATTACATATTATATGTATATATTTATATGTGTGTATCTCAGTGATACAGCTACAGTTTCTTTGTGAAGGAAAGTGTCAGTACAAGGTAGAAAACTATTTCTGCATAACACAAATTTTGAAAACAGAAGAAACCAACTTTCCATCTACTACTAGAGACAGTTTCTTCCTAAGCAGAAGCAATTATCTTCAAGGAGCAATTGTCTTTGAGGAGATGGTCTGAGGGCTAAGCAGAGAGACCAGCACAGCTACATCAGCCTGCAAACTGCAGCACTTAATTGTCAGCAAACTTTGAACTACCTGCACAGACATGTACAGTGAGACCCCAACAGCATCTGCAAGACATCTGCAGGACAGAGATTCAAATGCACATGCAGTTCCTATGCGTTTGCTATTCCTGGGGAAAGGCGAGCAGACTACAGTAAGGCAACAGTTGGTTGCAAGTACTACAGAAATACCACTGGAAAGAACAGATTTTTCAGGAATGGTTTTTGAGGAAACTCATCAGCTCACACTGCAAAGGTAGACTTGTTCCTGGTGCACCTGGTAAGACATTCAGCTTTTCCATCTGACGTTTGTAGTTAATGTACTGTTGTGTGAATTATCTGACTAGCAACTGTGTCCTCCAGCAAGACCCCAGATTAGAAAGCACCCGCAGGACTGCCTACAATGCCACAGATTTTTCAGAATGTTTTATCACAGCAAGCACATGTGTATTTTGTAAAAAGGAAATGCGTATTTTAGAAATATGCTTCTGAAGCTCGACAGAAGTGATCAGATATTTATAAACCACTATCATATCGTTAAAAAGAAACCAAGCTCAGTTCAGTATCAAAGAGCAGCAGAGGTTTTCGAAGCACCTGTTTTCATCTCTATATTTACAAGCGGTGCAATAGGTTTTGAGAACATCTGGCCTTCACACTTCAGTTTGGAAGCCAACATTTAAGTAGGTCTTCAGTCCCTACAACTGGCAAATTGAGAAAGTTCTTTGCTATGTTCAGCCTACACACTCACGTTTGCGCAGCATGACAGTATTTGCAGGACAGCATTTCTCCGATTTAAGCAAAACTTTCCATGCATCAAGACCAGAGAGACAACTCAGCCAAAAAAAATGGGAGGAAAAAACCAACCCCAAACTCCACAAATGGTCCCAGAAGTTATTTGGTTCTCCTTTCCCCCTAAAAAAAATGGAAAGAAATTAATCAACTTACCAAAAATCGCAGACAGAAGAAATAGCCAAAAGTATAGTTTAGTGGACTTTTTAATTACCACATATTATAACGTTAGTTGTGCAAGCAGCTCTGCAGGTCAGATCCAGAAAGAGGTCTCCACACTGACTAAAGCCAGCACACAATGCAGTAAAAATGCAGTTTTCACAAAACTGGTTGGGCAACTCTGTCACTTGACTACATTGGCTCTTTAATCGCTTCAACAACGAGACCAGCTCAGCTTTGTTTTCTGCACTTGGAGCTGTCAGGCTGCAAACTTAACCTCTGAAATGGATGTGCCCATCAGCTCCCACATCTGTCAGTGACAACCAGTATGTCAAAAGCAGTCCCTGACTCTGGTCTGCCCCACACCTCCCCACAAAAGAGGAAAAACCTGTGAGGAGGACCTGCACTCTGAACTGCAGCAGAGTGACCAGCACAGACAAGCAGCTTGTGCTGCTTGTGCCCAGGTAAGCTCCTCCCCAGCATGGTTCTGCAGCACAGGGGATGCTTAGAAGTGTTTCTCCGTGCCAGTCATCAGCCTGGAAATCCCAGGTGCAAGTACATGCATAGGACAGGCTCCCCTGCCTCCTTTCTCTTGCAAGCAATGCCTTGGAGGTCAACAAATCTCCTCGAAGGACTTGCTCAATATCCTTCCCAATGCCACTTGGCTTGGAGATATCTTCCTGAAACTCAGCAGCTTTCCCCCTGTGCCAGAGCACCCAAAAGCTACCACAATCCAAGCAGGAAGAAAGCCTTTTTTTTCTATTTTATGAGACAGCACCAGAGATTGTGAGACTTAGGTAGGAGCCAGGTAGTATAACTGATTTTTATCTTTTCTTCCTCCTTCTCCCATAAAATGCAGGAGGTCAAGGTCAAGGACTTTTTACTGTAAAGTTCCCTTTCAAAACAAACTGGTTTTCAGTTACGTCCATTTTCTCAGATGCTAGGGCAAATAACTACTGGGTGTTTAGATTCAGCACATCCATGACAAACATGATTCAGAGAAGTTACAGCATCTGCCTGACCTGGGAAATGAGGCTTCCTACTCTTTTAGTTTTTTCCAGGAATTAGCAGAGAGAGTAGTTTTACTTCAAGGGCAGGAAGTTTTCCTCAGCTTGGCAACTTGCACAGCTCTTAAAACAACGTCTCTCTCCACCTCCCCTCTCTTATTGAGTGTTCAGACCCCACGCCTCCACAGACAGGTGGATGGGGCCTAGCAGAGCCTGGGCACCAGACCCAGCATAGGAAGGAAGCTGAGCTTACTCAGCACCATTCCCTGTAACTGCAGGTTCTCCTGGAGTTCATTTCATAGCTGAAGGCAGACACTTCTAGAAGTCAAAGCACCAGTGCCTATTCAGAAGGGCATAGGGCAATGTGCACTCCCTTGTCTTTCTCAGATTAACCCTCTGGAGGAGCTTGGACACCCGGCCAAGTTAGCTGACTCACCAGAGCAATGAAGTCCCTTGTAGCTGATAGACCAGCCCACTGGAGAATGGAAGTATCTTCTGGCACCAGGATTCTACCCAAGACCTCTTCCCCTAGAGTACAACCACATGATCTCAAGTGGCAGAAAGGGAAAAAAAAACCACCAAACAAAGTGAAAACCCAAAACCCACCACAAAGCAAACAGAAGAGGCCTCTGGCTTGTTATTCCAAATGACTGTGAAGCTGTAGAATTAAGTAACATTCCTTGAACAACAGAAGAGACAGGCTATTAGTCTACTTTAATCATATCACATGCTTTATATCAGATCCTTTGCTGATAGCAAGGCACTGATCTCAAGAAGCAGAGGTTTTAACCCTTTAGCCCACAGATCAAATAGAGCTGGAAGATTACTGCAAATCTATCATGACTGGAAAGCGAAAAGAAGTCCTACTGGCACAGAAAGTGCCTCAGGCCACAAGGGGATGCATCTTTTGGCTTGTTACCAAAACCAGTCCCTTTACTATTTGTTTTTGCCAAATAGACGATTTGCTAATTTGTAGCTACCTGCCCCACTCCTGTGCCCCTGCAGGTACGTGGGCACTGCTACACGTGATTCTAGAGCAGAAGAGCACAGGATCAGCAGCTATAACAATCCCCCCACTTCAGCAAGGTCTGCCCTACCATCACCATGGGCCTCCAGTCTGAAGGCCCCCACTGCAGGCTGCCAGTACAGGAATCAAAAGTACAGGATTCCTGCTAGATTCTCACCCAAAGTATCTCGTGATCACTCCCAGATTTGCATACCAGGGAGGAGAAGGGAGGCAAATCAGCCAAACCATTTGTTACAAGCAGACAGGGCCAGCTGAGCCTAGGGTCTCCAAACTCGGTGGTACAGAACCACACACGCTGAGGCAGCAGTGACACAGCCACAAAAGGTTACTGCCAGTCCCAGCCTCTGCCCTAGAAGAAGCTGTACTTCCCACCAGATCATCCCAGGGTCACACAAGACCTTGTGCCCTGCTGGAGCGTGGTCTGCCTGTCTGCTGAGGAGAGGAACATTGACACAGACAGTCTGAGGATGACCATTTCACAACATCCTGAGTCTCATGCCACAGATGCCACTTGATACCACCACTGGGTACAAATGAAAAGAGAAAGCCGGAACTATAAAAAGCTCCTGAGGAAGGGATTCTGTCTGAACCATGCCACAATTTCCAGAATGACGACATAGAGAGGACAGGAGGGCAAGAAAAGCCCTGAAGTACAGGACTTTAAATCACAGATATTTTGAGTCATTTCCTGCTATTCAAAAATATTCACCTCAACCATATTTTCCCTCTCCACTATCACAGTGAATAATACAAATAGTTTCCCATTTGTAACTGGCAGCACCTTTTCACAACAGCCAAACCCCTTGGTGCCCTGATCACTCTGACAATGCAACTCAGAAGCTATTTCAAAACTTGCTCTCGAACAGTCAGTCCCAACAGGGCTACTGTACATTCTCTAAGACGTACAGCAGCATTGTCTGTAATTTTTTCCTTTCACCTTTACAGAAAACTCTCCTCGTGCCAAGCTCTTCCTACAGGAGGAAGAAAGTAGAAAAGAAAGCTACATTGTACACCAGTCAAGGGCAGCGCTGTGAGGAGCAAGACTAACACAGCATGAGCTGTTACAGAAGCTGCAGTGAAGCTGCTTTGTTCCTAGTCTAAGCATATCAGGAAGTGAAATGCCACAATAAGAAATCTCAGCAGACAAGGCTGGAAACCAGAGGGGTCCTCTAAAAAATACTCAGCCAGCTGGAAGAAATACCCAAAAACTTTTGGTTGCCCTTCTATGAAGATGGCCCTGAAGGCCAAGGCAGGCTGCCATGCACAGTAGTGTTTTGTAACCTTGATAATTGTTACATTACTATGCAGGTAATCCCAGCAGAGTTAATTGGAGCAATACAAGAACATTACTCAATGACAGACCTGCCACCCGCAGTTTAGATCACTCCTCCACCACCATCCCCAAAAAAAAAATAATCAATCAATCCTTCAAAGCAATACATGTGTAGGTTCTGGACAGAACTGCTTCAAGCCAAGAAGAACAGACATATGGGATAGGTTCCCTAGGAATTTGGCAGTTAAAACAGACAGCAAGACATTGAAAAGCTAGGTCTGTTTTGGGAAAAAGAGGGGCCTCCTTGCAGTCTGCAGACCTATGCACAGTGGTCTGGAAAACGGGTTCAACTGAATCTGAACCAAGAGAGGCTGGGTGGCCTTTTCTACTTTCCTGAAAAGGTCTCCTTTTCTATATTTAGAGCACAAATATTTCAGAAGACTATTTGATAGAAGAATGCAGAAGAATAAGATAGAAAAGAGTAGTTCAGGGGTACTTATTTTAAAAAGAAAGAACCCAGAATAACTAATATACAAATAACCCGATGAGCTTCAGTGCAGACATAAATGCTCCTGTTTCAGAGGGGGGGGAAAAAAAAAAAAATCAGGCTGTTTCATCTTTAATCAGTAAATAATGCCTGAGGCTAAGACTACTTTTTAACAGGATTGCAGACACAATTTTTTCTTACTTGCCTCTGTCCCACCTCATTTTTGTCTTTCCCCCACAACCCACTTTACATCAGCTCCACAATTTTTCATCAAGCCGAACTTACCAATCACCTAAAACTACAGTGAAGGGTCTCATGCATGCTACCTGGGCAGGTTATGGCTGTGACACACAGCTCCCTCTGCCCCTAGGATACACACCCACCTCTCGCTAGTGCAGCAGCTTGAAACCCAGCCCAGCAAAGGCCCAGTGCCTGTTCCTCCTCTGACGGGAGGCTGCCAGCAGAACCACCCACTGCAGGCCACCAGGGCTCTCCACCGAGATCCTGGGCACAGGAACAACCATTAGACAAGCACCACAGTAACACAGCTGCTGACCTGGCTCAGCTCACACATTGCTGTTCTTCCTGACAGCAAACACCCTGCGGCGAAGGCTGTCTCTCTTCTGGGCAGACAAGGAGCAACTGTTTAGGTTCCTGTGGGACAGTGCCGGGTGCATGGCCATCTCCTTATATACACACCACTGGGTCTGGCTGGTAGCTGATAGCTGGGATAGGAAGAGGTTTCCAATCTGTCTGAAGCTACATGAAGCAGGAACCTAGTGTTTTACTACAGGATCAAGTCTAAATCACTGCCACAACAGCCTCCAAAACTGCAACATGATGGACTAGTAACAAAAGCAGAAACAGTCAGGCTCTGAGGCCACCAGCAGGACTGCAGCATCAAATCAAAGAAGCCTTTGAGGTCTTGGACTTGGGAATTAAAGCAGCTTGCCATTCCTCAAAATAGCCCTTCCTTGAAACAGCCTCTTCTGCCAAGGCAGCAGCCAGTTTGATGCAGTTTTTGACATTTAGAAATTCCCATGAAGTTTTGGCAACTGCATTTTTGTCACCTCAGTTTCATTCCAGGAAGCCGTGAGTCACAACACCTCCCCCAGGGAGTAAGGGCGAGAGGAAAGTCTGACATTTCAGGCCCTCTCACATAAATCAGGAGAAGCATCAGCAGCTGTGGGCATCACCTTCAACCCCTCAGGAGCAGCCAGGACCACCCCTCTTCTTAGCTGCACTCGCACAAGGTGTTCTCACCCTCGGAGGATCTGGTGCAAAGGAGCTGCTGAGCTCTGTGCATGGAGAGCAGCCCATGCAGCAAGTCCCATGGAGAGGCTGCGGCTCGCTTGCAAGGCTGATCTATCACACAGGGCTCCACTCCCCCACACCACCAGCCTGCAGGAACTTCTGTTGTACCTGCAGCCTCTCCCCGCACTCCTATGCGGTCTCCCCAGAGAAATGTAGCAGACCCCTTGGGAATCAGGGACGGGCTGTGCCTTTACCTTGTTTCACACGGCTCACCAGGGCTCCTCCACACAGCTATGGTCTAGCACTGTTCCACACAGCAGCTGCTGAGCAGAAGTCTACTCTAATTAAAAGAGCTTCCTTCGGGAATATGCAGACTTACTGCACAACTCAGAGTGCTCTTTAGTTATTCCATGTGCATATCTTCAAGCCTGCATTAGAAAGGGACCTGAATGCAAAGAAGAGTCCAGCAGCTTTGCATTCTTAGACTGTTGGGAAAGCACATTTAGGCAGCTGGAGTTTTGTCTGGTTGGGGCTCCTCTCCCCTGAAAGACTTCAGAGGCAAGCATAATTAGAACTCCTGCCTGCCTTTTAAGTTCCAGTTTCTTCAAGCATACAGAACGGATGCTGCAGAATAATTCCTGTATCTCTTTGGTCAGTGCTAAATTCAAGGCAACAGCAAGGGCAAACAGCCTTGCTAACCTGCAAGTCAGCAAGTCTGACTCCTTAATCCAAGTCTTGCTCTGCTTCTGTTTTACAGCTCCATGACACAGAAAAAAGGGAGTGAGGGGACAAGAGGCCAAGGAAGCACACTGGGAAGTTGAGGACATTCCAGCAAAGCCACTCAAGACTGACTCATCACCAGCAAACTTTAATATATGAGGACACCCATGACAGACACATGACCAGTTCCACAGCAGGCAAGAGGATGCTTTGTGCCACACCACTGCATGAAAGAAGCCCCAGAACCAATGCAGGCCTAGAGACGGTGTCCTATCACCACACCAGCCAGAACAGCACTCTTTTATGCAAAGAGTACTTTACAAATTAATTTATTACAAGCAGAGAGGAGAGGAGCAGAGCAGTCTGCATGGTGACTTTCGAAAGCAGGCATGTTAGCTCTGGCGACCAAAGTGCAAAAAACCCCTTGGCATTGACACTGTTGAATAGAGAACTTCTTTTCAATTTCTTTCCACACACATTCCAAGTAATGTTAAGTAAGCCATTTGCAGGACCAAGGAGAAATCAGAGAGAAATAATGTAGGAAGGGAGTAAGACACTCCCAACACAAATACTTCTTTCCTCTATTACTAGAACATTTAGAAACTGAAATGCCACAAAAGGCATAGAAACTTCCCTGGAAAGGACCGTCTAGAGCACTGAGGTATTTTGTGCAGTAGTAGAGACAACCTAGTTAATTTAGACTTCACAATTGATTCCAAACAAAACTGCTAACCATCTATCACAGGAGACTTACCCACTCCGAGCATTTAGGATTTGCATATTCTTATATTATGCGATGACAGCATCTGCCCTTGAAGTCCTAGGCAAGTGCTAAGATGCCCTTTTCACACCTGCCTTGCATGCTGTTCCAGAAGCCCCACACCAATACAGCTCAGGTCATGGCCCCAAGGCAACAAAATGCACAAAACCCCAGGGGCAGCTCACTCGAACCTGTGCCAGTCCGGTACACCAGCCCAAGCAAAACCAGCATCCTGGAGCAGCTGCTTTTAAAACTAGACAGACAAGGTGCTGCATGAAGCCTCTCCTGTAGAGGGAGGAGCTGAAGGCATCAGATTCCTGTGTAGCCCCTTGAACCCATCCTGGTGAGGGCACAGAGGATCAGAGAGGCAGTAACCAGAGCAAGGTGCTGGAGAAGAGTTGTTCAGATCCAGTGACTGTAACTCCTTCTCCAAAACAACTCTGGAAACGGCCTCCTTCATTCCCAACAAGTAAAGCTACTTCATGGTATGTTCAGTCCCTGCTATGCAAACCCTTCTAAGATAATTCCTTTCCTTTCCCAAACTACCTCCATGGCAATGGATGGGGAGCAGGAGGGACTAAGGGCAGTTTCCAACTCCAGCTGTGGGAAGATCAGCTCAACTCAAGGTGCATGGCTGCAGCTCTGACAGCTCATCTGTCCTTTGCCTGCATATGAGAGACTGAACCAGACTTGTTTTGCCTACAAAGGGAACTCCCCATTATATAACTTCAAACCTTCAGGCTGCTGGATATCCTAATGTATACAGTTCATCCCAGATCAGCATTTCTCCAGTACACATGGCTATGGGATTATCATCATACTGGAAGAGATCAGCAATCTGCTTACAGCTCAATAACAATTTTGTAGTAAAGGGGTAAAGCGCTTTCATGATGCACCTGCCTCAAGGCTGGGCTGCAAAGAAACTAGAATCAGCAGCCCAACAGCATCCTTAACAAATCCTACCAGTACTTTGCTTATGTGCAAGGCTCTTCCTCTGGTTCTTCTCAGCTACTGAGCTCTCTAAAGACAGACAGGGCATTTACCACACCAGCAACTTTCAGAAATGAAGTACATGCATTGGACTTGGGTTTGACTTGCTTTTAAATGGTGGTGTCCCAGTTCTGAAGCTCCATCAAGGAGACAAAGAACTAGAGCAGTCAGCCAGACAACCTGCACACGCACATCTTCCCACAGGACAAAGCCTGTCCTCAGCTTAGTCTCCTTCCCCTTCTCCCCTGTATTTACTTTAGATGAGCCACAAACCACCCAGCTTCCCTGGCTCTGTGGTGTTCAGAAGGACACATGCTTGGGTTCTGAGCCAGCAGTCTCTAATCCCTGTTCCCATCCCAAAAGGCTACTGTTTTATTTCCTTTTGCTGCTCTGATCTACCAGGCAGTCCCTTTCGAAGAGCTACCCACAGTAACGCCTCATCTTTCTTCCAGAAAATTAGCTAGCTCTGAATCTGTCAGTGCACACAAGCAGTGATTTAAGCAATCTCCACTACGCAGTTCCTGTGCTTCACTTATCACCCCATCTAGACTGAAGTCAGCCATTAACTGCTTCAGTGTTTCCAAGCCCTGATAGCCCAGAGAGCTTTCAGCAAACAGGCTCTGCCACAGCCAACGAGCCATCAAGGAACTGCTGGCACTGACCGTGCCTCCTGTATTATTCCTTCTACCATGCCAAGACAGACTGTAATTTTTAGCCTTTCCTCCATTTCATTCCCTCTAAGAATACAGAAGAGCCAAAAAGAGACAGAGGTGGTTAGGTAATGATTGCATCTCATTACACAGTTGCTAAAGGAAAGGTGGCTCACTCAGCCATCCCTTCACACATATGTCATTAATCATTAGCCTCTAGAAAGCTCCAATCCCACATTCCTCCAACAGATGCATCAGTGCAAGTACACACCTTATTTCTCTGCCCATTAAAGCTGACAATCACATGATGTGGGATAGGCTACTGAGCCCAGCTGCCCCTTTGCTGTACAAAAAGACTCCAGATCTCTGGATGGCATGATCCACGTTCAGAGACAAATGAAGGCAGGGAAAGAGAAGAACAGGATACAGATGTCATGCTCCCATTTTAGAGAGGTGAAGTTAAGGCACTGCAGGGTGAGTGCCATAATTCCTGGCAGAAATAAGTTAGTTTTGGTGGACGTAAGTTTTTCCACAGAGGAAACTGAGGAGTAAGTGCAAGAACTGAGGCTCCTACCATCCTTTGTTACACAGGTCCACTGGAAACGTTGCTACCTCCTACAGCCTTCCGAGCTACCTAACTCTAGCCGGAGCCCTGACAGACCCACCCTATCTAGCACCTCCCACGCAACAGCCAACAGAAACGAGACCAGGAAGAAGGTGGCTGCCATGCCACCGGCAGCATTGAAGTGGAGCAATAACTACTGCTTCAGATAGCACGGGGCATGATTCAACTCCCAGCATTACCCTGGCATTCCCGTAACAGACCCTATCCCATCAGTGCCCAAAGGTCTTTGCGGCAATAGCTTTTTCCTGTGCTGTGTGCTTCCTGCTGTAACAATGCCAGCAGGCACCAAGAACCCCAGACATATTTTGAGTTGAAAAGTGCCCTGGGGACTGTGGTTACCAGAGGTCTGCAAAACTCCCACCTGCATCCCTCTGACTTAAACATCTACTGGACGAACACCTGCAGTGCTGGATGGACCCTTACAGTTGTGAGACCAGGACATGGAGTAACAAGAAGAGGGATAAAACCTTTCCTTGGTTAGTCAGATCAGAAATTTCATACAAAACCCCCCCTTGCACTTCACAGAACTTGAAGCAGTGTGGTTTGAGTAGCAGGAACAAGAAAATCTCCACAGAGCTGTGAGAAGGCCTCATTAGAGCATTTCCTGCGGCAGCTTACAGTTGTAGGTCACACTACACCTGCCTGTCACCCGAGAACTAAAATAGAGACAATAACAGTAATGAATAGAGTCCAGATGAGCCACATCATTAAAGCCGCTAAATCCTCTTAAGGGAGGAGCTTCCATGTAGCAGGACAGAGATTGCCCACAGGGAGGGCTTTCTCCAGGCACTCAGCTTGCGTCTTGCTCTATTTGTGTCGCACGCAGGTAAGAAGCTGAACTAACACTGCAAGATTTCACCCAGCCCTGCAGCACAGGGATGAGAATGTCATCTCAGTGGTCCCCAGAGCCCTCGACAAGGATGGAGAAATCCAGGCAAGAGGAATTCAGGTCCAAAGAGGCTACACCAAGTGAAGCTATTTTGGCAGCAAGATCCTTCTATGAAAGGGGTGTTAAATGACACGATGGTAGGAGTGAGGAGAGGCTACTCACTTCTCTGAGCCACTCCTAATCCCCACATCAGCTTGCAGAGCAGGTGGCAAAGGTTCTTTTCATCTGTGTGAGCAGCCCAACATGAGCAAGCACCCATGGATTTTTAAAATTATTTTTAAAGAACCACAATTACAGCTGTGGGAGTTCCTGCTCCAGCCTAAGGACCAAAAACAAGCGTGAATGTTAAAAACCACCTCACTGTTGCAAGAGGTTCTGTTATGGAACACTGGAGGGTCTTCCACCACCCGTTCAGTGACACTGCAGAACAGGTCACCAACTGCACCACCCAGGGCCCTTCTGCCTCATTAACATTTTCTTCCCACTTAGTGCTCATGAAGTATTTAGTAAGAGCTCAGTAATTTGTCATTTTTACAGCTTGTCATATGCTTGATATCAGCATACAGCAAGCACACTACCGACACTGCTCCTCCAACTAGACATCTCCATCTAGATTTTTAGAGCAGTGTTTCTACACTTTGACCTTGTGGTCCACTAAAAGCATTCAAGCCACAGGCTTCTGCTTAACTGTTCTCCTGTAGCAAGCAAGCTTCACAGCATCGGGCTCACATCTCACAGACTTTGAAGGGGATTTTTCTCAAGCCCAAGATGTCTGAGAAAGCAAAAAAAGAATTAAAAAACAACCCAAAACAAAACAAATAAACAAAAAAAACCCAAACAGGAAAGAATTGGAGAGGAAGTATCACTGATGGCAGATTTCAAGTCCACTCTCCAGCTTTCACAGAAGCACACGGGTGTTGTCAGAAGCTAACTACCCAGAGGCCTCACAAGTGGTGGGATGGGGTTACATCCCTGTGAACCTCTACTGTCAACAGCAGCTCTAACACCTCCAAGAGCAGTTCTTCTCCCCAGTCACTACCTCTGTGAGCACTGCAACAGGACACTGTCCCTCCCTGGCACCGCTAGTAAAGTTTCAAGCTCTCATCTTATACACAATATGCTCAGCCTGTCTAAGACATAGGAACACTTTATCCTAAACTAGCTTTACAGTTTACTGAAGCCAACGTTTAGATTCCAGGATGGCTGGGTCTGGATTTTAAATTTGTACCAAACACTCCATTTTACATTAAAGCATACACAGTAGAGCTTTAATGCTTTGGGGCAGAACCGGCATGCCTGGATTGTTAACAAGCCGCTATCCCCTTATTCCCCTTATCAACAGATTTGTTACCAGTCACACCGCAAAGGCAATTCGCAGCCAACAGCTATCCACCCAGCTGTTGAACTGCAAGCATTACTCTGAACTCCTCGCAAGGATCTTGGAAGGGGGTAAAAGGGACACGGCAGGCAGGGCCAGTACCAGATTTCTATAGTTGTAATAGGGTAAGATCGCTACAGAAGCACCTAATCCACATCTTGGAAATCAATCAAGACAGAGCCGACTGAAGCCAGCTGTATGCCCAGTCTCATCAGCAGGCAGCAGAGGGACTCGGCTGAAATCCCCGCACAGCAGCAACTCGCCGGGCCCGCAGAACCCGCTCCTGCGGGCACCGGCTCCGCTACACCTGGCCGCGGTCTCTCTCAGGTCACACACCAGGGGATCACAGCTCACCGCCGCCTTGAGTGTGCAGGGGCTCGCCTGAGAGCAGCGAGCAGCGGGGACCGGAGCCCGGGAGGCTCGCCCGGCCCCGCACGCAGTCCCCCCCGGGAGGGGGGCGGCGGCTCCCCGGGGCTGCCTGCCCGGCTGCCGCTGCCCAACCGCAGCGGGGCTCCCAACCCGGCCACCAGAAAGCCCCGCAGAAAACCCCCGGGAAGTTCCCGCCGGGCACGGCCCCCGTCCCGCCACGCCGAGACCCCTGGGTCGAGGGGAGCGAGGTGTCCGACGCGGTGGAAGAAGCCCCAGCCCGCGCCTCCCCATCCTGTGCCGCCCCGCTCCCCGGCCCCTCTACGGACGGCAGCCGCAGCGCGCCTACCTGCTACCGGCGGTCTGGGCACGGCTGAGCTCGGCAAACCGCTCCCCCTCCGCCGATGTGGCCCCCGGGGCGGAGCCGGCGGCTGCGCTGAGCCAGCCCCGGGGCGGGCCACCGCCCCCGGCCCTGCCCGGCCCTCGCTGGGCCCTGCGCGGAGCGGACGGCTTGCCCGCCATGCCCGCGGCCGTGAGCTCCTGTGGTTCTGCACAGCGCCCGGCCCTGCTAGCTCTGAGCTCCTGCTGCTGGCTCCTGAAACTGAGTCACACGTTTCCCATTGCCCACCTGTGAGGCCTCGGCCGCTGCTTCCTCCTCTCCACCTGTGACCAAATCGCCCCGGTCCGCTGTGGCAGGTGGCCAGGCAGTGCGCTAGGGCCCTTTGCCCTGCTCGCTGCACTTGCCCTGAGCCCGTCTGCTCCCTTGAGCCCTCTGTCTGGCCCGTCAAGTAGGTGCAACAAGCGCACACACAAACAAATGCACCTTAACCATTCGCAGCTTGTCTGGTCCTGCGAGACGCACGCTGTGGCTCCCTGCCCAGTGAAAGCAAGCCTGATGACCCACCGAAAAACTTTTCCAATGGGCAATTTCGTTGCCCCAATGAATCCTGTAAACATCACCAGGGCTGCGCATTGTTTCCCCTCCAAACCCCGTTAAGCTCTTGTTTGCCCCAGTGCCTCCAGCACTGTGAGGATGGTGAGGTGTTCGCACGCTGTGGCTGCTGTGTGCTCTGCTGACCAGTGCCACTGCGTTGTTTCCATGGGCTTCTCTGTTTTGTGCAGTGTATCCGCTCTGCGCAGCAGGGAGCAAGCTCAAACCACCAGCTCTTTGTTCTTGGCACGTGGCATAATTAGCCCAATGGGATCCTGCCTCTTCTCCACTGGCAGAATGCAAATAAAAATAGAAGTGATAAGGCAATCTAACAGTAGCAACAATGGGATCCTCTGTAAATCCTCATTTCAAGGATACTGAAACCAAACCCATCAAGCCAATCCTAAAATGAAGGAAGATCAGGAGGTCCCTCACCCTCCTGAGGAGCAACATTTCTCACTGTCATGTTTTCAGCTGGCAGGAGGAGGATCAGCAAACTCATGTAGCTGAAGAGCCCAGTCGTCATTCCTGGAGGCAGCAAAAACCAGTTTGGCTTTTGTACTGAGACAAGTGTACAATGGCCACCTTACTCTCTCCTTACATGATGCCTCTTGGTCACCTTTCTGTGTCTGTAAGCTGGTTCCTTACTATGCCACCAGGCTTCGAAGAAAAGATTTTTAAAGGTCCTTTTCTAGGGTGTACTTTATTCATTGCACTTACTTGACTTTAATTCTTGCATTTAGAGTCCCATTCAATCCAAACCTTTCCGGCAGCTTGTAATAATTTCCTCTGGAATCAGGATTAAACACATCTTTCTTCACTTTTTCAGCAGTGGCTCTCAGGAGCCTTCCCACTAGCCCGTATATTATCCTGCAGACATCTTTTTTGTCAGGATGAGCATGTGGTTGTGCAATGGGCAAAGAGAGGTCGCATAACAAGTCCTCGTTCATGCATACTGGATAGAGTGAGGCAGGAGGGACCATGGGAGAGGGCTGCACCTGGAGAGCAGGTGTCACTTGCTGAGTGCCACAGCCATTGCATGCGGCACCCTGGGCTTCATGTCCTCCTCCGTGCCACCAGCAGGTAAGTGCAGGCTCATCAGCTGGCACAAGGGCTCGGCTGGGGAGAGGGGATTGAAATGCAGGTGCTGAGGCAGAAGTGGGACAATAAGGTGGAAGTGAAATGACTCGCTCTGCAAAGGGGTTTTTGAGGGTGTGGTCTCAGCACCCCTATTTCTGCAGCTGTTCGCCGCAATACCAGGCTATCCATGGCCTGTAAACTGTCTAATTTTGCTCAGACTCCTTTCTCATACCAGCAAAATTCTTAAGGTCAGTTGTTTGTGTCTAAGACAAGGACAAATTAGAAAATGGGAATTATTTGGGGCAATATCTGAAAACTCATTTACAACCAGTCTTGGAGACTGTGTCTCTCTGGAAATCAGCAGCACTCCAGCATTTATTTTCAAGCAGAATTAACCTTCATTAAAAACTCCTCTATTCTCAAACAAAATATAGAAAGTACTTTTTCTTTACCCCTTCTCTCTCTGTAATAGACTTTGTCTTTAATTCAAACATCTGCTCAGGTTTATGCTTATACTCTGTAAGCCAGAATGCTTACTTATAAAGACACAAGGCTCTGTGAGGCTGGTGAAATAGCATCTGCATGTTCTTATATTTAGTCTTCCTCACCTATGTGCTGATAGATTATCCAAGCCTACAGGTACTGAGTGTGTAGCTCATTTCTGATTCTTACAAAAAGTGTCCTACTTTGAGGAAGGAAGCCTGGGCTCAAAATATTTCCCCTGAGGATTAGTGCAAAGGCTGTTTCTTAAAGAAAATGGGTTTTAAATAAAAAGTGATTACAAGGTGCAGTGCAAATGGATTGTGCCAGCAGCTCTGGTGCCTGAATTAATCTCTGTCACAGAGGCTTTGAGAACGGGATACATGTTAGCAAGGGCAGTGTGGGAGTATATATGCATCAGTGATTGCATGTATAACTGGTTATGCTTGAGTGCCACTCGGATATGAACCAGTGAGTCTAGAAAAAGCATTAAGTCTATACTACAGCATTTTCTAAGAGAAGGGAATAGGTTTTAAAAGAGAGCTCCAAAGTGCCTGAATTTTATTAGAAAGTCTGATGTGAATCATGCTCTTCTGAAGGCTTGCAAGAGGGACTTGGCAGCAGAGGAGAAACAGATCTACTGAGATGTTGCAGCTAAGCTGTGCACAGATGGCAGTCTAAAAGCCCAAGAATAAACAGCATCTTTTAGAATGTACACATCAGGCTGGATTCTCAGCTAGTGATTAGACAAAAGTCCTTGTAAGAAAACACCCAGGCTGGAGAAACCCACCATTATGTGCCGTGTAAGGCCGAAAACCAAATACCATTTCAAAGGCAGCCAGAGACCAACCAATGGGTCATTGAGCCAAGCAATCTGTTTTTGCCTTGGGCCATCTTCATTTCAAACACAACAACCATTCCCTGTCAAATGAATACTTTCTTTTTAGGAAGAATTAATCTCTGTACCAAATCAAGTCATAGCCTATTCTGTGGGTAAACAAGGGAAGTCAGCACAGAAGTCCGAGTCCCTGTGATGCAGCCTCGTACAGGTTCTGATTCATTTGTATACAAGGTCTGTTTCCTCAGGCACAGGGGAATACTAATGCCCTGCACAGAGCTGGCTGGCTGTGCTTTTATGGCTGTTTGCAGCCTTGCCCTGGGTTGTGAGTAGCTGCACATTCCCCACTGCTTTGCAATGAAAAACACAAATACAGCATGGGTGGCTACTAATTATGCGTGGCTGATAATGATGGAGAGAGCTATAGCCCCCTCATTCTCTGTTGATAAACTCATGCCTGGCTGGGTAGGGGCCATCCTGGAACAGTGGCATGCAAGCAAGAAAGTTTCCACCATCTTATGTACAGGCAGCTCTTCATGTCTCTCTGAAGCTGGGATGGAAGGTCTCAGGGTTGTTTGGCTACAAGCTGCAGAGTGGAAGGGACCAAACTTCTTTTCTTTACTCTCAGAGGATCTCTGAGAATAAAGGGTCTGAGGTTCAGCTGGCACAGGTTGCTGCCCAGTGTTGCATGCACCAGAAGGAGGAAATTAGTCTTTGGCATTAGAGAGAACAGTGAAAACAGGAAGACATGTAGATTTCTAATGTTTGCATATCTGTTTCCCTTAAAAAGCCTTTGACTTGGCCACGCATTACTGTGACTCTAAGAGAGGAAGGATTTCTATGCTGATAGGTCCAAGACATTGAGTGGTCCAGGTGATGCAGTAATGAGTGCTGTAATTATCACTACAAACTGCCTAACTTAAAAAAACAAAAAGGTTCTTTCAAAATTGCTTTGACAAGGAGAAAAGACTTCAAAAACAGAGCAAAGAATTGCTGGTGGGGTTTTTGGGGTTTTTTTTCTGTTTAAACTCCAAGTTAAAAACTAAATGACGAAACAACATAGAGTTCATGGCTAGTGTCTGTTTGATAGAACAGTATAAAATAGAAAGAATGCAAAGCACAATTTAAAATTATAGATTTTGTCAAGTCTAATTTGAAGTGTGTTCATGGCACCGTAAGTGGAATCCTCTTTTATTTGCCCCAAGCTGTGATTTACTATCAGATTAATTATGTAGAAAGAATAATGGTTAGAATGAAGAACAATAAAAGTGCAGTGGTTGATGAAGCTTGTGAGGCAAGAAGGGACTATTTTAACCTGTATTAGGGGAAGACATGTTTATCAAAAAGTATGTTTTCAGGACTAAAATATTTTTAATAGTCTGTGTTTTAGGACTTCGAAGTGTACATCAGCTTTAGTAAACTGATCGTATTTTCCTGATGACCAGTTGCCCTCCCCTGGCTGAAATGAGAAATGCAGGCACTTGAAGTTTTCCAGAAGTTGGACTTGGATAAGCTAAAAGTAAACTGTCTTGCCAGAGGCACCGTATAACTGGGAAGCAGATTTGTCTGTAATTAAATTTTTTTGGATCCTGGTGTGGGTCCCTCACAGCTGACTATTAGAGAAGTGACTGCACTCCCAGACTTGGTATTTTGTGAGAAAAGATTGATCCCCCCACAATAAGTGCTGGAAAACTCAGTACATAGGGATGTGTCTTCCTCGGCACTAGATTTGGGACTATTGAGCTCTACGTTTTTGTGATTTGTTAAGCATTAGCAAGTATGGAAGCATGTGTCTCCATACATGTTGGATATCTATCTGACCCTTGAGATGGGAAATTTGCTGGAACAAATCATCAAGATTTACCATCCTGTGTTTTCCTTAATTTCTCCCTTTAAAAAAAAATCCTTATAGAAACAAATCTCTAAGGGTCTGTGAGCAGGTCACAGGCATCTCTAGGTTGAGAAGAGTCCATGACTGTTGCCACAGGCTTGTTCATTTGAGACAGATAAGACAGAAAATGACAAGATGGGTTTCAGAAATGCATCCCATTCACTACGAAGCTCTTACTTGTTTTGATGAGCTCAGTTCAGTACCTGGGTATGCCTGGGCTAACAACATCCACAGTGGGACTTCATGAAACTAGGTGAATCTAGGACTTAACCCGATTTTACAATCCTCCTTGTGCCTTTTGCTGTCATCTTTGGTAACCAGAAATTAATTTCAAAGAGGTAGCATTCAGGCTTAGTCCTCTGAAACACCTTTGATATGGATGAACACCTGAAGAACTTCACTGTATTCCTGAGGCTTCTGTAGCAGACACCAACATTTTTTTTTCTTCCTCTTACGCATCAGTATCCTGCTTCTTCAGGTGTGCTCTCTTTCCTTGGAGATACAAGGTGTTCTGTTTGTGTCTTTTGCAGGCATGCTGATTTTTGCTGGGGTACAGTTAATTTCCTTCATAGTTACTGGTATTGGGCTGTGTTTTGGATTTGTGTTGAACACAGAGTTGATTATTATCAGTTGATTATTTTTATATAGAGATGTTTTTATTATTGCTGAGCAGGGCTCACACAGAGCCGAGGGCTTTTCTGCTTTCCATGCTGCATGGTTGTGAGGAAGCTAGGGGTGCATGGGAGGTTGGGAGGAGACACAGTCAGGACAGGTGATCCAAAGTGACCAAAGGGATATTCCAGACCATATGGCAACATGCTCAGTGTATAAACTGTGGGCGAGAAAGAAAGAAGAGGAGATATTTAGAGTGGTGGAATTTGTCTTCTCAAGTAACCATTGCATGAGATGGGGCCCTGCTCTCCTGGAGGTGTCTGAGCACCTGCCTGTCCCTGGGAAAGAACTGAATTAATTCCTTGTTTTGATTTGTTTGTGTGCCTGGCTTTGTTTCCCTCTTTTATTAAACCGCCTGTATCTCAACCCATGAGTTTTCTAGCTTTTACCCTTCCAGTTCTCCCCCTGATCTGGTGGGAAGTGAGCAAGTGGCTGCGTAGGGCTTGGTTGCTCACTGGTGTTACCTTGAATCCCAGCCTCTTGTTCAGAGGGCAAGAATATCCACTGTTCTTCCAGGAACCAAGTAGGATCTTGTTTCTAAAGGGAGATTGCTGGAGCACAGTTAGTTTCACCTATAACCTTCTTTTGATCTAATATTTACCGACTGAAGTGATATTCTGGATTTTATGTGAAGCTTTGCACTGTGAGGTTACAAAATGCCAAAACACTATGAGATTCCTCCCCTCCCACAAGATTTGAGCTGTTTTGCTTAATATTTTTCCATAACACTATTTCTGAGGTTGGGCTGCCTGGCTAAGAATATGCATTTTTCTGTATGGTAGGAAGAAGGACCCAGAGTGCTGATAAGATTGCATTCCTTCTAAGTTCATAACTTGAATGCAGGGTGAATGCATCTGCTGTTGTCTTTCAAAATATGAAGAAGAGAATTGGCACTAGAAAAACATGGGCACGTCTGGGCAGATCTCATACATGATTCATTTCTGGCACCTATGTTGACCTGGACCAGAGCTATCTGATAGAAGGCTGAATAAATGTTTTTAAACACTCATCTGTATCTTGGCATTTCCTTTAACTGTGTTACCTTGGTTTGAGAGAAACTGACATTGCTGATCCCTGTTGATCTGCGTTGGGGCTGTGCCAGGAAAGATGCTGTTGCTTAGGCAGTATTATTTCCACACCCCACAGCTCCAGAGATTGGTGAGAAGTCGTCCTTTTCAGTCCGGTTAACATAAGCACTACAGAAAACCCGAGGAAGGAGAACCCAGTTCGAGGTCTGCTGAAGTAAATGAGAGCATTCAGGAGCTGGTACTGGCAGGCTGGGTATTTCTCAGGGAATTGTGTGCAACACTGGCATGATTCACCTGAAGGAGCAAGGCAAGTGGAACAAACAATCCTATGACACTAATACGTCTTACGTAAGATCAGATCCACAAAAGTATTTAGAGACTTAATTCCTTTCAATTTCATTTATTAAAGCATCCAAGTTCCTCCTTGCTATGTTAAGCCATTTTAAATCTTGCATTGGAAAGAATCTCTTTTCCACCTTTGCCTCACTCTCTTTTCTCACACATTTCAATGACCACCATTTGGGCAGTGAAGTGCCCAAATGCACCCTGGCATCACCTACTTAGGCACATAAAAGCTGCAGCAAACCACATGGAGGAATTAAATCCTTGAGGGTAGTTGGCAACTTGCAATTAGTGATGAGACTTTCTTCCACTTGGTGTCTCCCTTTAGTCTCAAATCTGGGGCTAGATCTCCAATAGTGCTCTCCTGGGGATAAATATTTGTTATTTGCACCATATAAAGACCCCCAGAGTTTCAGTAGTGCACCATGACTCCCCTGTGGTTAACAATGTAGAGAACTCACAAAATGTGAGACTCCATTTGCCTCCCCTCCCAGCCATATAGCTTTGCTGTATGTTTCCCATCCGTTTTAAATGTGTTTAGGAAACTCAAATATTTATTTTTGGTTACTGTTTTTCTTTGAGAATATAATATTTTCATTGTCTAATTTGATCTAATTCTTGTTACGGACAGCTAGGGCTGGTTTGACTCACCCTCTAATAAGTGCTAGAGAAGTTCACAGGCATGCAAGAGAAACACAACAGTGTTACTTGACTGATTTAATTAAACAGTATTTTTAAAAGGGATCATTTCAAAATAACACCAAATAAGAGCACAGTCTTTGCCTTTGTGCATAAACAGAAAAGGCAAGGGATACTTCTAAATTTTCTTCATACTGTAGTGGGAAAAATTCAGGGAGAGGGGAGGTGATTTAAGCTTTTTTCGACTAGAACCCCATTTCTTTACAGTATATAAGACTTACTTGATAGAGAGATCCATAAATTTGGATCCCTTTTCAATTTATGTGTAGTGCAAGCCAGTTTTCCAGTGACAAAAGCTACACTGAAACTCTCTGCTTTAAAGACTTCAGATATTTACTGCTACATGGAAAACACTGTAGCTCACGGCATAAATGCGCTAATGTGCTTGATTCACTCCTGTTTCTGGGCCTTTTCTGTTCTGCCAGTTCCTCTGAGATTAAATCTCTGAGAGAAAGTTGTCCAAATCCAATGTGTTTGGCAGTCCCCTCAAATAAAAGCTCCTTTCTCCAAAGACTGCTTGGTGTCTTGCATAATTCTGATCTGGAGACCTAGAGACTAGACTCTCAGCTAGTATAAACGAGGGAAGTATACCACATAACAGCAGCTGAGGATCTGGAAAATAGTATCTACCAATAACGTCTTACTTCATGTGGGTTCTACACAAATAATTCACTAGCCCTCCTGTGGGAGAACAAAGCACTGTATATTTCTTTTTACGAGCTGTTTTGCACATAAATGCTCTTTGCAGGCCTAGTACATCTTCACTGAAACCAGTGAGAGCAAGCTGGCAAAATCTGTGTGCAGCTTATTTTTAAATCCTTTTAAAATCACAGAGGAATGTTCATCAGATTGCAGATCCCCAATGCAAAATAACTGCGATGTGTGCCAGCGTTTTCTTAGAGCAAATGCTGAGATAATATATCGTCCTTTCACTGTGCTTGCATGGGATGAGCGGGGTATCCTGGACTTTCATGCCTGTGAGATACCAAGTTTGGATGAGGATGGACATGCCATCTAGTGGCTGCTTGTCCCGATTGCTTGGACAATCTTATCTCAAATTATTCACAGGATCCCTGTTTCTCTCTGGAAAGTGGAAAAATAGGCATCAGAGAGTCTTATCTGAAAAATCTCAAGTGGTCCATCTCTTCCATTTGGCATGAAGCTGGAAGATCTCTGTGTCAGGCTTTATCTGGTTAGCTGGATTTTCAACAACCGGTACTTCTAATAGTCAGTCATGGGTTTGTCCACTATCACTTCCTCTGACACAAGAAAAGAAGCTTCAGTCACTTGCTGTGGGTGAAGGTTTCCATCTCCAGAAGCTTTTTGCCCTCTTCCACTTGCAAGACTTTTTCCACCATGCCCCATTTCACTCCTACCACTTTGAGCTGTCTCAGCAACTCTATTTAATCCCCGGTGCAGGGGTGCCACAGGGGTGGTAGCACTGCAGAGAAGGCTCTGGAGCAGCTATAAACAACTCTGTAATTCTAGTCTTCATGCCAAAAACTGACTAAGGCTGCTATGAAAGGGATGTTAGATGTGGGAAAGCAATTTTCAGCCCTCAGGATCCTGCTTGCCACCAGCAGAGTTTCCCCAGTGAGAAGAGGCAGAGAAGCGTATTCCACACTGTCTCTAGACACCCTCCTCTGAGCCAGCACTGAGCAATCCCATACATCAGGCCAATATCAAATGCAACCACAGAGGAGGCTTTCCCTTATCTTTCAGGACAATTACCAAGCTATACATCACTTGAACAGTCTGGGAACTATGGGAGATTGTGGTTTCTGGTAAAATGGGAAAATCTTTTCATGGTTAGCACTGGCAATGAAATTTGCAGCTCACCTCCATCTGGGCTGAGCCACGGGTGATCATTCATGGAGATGAGCTTCTCTCAATGTCAAAGGGCAAATAAATAACTAACTACGTGTGAATGTGCATTTCAAGGAAAAATCATGCTTTTTTTTCTTACTCTCTTCCTGCCCCTCATTTTGCCTTGTAGAAGTTACGGGTTTCCTCAGGTCCTCAGAGAGGTTGAAAACTGTCCAAAATGTGCTTCAGGAAAGTGATCACTCAAAGTGAATCAGTTTGCAGTGTCTGCTCACCATCTGTGTGCCTTTAGGAGATTGTCACACTTTCGGCTGGCTTCATCCATCTCTCTAATTCCTTGGTTACAGTCAAAACACTTTTAAAAGGGTTCAGTTCCCACAGTGGGAAAGGAACTTGGACGCTGCCTGCTAGCATCACTTCACCCAGGAACAGCTGATGCCTCTTGGAAAACTTTGAAAAGCAAATTTCTCTTCTGAGTCAGTTCTGCTGATGTAGCTTCTACTCTGAGAATTACTCTGCTCTCCTCTGTTTCTATATTTGTAAGGCCATTTGTATGAGAAGAGGATCCTACATTCCTGGATGGATGCGCTGCCTTCGGTGAAGTCACGAGCATCTGTGGCATTGGTTCACCCACTCTGAATGATCTAAACTGGTTGATTTTCAGGCAGAAGGAGTCTGATATGATGAGCCATGACTTTCTGGTCTGACATGTTTTGAATTATTATTCCTCCTCTGTTACATTTTTCATAGAAATGCCCTAAGCCACCGATAGACTTGGTTTAGCAATAGAGAAATAATCATCTCCACAGCAGTTAATGGGATGCCAACAAGGATGCTATGTGGCTGAGTCATCTTCATGTTGCAATAGTGCTGCCCAGCTAGCCACCCTATGAGATTTAGCAGGCCCAGACTTTTCAGCTGGGGTAATTAATCTCTTGCAGTCTCTCTCAATTAGCTTCAGTAACTAGAAGGGTGAGAAAAATGCCCTTTTCATTGCAGAAGACAACTGATGGTCTCACCACCTAAAGTGCTGACTGTCCAATATGTATCTTCATTAAATGTGGCAGTCAGTAAGAAGGATTGGAATAAAACTGTCCTTTCACTGTCTGAGAGCTCAGCGAATGATCCCATAGCACCCACTGATCTGTCACTAAGCTCCGACTGTTGGCCCATGGCTGGATTTCTAGTGCAAATCACGGCAGCTAAAGAGGAGTTTGATATCTGAATTATTGTGGGGGATCAGGGCCAGGATTAGAAAGAGAGAGGAAGCAGGAGACCAAAGATCAGTTTACTATGAATGAATGATTACACCCTACTACTTGCCTACTCTCTAGAGGCATAATTGCATCCACCCTGCTGATGAGCAGCACCAGCTCTCTGCTGCCTCTATGTCATGAGCAGAAACAGGTGTCTCCACAGCTTTTCTTGCTTGTTCTCTTCTTGCCACCTCTCACTGCAGTGTGAAAACTGTTTGACATTGCTCCATTGGGCCATCTGTCTGCGCTAGATCCCTCCCCACAGGCCAGAGCTTCAGCTGTCTCACTCTTAGTGAGGCTCTCTGCATCCTGCTCAAGAGTGAATTGTCCAGGTTAACTGGGACTTTCCTCACTCACCTCTTCTGTAGCATCATTTATAGACTGGCTTTTAAGACATGAGATAAAAAAGCGGCTACCAAGCTGTGTCCAGATCTCAAACCTATTGATCTGTGAGATCTGTGTCCAGATCTCAAACCTATGTCACCTGTTGATAACTGGGGGCACTACCCAGGGTTTTGGACACAACTGAAAGGACAGGCAGCATGTTGTATTCTGTGGCTGAACACAGCACCATGCTCCAGACAGAATGTGTCCTCCCTAAGCCGCAGCAGTAGGTACCTGGCCCTTTCCACCCTAAGGGTGACTGTGACTAGGAGCAGGGAAGTGGCCACTTCCTGGTGGCCCCAGAGGACAACCTGATTCATCCTGACAGTTTAGAGGTCCAAGTGGACGTTTATAGCACAACTCCCCACAAGGGATTTATGGGTTGGCTCTGGCACTGTGGCAAGCTGCTGAATACTCAGCGTGTGGTATAAATTGGTTGGAGGAGAGGCACAAAGCCAGAGCTCCATAAGCAACATGCAGGAGGTCTTGCTGACTTATGTGTGTGGCAAAATGATGGCTGGGGAGGCTGCTACTAGAAATGTGGGTATCACATGTGTTGCTGTGGTAGATGCAGCATCATGTAAACATTTAAGAGTTAGAGCTCTTAAAATGGTATTCTGTAAGCATAGGGTTATTTCCCCTGTAAAAGAGGCCATCTCTCTTTTGCAGTACCAAAAGAAATGAGTGCACTTCTTCATTCCTATTTTACTTTGCCCTGATGTGCACTGAGAAAAAACCAGAAGAAAGTGGAGAGGGAGGGACTAAGGAAGAAAAATATGTGTTTGCACTTCCAGCATGCGAAGAATTTGAACACTGCCGTTTCACTTGGACCTTGAAGCACACTGTGCACCCTAGCTGAAGGCCAGACACCTTTGGTGTGTTTGTTAGTGTTGGGCTGAGGAGGGAACATCAGTGTGTGCCATTAGCCAACTAATTCTCTCTGCTGGCCTGAGGACTAGTGTGGCACAGCAGCACGATCCCAAAGCCTAGCAGGGCTCACGTGTTCTTCTTGGCTTTCCAGCACCTCATTTCAATGTGTACTGAGAGGCTATGGTGATGGAGGGGAAGGCTCTGGTTATGATCCTGTTGAGAGCTGAGTGTTACCAGAGGTCATCGGTGCTGATGACTCTTGCCTGTGTGAGAGAAGCCGCTTGGGTTTCATCCAAACTTTAGACTCAATAACACTGAACCCATCACCACATCTGCTTGCACAGCTGCACAGCCCCTCACTGGCAGGCTCGGTGGAGAGAACAGTGCTGAAATATGGTGCAAAGACTGATGACACAGTGTCTTTTGTGGAGATAAAGGGAGGCTGATCCCTTTCATTACTGCTTAAGCAATTGTTTCAGATGTCTTTGCCTTGCTTTTGTTTTGGTGGGGTGGAAGTTGGAGGCCCTAGTGGCTGCAGGACAACCTTTGCCAGAAGGTACAGCTCCCTGGGTGGGGGTAGACAGTTCTCGCTCCCAGTTCACTGGAAGGCAGCCCCAAACTGGGCCATCTCCCCCTGCCTTGCCCATACTAGAAAAGCCTGGTACGCAGGGATTTCCCTGTTCCTGTCCATTGGCATGTCCTGTGAAAATAAGGGCCCTTCAGAAATTTTCTGTTTCTGGCTCAGGAAGTAAATGCAACACAAACCAGTGACACTTATTCCCATCTAAGCCCCACAGCAGTCCTTTTCCTAAACAGAGGCCCAGCTCCACTGTTCCCCTGCATGCAGTATGGCAGCCAGGAGTGTGGCTGCAGAACATCAAAGTTAATTAGCATCCAAAAGCAAATAAATCAATCAATACATTCCCAGCCTCCACAGAAAATCTCATTATTGGGAACCGACCCAGGCAGCAACTCCCAGGAAGAACTACAGAGGAAGAGATCCTCCAAAGCTGTAATTTTTAAGGTTGTACCACTTGGAGAATAATTACAACCAGCAAAACAATGTTCACATCTCACATTAATATAAAGTAATGACTGCATGCCTGTAGCCATCTAACCACAGAACTGAGAAGAGACTGTCAACTCTTCTGCCCTGCCATAACACAAAGCATCTTGGAAATGCTAACAGCCGCTGCACGCCAACCCCTTGTCATCCCTCCTTCTTAAAGACACAGACTGAGGGCTGCTTCGACCTCTGAATGCTGCTTGTACAGGAGATGTCATCACTGATGAGTTTCCTTTCTGTCTAGACTAAAAATGAAAACTCGTATGTTTATAATTTTCAGTGAAGCAGAATTTTAAGATAATTTCAGACATTTATAAAAGCTTTTGTTTCAGAAAAATACTGCTTCTGGTTTTGGAAATGTGTGTGGAGTTTCAAAATACCATTTTGCCTTCCTTCCTTTCTACATTATATTTGCTACCCTTTTTGCACTACTTCCAAGTGTGTCTCCAGCATGTGTTTATGGCAAAATGCAATGAAATAGTGGAAGCAAGAAGAACATACAAATAAATGAAATGATAAAACAAATAAAATCAAATAGTATTTTTAAAACTCCAGCACAATTATTTTTATTATAGCTGAAAAAAATTGAATATGGAGTATTTTTCTATGGGAACAAAAATCAGAAATCAGGAAGTATGAAATCATCTCCCTTTAGACTGAGATGAAAAGAGAATAAAATATGGCAAGAGTATTCTGGAGATCATGATCTAGAGAGGGCACCTTTGTTGCTGGTAGCATTTACTGAAGGGATTGTTAGCAGATTATCTGTCATCAGAAGGAGACTTCTGTAACTTCTGTGACTTCTTAGAGTCAGTCCCTACTTTTGGTAATGGAGGAGGTTCATGTTACCATCTTTATATGTCAAATTAATTAGCTATCTTAAACAAAGTGTTCAGGAGGTCACACTATTTTATCAAAAAATTCTTCTGCTGTGACTTGGTTTGACTCTCTCAAGAGATCTTTCACGGGTGGTTCAGTCCACTTATGCTGCAGCACCCAGGTTCTAATGCAGAATTTTGGAAGATTTCCCTTTGCTCTCCCTCATCTATTGTGTTTTTAGAGCTATCAGGAGGACTAGAAACACAGTTGCTTAGTGGTTCTTAATGCTTAAACTAAATAAATAACAAAAGAAAGAAAATGTCAAAGGGAAGTGAGGGCAGAGATGGTGCCAAAATCCATGAAGTCAGCAGAGCTGGCAAAGGTTCTCGAAAGATTAGAGAACCACCACTGTGGTTTTAATGGACTGGAGTAAATCTAGTGGCAATATTATTTCAACAGCCTGGGTGCAAAATTTTGCAAATGACATTCTGCAAAACAGCCAGATTAGCAGTGATGGAGTCGCGGTTTTAATTTCCACTGTCTGGACACCTGCTTTACCTCTGGGAAAGGATGAGGTGGAAGATCTTTGTGTGCCTCTTGCCATCTATGGACCCAAGCCCTGGCCTGAGGGGCGGCCAGCCAGCATCTTGAACTGCACAGACAGGAGTGTCCCACTTGGCAGCCACTGAGGACATTCCTTGGCTCATCTGCAGAGCTTAACACCAGAGGTATTCATGCTGTACTGAGGGCAGAGATTGCAGGACAGAGCAACTTCTCTTCATCTCTTCAGTCCCTTTGCACCCTTCAAACAGCACAAACTTGCCTCATGTCCTAGTGCAAAGCTGTTACCACTGGGCACAGGAAGGAAACAGCTCACTTCTGTGCTGGTCTGCTGGAACCCCTGGAGAGACCAAGGGGAGGGACCTGTAGGGGAAAAAGTGGCCTGAGAAATTGCACTTTTACTCTGTGTCACTTTGAAGCCACCCCTGGAGGTCAGTCAGCAGCTGAGATATTTAGGATAATCTTTATGCTTCTGCAATCCAGTTCAGGGTTGAAAAGCAAAATACAGAAGGTGTCATCAGCTCCCAGCTGGAGCCTCACCTTCCTCACTGGGGACAATTGCAGTGAAGCAGGGACTCTGGCCCTAATGTGCAAAAAACAGAGGAGTTTCTGGGTGTCCTGTTCCTTCATGGCACTAAGCAATAGGCAGTGAATCTCATTTATCTTCCAAGAATCTCAGAAAGCCTGGCAACTGCACCAACACCATCTCGCTCCAACTGAGAACTAAGGAATTTTGCCGCAAGATCCATTCGAAACTCACTTGAGTTTTCCTAGCCCACTCTTCCCTTGGGGCAAGGGAGGTGGGGAGAGAGGCTTGTGTTGATTAATATTAGAAGAAACTCCCCTGAAAGAATGATAGATCACGGCTTGGTGACTCCAGAATCTTTTCTTGTTTCTTTCTTTGATGGGAGGAGGGGGAACTAGAAACAAAAGGCCTAGGAAGGGGGGAATAGAGGGAGGGGTGTGTTTTGAAATCTGCTTCCTTTTGGCCACGCTTGAACTTCCAAGAGCCTGGTTTTGACTGACATCCCTAGGAAATGGGAGAGAAAACTCCATGCTGAGCCGGCTCTCTGCCCAGCAGAGGAAGGAGGAGGCATCTGGCTCCAAGGAGATGAAACAAATGCCTTTAATGTGTCTGTCAGCCAGCATCACAGAGGTACACTTGGGCTTTTCAGCTGGAGCACTCCATTCCTGCAGGCTTCCAGGGCATCTTTGGGGTCCACTCACCTGGGTACTGCATCCACACTCATCTGGATGGTTCCAGGTAAAACAGTGAAGGAAGCTCAGACACAGACCCACTGTGCATTCACAGCTGGAAAGGAGGGAACAGAGCCACTGTTGCAAAACCTGGCTTTGCCCTTCATAGCAATCCTCTCTGCTGGTGCAGGAGGGGTGGCAGAGAGCTGGGACTGCATTTCAAAGTCCCAAAGCATTTCAGAGACATCCAGTTCAAGAACCTGGAGAGGAAGTGTATTAATAAGGGTATGATCCATGCCAAGCAGCTGCCCCCTGCCTGCAGCCCCAGGGGACCAAACACTGGCCCATATGTGGGGCACATGTCAGAACAGAGCATCACAGGAAGAAACGGGAAAACAGCCCTGAGAAGGGAGATCTGCTGTTCATGTTGCATCGAGCAAGGAGGGGAAGGTGGGAAGGGAGTTAGGGAGAAATCAGGGTAAAAGGCTGTCAGCATTATCTAAAGCTTGAAAACTGCTGGTGAGACTACGAAGGCATTTGCAGGATAGTTGTGCCAGAATGGATGCTCAGAACAACACATGGGAGCATTGTAGTTCTGTCTCCAGAGAAGTTAGGGGGATGTCTCCTGAGTGGGCATTCACAGAAAAAACACCTTACGTTTGTGAGTGGCTCCACAGCATCAAAAACACCTTTTTGACTTCTAATGCCTCTCACATCCATTCCCCTGGACATATTACTGACTTTGAGTTTGCCCTTATGGCCAAGCCATGTCCTTATTGCTGTTCTCTGTGTTAGTTCTCATGAGCTCTTAATCAACAGCTAGGAGCTTCTAAAAGGCTCTTGCCTGTAATCTCCACTTTTCCCAGTCCAAGTACATAAATTTCTCAGCAGAGGACTTTTGAGTTTTCCCCCAGCAGAGCTCAAAGCCTGATACCTTTTATTGCCTCTTGAAACATTTAGTTGTTTACATCATTTCTTGCTAACTAGATGCTTTATCTGAAAGGAGGGTGAGAGAAGTTCCTGTGTTTCCCTTACCCCTGAGTTCTCATTCCATTGATTGATATTCATCACTAGGATATAGGAGGCTGGGCAATGGATGTGCCTACCTACATGTTTGATGATATGTCCATTTCTGATCGTAAGTACCTTCCTAATGCTCACACTAAGCAAAAGGGTCTAGCAATCCATTAACAGAACATGGTCCAATCCTCTCAATGAAAAGTGAGGGAAAGCCAAATGGACCAGATCTTGCATCTGCTAGGGAATAAGGACAGTTTAAACACTATTGCAGTTTGGGATCTTAATCGCCTTTCTGAAGCCACAGAGGTGTTTTCTTGGCATTCTCCTGCCAATATAGTTTTGCTGAGCTTGTGATTTATCATGGCAGTCACATGACACATTGTCATGATCATGAGTCACATCAGGGTGGCTTAAGGAAGCCTGTGGTCTCTGTCACTTGTAACACAGGCTTTCTTTAGGTTAGGGAAAAATTGGTGCCAAATAAAAGGAATGAAGGTGGCTCATGGCAAAAGATGTTGATACTGGCAGTCTCCCTTTGTGCAGATGGCTGCTGAAGTCCATAATGTGTTGGGCCGAAGCTTCAGTTATATGTTACATTTATAAGTAGTCACCTGGCATTTGTGCTGCTGTTTTGGACTGGAGCAGGTGTCCCTGGACTGACAGTTTCTCTATAAGTTCCTCTTTTCTCTTTGGCCTTGTCTTTTAACATTGCGTCTTCTCCAACACTGCTCAGGCCAGGCAGTGCCAGCAAGGAAGATTTGCCCTTGCCGAGGAGGAAAAGGGAGTGCAAGTTCAGCCGACCTCCGGCCAAGAGCCACAGAGAGCAGAACGGACTCTGCCACACTCTTGGGGAGCGGTGCATGGGCTTTCTGCAGAGCTTGCCCCTCTGCAGGCAAGAGCCTTCAGCCAGAACCAGCTGTGCTACATCCCAGTCCTGTCTCCAGTTGCACACGCTGCCTGTGATGAATAGTGAGCCTGGGGAAACCCACAAGGCCTGAGCTGCCCATGTTTTAGCTCTCCCAGCACTCTGAAATCCTGCCCTCACTGTTGAGAGACAGTAAGCTTGCACGCGTCCAGACGAGGACTATACAATGATAGATAATACCAATAAAGCCGTGAGCTGTTCTGGGGAGGGGAGGGTGATTTATCCCCAGCTGGACGGCTGGGCTGAGCGGAGCAGAGAGCGGAAATCCTCTGGGAGCTGCGGGGCACACATCAAACCGCATGTCACAGCGTCCGCGACACCCGGGGCGCCAGTTCAAAGCTGTCACGTGCTGTGGCTGGAGACTTAAGGTGATGCCAAGCTAATGAGCAAACGAAACAATAAATAACCCCAGTGATCATTACGCTCCCCTCCTTGGAGCTCGCCTGCTCTGGCCCTGGTGAGCTAGTGCTTCTCACACCCAATTACTCATGCTGAAGCCCCTCAAACAGAGCCCAGAGCAGGCTCAGCAAACCATTCATCTTTGCAGAGTGGAGCTCTTTCAAGTTTCTCTGCGGCAGCCGCTCTGTTTATTGTTAAGATGAGCACACAGTTTACACGAACTGTTCATATTTATCTTTGACTTATACCTTTTAGGTCGTTTCTTTGCATGTCCGGCACTTTCCAAGTTTTGACCAAGCTTTTATTTATGTCCTAGGCTTTGCTGTCTGAAACTCTCCAACTCCCAGTGATGGAAAGGTGAGCTGAGCTCCTGACCAGGGCCTTTTCTCCAAGGGAACTGAAGTCCCTGAGGCAAATCACTCCTCCAGACAGAGATTTAGGAAGCTGCTGAAGGGAGGGGACAGGTGGGTTGTGTGTCAAGAGGGGGTGCTCAGATAAGTGCTAACAGCTGAGTTTTGCGTGACTTTGGGTTGAGACTGAACATGCAGCCACATTGGGAGAGAGGATGGATAAGTACGTGGTTTAGGCATGATGGAGGCATGCTGGGAATTGTTTGGCTGCGGTGTTTGCTTTGCAGGCCACTAAGATGCCTGAGGGAAGAACAGACCTAGGTATCGTCCCCAGTGGGCTTCACATGTTGACCACTGCTGCATGTAGTTATAATCTTTCCCAAATTCCAGGTCTTACTCAACAGTCACCACAGCCACTGCTCCCCTGCCTGCAGTGTCCATCTGTGCCTTGCTGTAACCATCTGCTCTCTGCCACCAAGCTCACTCCAAGCTTTGAGCAGGGCACAAACTGTTGTTTTTCAGAGGAGCCCTGTAACAGAGACATAGATGGGGGGAATCCTCCCGTGCCTTAGTGGTGATGTATCCAAACCATGAAGAGTTAGATTTGGATTCTCCCCAGAGCCAGGAAATGGAAATATCTTTTATAATATCATTGTTTCTGGTCAAAGAGCATAACTAGGGTGGAGTGTCACCAGACATGTCTCAGTTTACAAGAGCTGGAGATTTGCCTGGTGTGTGTTCACCCAGGAGGACAAGATGTTAACACACAGGCCAAGGAAGGAGCACTGAGAGCAGATAACCTCTCCAGCCAATTAATGACTTGGAAAGACAGGACAGAGTATGGATTTCATTGGCACTATCTCACAGATACTGAGACCTGAGGCAACCAGCCAGACTCAACATGGTAGAGCTGCCGGTACCATCACCTCTCCACAGGGCTTGGAAGCAGCAGTGGCCGGAGGGATGATGTTAGGTTGGCTGTGGGTTCTGTGTGGACCTCCAGACCTCTGTGTCCCTGTGGGTTCTGTGTGGGCCTCCAGACCTCTGTGTCCCTCATCTGTAGCTGTGGGAGGCTGAGGGTAAAGGGGCCTTGTCCCAGTCTCCCACAGCTGCAGGAGAGGGAGCTGCAGACCTGCTGCTGGCTGCCACGTAGCACCATGGAAGAGGCAGCCCGGAAGGAGCCGCTGCCCTTTGCAGCTGGTTCAGTCTTTCTGTTTCAAAGGCACGCTGCCTAAGCAAAAAGTCACACATTTAAATGTCATTGCAGGGGTTGATAACTTCCTCAATGATTAAAATGGAAAGAATTTTTTAAATTGCATATTCCTTTTCCCTGTTGCTTTCTCTGGCCTGGCCAGAAAAACATCTCTGAAATTTTTTCTGTTTCTTCCTACTTATGATCTCTGAATTTTCTTTCTAGCTCTGTCACCAATGTTATCATTTACGTTAGCCAGTACCTGGTTTTACCTTGGCTCTTTGATCCATTAAATAGTTGAAGAGCCTTTGCATCTCACATGTCAAATAATTTCATGCCAGTGGAGTACTGGGACCACTCTCCATGAGTGGTACTAAAGAAATGGGATGTCTTCACAGCACCAAAAATATTTTCTCACCTGCAGGGGTCAGCCTGCAGGTGTTTCGGTCCAGAGCTATGCCGTTTTGAAACTGCTCAGAAATATGCAGTGGCAAATTCTGCTCTGCACTACACCCACACAGCTCAGAAGAACCACTCAGGTTCTTCACAAGGCAGATGAAAAGGGAGCAGGAGCTGAGCCCACTCAAAAAGGAAAAGTATCCCAACTTCTGGGAATGGCCTCCCAGCCCAAGAAGTTAAAGCAAACACTTGAAGGAAAGGAGAGCAGTAACAGGAGATCTTCTAATTTTTCAGAGCCTGTGCTGACCTGGAGAGTTATCAGACATAGCCAGGTTGTGTTCATTTCTTTCTTCCTTTCTCCTAAGGACCAGCAAGGGTTAAAAAACTCCAGTGATATAGGTCTGTGTTCACATTGAATCTACACCCATCATATATATATATCAGCTTTTGGGGAGGGGTGGTGGTTTGCACATGTCACTGGCCATAACTCAGACTTTTATTATAATCATGACCATATGGTTAATGGGACTTAATAAACCACTGTTGACCTGGACACTGTGTGCACAAATCCTTTGCTCTCTTTCCTTTTTTCCTTGCTTGTCTGGGTACACTATGCCAAGCACCTGCAATTTAGTGACTCTAAAATGCCAGTTTTAATGGTCCAGCAACTATTTAGTTTAGAAAGAATAAAACATTACACCATAGCCCAATGGAGACAGGGACTGACTTTTCCAGGGTGACAGGGCAGCCGCGCAGTGCATTGGACAGACACGAGCAGTGTCTGTGTGAAGGCTGAAACAGGGGACATGGCAGGGACATCAGGCAGGCCTGAACATCAGAGGCCCTGGGTGTGCTCCAGTGATTCCTGCGGAATTAAATCCATGCTTCTCCTGGTGCAAATAGAGGAACCTTTAGCCAAGAATTTCAAAAAACCCTTGCATTCTGGTTTTGGCAGAAACAAAGGCTTCCACTGAATGGAAATTAGAACTGGGGGGAAAAAAGCTATTAAATCCTATCTCAATCTTTCCTCTGGGAACCCAATGGAGGACTGATCCAAGCCATGTCTTCTTCAACGCCATATATAATCTAGTTTTAAAATTATCTAAATAATGGGCAGGTGACCCCAGTCTTGGAAAGACATTTATTTTTGATCAGTGCCATGCTACCATCTCTTCCACTTTTAATAATGCTGCCTTTTCACCCATCTGTCCCTGACTGCTGCTCAACCCTCTCCATCCCCAAAGGGGTAGTGCAAACCCTCAGCAGGCATGGCTGGACATCTGCTCACCAGTATTGGTTACCTGAGCTGTGCTGCCCCATGGGATTTGCATATAGCCCTTTACAAGACCTCACCATCCAGAAATTTCCCCAAGCTTGGTTGCATTGCCATTACTCCCAGGAATGCTGCTGCTGACTGATTTTACAGGTAGGGGCCCCGGACAAGGAGTTCCTTAGCTTTCCTAGAGAGTTGAACATATGTGCCTTGGAGGAATGAGTAATCTTGAAGCCATAGATATTGAGGCATGTGGCTGACACATCAGGCTGAGCCAGGGTGAAGGTTTTGGTTCTTTCTTTTGATCTTGAGCTGAAACTTAATGTTTCTATTATTTGATTGGTGTTTTTGTGATTATATGCACCTGCCAGTAATGATATCCAGGCACACTTGTAGGTGGGGTGCTGTTGAAATTAAACTCTCTTTCTTCCCTAAAATGACTGTGTAAACACCCATATCAGCTCCTTGTGTCATGTTTAGAAATAAAGGCTCCTGGTGCTGTATGACCCTTTTTGAGCCATTCAGAACAGACACAGAGGAAACCTATGCTGTTCTCCTCTCCTCTCCTCTCCTCTCCTCTCCTCTCCTCTCCTCTCCTCTCCTCTCCTCTCCAGTTCACCCACTGTTTGGAAAATGTCATATCTTTGCCACATTATGCACTTAGAGCTCTGTTTCTTCTGACCACATATAGTTCACATGGCTTCATTTAGGACCTGATCTGAAGGCTGGTGGTCACAGCTGGAGTCATTATGCTGTCTTTGATGGCTTTTGGAACAGCCAGAGTAGATTTCGGTACATCTTCAATCACGTTGGGTAGGTATAAACTGTTACTCTTCCCAGAGCTCTGCATCTTCTGAAACTGGAGGGTTTTTTTCCTAACTAGTGGCAGCCTTGGCTCTCGGATAGCCATAGGAAGCATCAGAGATAGATGAACAGATAGACTGCACAGTGAACCAGAAACATAAAAGGATATGCTTAAAAATGTAGAAACCAAAGATCTGCATAATGGTTTGGCCTTCAACAGGTGAGGGATGAGAGATGAAACATTCCATGTCAAGAATAACCTGACCCCAAAATGGAGCTAGCCCTGGGACATCTTACCCTCCATTCCATCCCACTCTTCACACAAAAAACAGCCTTCCCACCCCTTCCCATGGCAGCCTCCTCTTGCACCACCCTGCCCATTGCTGCAACCACACAAGTTCTGTCTGGCTAAGAACTCATGGCTCTGGTTGGAGACTGTGGTAGGGGCACCGATTCCTTTCTAGCAAGTCCCCACAGGTCAGGTGCAGTGGCTGATATGAAAAAGCAGCCTCTGAGAGGGCAGCACCATCTTTGCCCCTGTTGGAGACCTTTTTCTCTATTCCTCAGCACAAGCAGCTAAGCACAGATCTACCCAGGGGTGCAGGCAGAAGCATCCACAGCTCAAAAAGTCTCACCTCTAGTAGGAGCTTTGACAGGCAGTGTCAACAAGCGAGGGAAGAGCCAGACAATGATTGGGCAGTGCTAGGGGACGAGGGGGAGCACAGGCACCTTTACCACCACTGCCATACACTGTATACAGACGGGAAGCACCCAGCTCCGCCTGCATCTGTCCAACAAGTCCTTGCTTGAAAACCAGTATGAGCAGAGCAAACAGTGGAGCAGCATGCATGGAGGCACTGCAGGATTTTACCAGCGAAGCGCCATCTGTCTGGTATCGCTCTGTCCCAGGATGGCGTGTCCTGCTACGCCCTGCAAACAGAATGAGTGTTACTCCTCTGAGATGATTTCAGCCGTGCCAGAGGCTGCCAGTCACACAGGGAGCAGTCCTTCAGAGCAACTCATAACAGACAGATGACTTGCCAAATGTCTCTGCCCGCAGGAGGGGAAGCAGCAGGGCTCCCCGCGCCCCATGGGAGGAGCATGCCCAGAGGAGTGGGAGGCATGTGGTCTTCGCTCCGAAAATGCTGGCAATGTTTACAAAGTCAGACACGTCAGCACAGTTACAGTCAGCGAAGTGAGTGTAAAACTGGCCTTGTTACTTCCCAGATCTGAGGGATACGAGGCAAAAACACACAGATGGTCGGCCACTTTCCGTAATGAAACACGTCTTTATTGTCCCGAGGAAGCTGCATTTCACAACCTAAGCACTGAGACTTGCTTCTTTTTTTATATATTTTATTTTCTCTGCAAACTGTGGGCAGTTTTGCCCCTTCCTTAAATCAAAAATTGTGGACGATAAAGACGTGTTTCATTACTGAGAGCTGGCCAAGCATCTGTGTGCAATGGACTTCATTTTCTTCTGTAGGTTGCTGGCACAAACATTCCCAGACAAAGCCAGAGAGGAAACCGAAGTGAATGCAGGGTTCTGAGTACTCCCAAACTTGGGGAGAGTTCAGATTTTGTGGCACCTTCTTTCTGGTAATGCCCAATAGCCACATCCTGAACTTTAAATGATGTGGTGAAGTTTAGGCACAGACTGGCTTTGTCAGACTTGAAATATTTGGGTGCCTGTGCTGTCATGGTTCCCAGAAGCAGCACAAGCTCACAAGAAGTAGATACTATCCTTCAAGGGATGACTAAATTTGTGCAAGTCTGCCTTGAGTAACTTTTCTAGAAAACACATTATGCTATTGATCCCTGAGCTTGTGTTTCATTTTGCTTCTTTTCTGTCCTCACTAGTAGGATTGCAGTCCTTACCTGTCTTTGTATGCCTGGATTCATGACACTGGCAGGGCTCGTAAGCACTAGTTTGGGAACATCTTCCCATAAGATGGACCTGAGCTCCTCCTCACCAGCAAGGAGGGGAAGTGGTGTGGTGTTCCATTCCCATGGCTGCCTTTCGTGAGGCTCTAGGATCCTGCCAGCAGAAATGATGCTGTCCTGTTCTGATTTACACTCCTGACAGAATACTTAACAAATACAATACTTTAAAGAATTACCATACTCACCTTGGGACAAATCCATTCAGAGACACAGTACAAAGCATATGGTTGTGATGACAGCTCTGGGACCAGGATCTGTTTGTCCCCAGTGCAATGGGGTTATGCCTGCAAGAATATATTTTGCAAGAAGTGGTTGGCTTTAATGATGTTTAAACAGCCTCCCTGTTCTCCTTCACAGGAAAGACAGAAAGACTAAGAAATAAAAATAGAGGAAGAAGAAAAGAAGAGGGCCCCAAGAAAAAGACAAGTCATTTGTATCACAAGTAAAAGTATGGGGTTCTTGACTAGGCACCTGAATAATTAGAAGCATGTTTTTAAAAGCTTCCCTATTGCATAATTGGTAATTGGCCTGTGGTGGGTTCCCAAAGACAATAAATTTTAGTAGAAGAGAAGTTGAGTGGGATTCTTGAGAACCATGATTTTTGCTGTAGGCTTGCTGTGGGAGCCAGGACTGAGCCAGGATATGTTCTTTCCCATGCTGTGACATGGACATGGACATGCTTGCTTGATGAGGCTGAATTGATTCATGTATGTAGGGATAGTTTTACACTGCAGGTAGACGCCAGGGCTAATTAAATTCTCCTTGCTCATAACCCAAGTCTTGTTCCTAGTTTACTTGGTCCTGGTTTCAAAATCTGCTTTGCCTTAGAGTTAGGAGCCAGCCAGCACACCAGTGCCAATGCAGTCTAACTCCTCCTGTGTGAGGAAAGGGTGATAAGACACATTCCCACACTGTGTGATAGCAGCATGACTCCCTCTGCATGAGATCTGTGTCTCCTGGTGCTCAAAACACAACTTTTAATGGATAATTCAGGCATGCTATTGTTTAACCTAAACAACTAGAACCAAAGATAATTGAGTCACTAGAAGAAAGTAGGTATTAATGCTCTTACTGGGCTGTTGGAAATCTTCCCTAAATATAGCAAATGCTTACAAAATACAGAACATGCATGTTCTAAATCTATATAACTTGTCTTCTCTGCTATTTAAATCTCACCTTTAGCTTCTTAAGTTGCAAGGACAATCAAAGAAATGAACTTGCAAATCCCTTGACTGTCCTGGAAGCACACAACTTTGAGGGAACCTGACCATCACAGAGTCTTTGGGTTCTTCTCCTTAGAATGAGTTTGAGGAAGAAAAAAACCTCTGTGAATTCAATGTCCTGTTGATAGTTTTGTTAAAAATACAAGTGATTTCTGGTGATGGATTTGAAGAGCAGCTGGTGTCTTGGCTGGGCACCATGTAGAGCTGAAACTGCACTAAAATGCTCTGGTTGCCCTTTGGAGGAGCCAAACACAGGAAGGATGAAGAGCCTGTAGTCCTGGCTTGGCTTGGCCAGGCTAGGGGCTTGTGGGTGAATGTTGGCACTGAGGAATGAACTAGCAGAAAGCTATAATGCAGCTGACCATTGATCTGTGTCAGAGGACCAGCCTATGATCTCAGTGTCATGCTTATATCACTTGGGAAGTGAAACAAGAAAGAAAAACATGCTCCCAGTTTAGTTCTGTGTTGTTCTCCCCTGTCCGACTTCCTGCTACACCATAAGATGTCCCTATGGCAGTGTGTGGAGTGCTGTTTGCAGCATATCTGCTACAGCTTTCTACACCTATGGTTCCCTCCCAGGTTTTAGGCTTCAGGGTGGGCCATCACCTGCCAGATTGGTGACCAGAGCCCTCCATGGTCTTGTACAGCAGGTGCAAAAGGCTCTGCTGTTGATTCTTCTCTGTTGCTGAGTATGGCAGAACACCACAGCTGTATGTGCACACAAAGCTACACAAATTGCTGTGTAGCCACCATGGGGCACAGAGGCACATCTTTGTGAAGTGCCACTTCTCAAGCTGCAACTCAGAGGCAGCTATAACCTGCAGCTAGACCCAGAAAAAGCTTGGTTCTCACAGCAGATGTTTCCATGCTCTTTTTCTTCCTAGAAATGTGTACAACAGTAGATAAAGTGTGAAAAAAACAACTCTGCCTGCTTTGACCAACATCTTCCCATTTGCCACAACTTGCTGGGAGAGCTAGAGGAGTTCAAGAAACCCCATGATTGGCAACATGACATTATTTGTGTCCACAGCTTGACATTCACCTTCTTGTCACAGTCAGAAGCTCAGAGTGTCATAGAGATAAGCTGGAGTAGAGAAAGTTGTTGATAAATTGTCTTCCTCTGAAGTCCTAAGCTGACAGAGTGTTCCTGAGTGAAAACCATAAAGAAAGCCCTTCTTCCACTGCTACGCTGACAATCAAGCACGCTGAGAGTCAAGTCATTTGTGGGTGATTCATGACTCTGGGGTCACACAGGTTAGAGCTTCTCGTCTGAAGAGGATTAGGTGTTTCCAAGGAAGCACAGTCCTTCAGTGCCTCCAGCATATCCTTGATGTTTTTGGAGCCTCAGACCTGCTTAAGACCTCCCTCATTACTCTGCCTCATCCCCTGAAAAGTCCATCACAGCTTTGGCGGAAGGTATGGAGGATGTGGTGTGGGGCACATGAAAGGAAATCCTTTGAAGGGTGCTAGTTCCTTCCAATAAATCCAAATACATCTGCATGCAGGGGAAGCCAGGCCAGCTCCTGGGAGTCTCCTTGGTGTCCAGATAATATGTTCACCCATCTGATAGTCTGCCAACAGAGCATGCTCCCCACCTGGTGCTCTCTGTGTGCCCCATGCTTTGCTGCACACCTGCACCTTCCACCCTGCTCACTGCAAACCAGCACAAACCTCTGTTTGCGTGGGGAGGACCCTGCAAGGCACATGCCATGTGATGACAAGCCAGGGAAAGACAAACCTCCTGTGGATTACACACACAAGGCTGGCTGCTTCACTGATGAGGACAAGCTCTCGTGAGACTGCTGGGGACAGGGCTGGAGCACGCTCCATTGTTTGCCTCCTTCCAAACTCTCTCCTTCTGCTCCTCTCTCCTTTTCAACATCAAACACTTCTCTCCTAGCAAGGTGTTTTCTGATGCCTTGCATTAAGTTCACAGTGTAAAATTAGAATGTACTGGGCCACTACAAGATGCTGAGGTTATTAAAGCTACATGTGCACATGCACATGTGTGTGTATGTGTGTGTTTAATGCAGGGCTTTACAAAACTATCAAGCACTCTTTAAAGTACCATAAAATTTAATGCTCAATAGGGAAGCCTAAACAAATGAAGCTGCACTATAAAATGTTTAGTGTTTCTATCGCATTCACTTTGAACATGAAGACTTACTGCAACTCACAAGAGGGATTTCTCTGTCATTTTCTCTTTCTTATCCTTTCTCCCTTTTTTCTTCTGGATTCCCTGTTCCCTGAGAATTTACCACGGATTTTTTACAGGAGTATCTCCAGCTCCCTGTGTGCTTGATTCCAAAAGTGTGGCTGTCTGCCACGGAAGGGAGCTGCCTGATTGTTCCTTGGGAAATATAGAGTTGAGAGTTAAAAAAAAGAACACTGCTCTTTCATTTACCTCAAAAGCCACTACATTTAATTATCTTACTATGTAAAGTGGCTGCCAAAAGTGCCTTGTGCAACCCTTATCCTTGGCCCGCTGAGATTTTGTCTGCTTTTGTTGTGACTTCAAACACAGATCTCAAAGCGTAATCAGTAGAGAGCCAAAGTGTGCCCTGAGGTCTCCTGAGGCATTCCAAGTGGCATATTCTTGTTATTGTCAATGAACTCAACCATCGTATGACTCCCACCTGAGCTGCACATCTCTCAAGACCCTCTCTCTAAATTAAGGCAGGACATGAGCAGGTGGAGTGTCCTTCTTGCTGCTGTGGGACTGCATCTCAGCTAACCTTCATAGAACAACAGAGTCAACTACTGGTGAATAAAATTAGGCAGTAAATTGCTACTTTCAGAGGCAATGGGTGTTAGATATAACCTCCTGTACCCAGTTGAACAGTACCAGATTGTTCTCGTCCTCATAGTCCTCACCTGTATTCCAATGGTGACAATATTCACTTTCTTCTGGCATAAAACTTTCAGCTCACTCTGTATGGTTTGTGTCATTTGGCTTCTCAGGACTGAGTTGCAGGATGAGTTTGGAAGGGAAGAGCAGGACAGGCTTCTAGCTGGTATGTCTGTGTTTCCACCAACATGCAATGGAAGTGTGAATAAAAGGCAGTAAAGACTGTGAGGTGGTCTCCACCTATTCTGCACTATGCCACAATATTATGTAAATGTATGATTTCAATTCAGTCTATACTGTGATCCCTCTGGAGAAAGGATGTAACCAGTTGCCTTTGTTCAAATAATTTTTCCAAGTGAAAGACTTCAGATTATCCAGGAAATTGAATGGCTTCTCTCTTTCTAGTCCTGAAAGAAGGCATAGCTGATGCCTGGCATAGCTATTAATTCAGCCATGTACTTCTCTTTCATCAAGGGAACATTGCAAGGTTACAGCCTTTCCTCCTAACTGGAACCCAGGAAAGTAGGGATTAAATCTTGGGCATACCCTAACACTCCTGGATTTGGACACAAGTGGAAAGAACTTTTCTGTTTCCTGGTTTACCTTCCATCTGCCCTGGGGCCTGAACTTAACTGCAGATTTCAACATGAGAAGAGGCATGAAGTTCCAATGTGCACATCTGGAATTAAGAGCTGAAAATTGGGCTCGGTGCTGATAACGCTTTATTGACAGGAGATGAAAGTCTTGATTCCAATAACTTTCTGAGCTCCAGTTCCCACTGCTTTACGAGGTGTTACACACTTTGGTACCTTTGAGAGAGAGTTTGCTTCCCCTCCTTCTCTCCCACATCTTTATTGCTTCTGTTCCACAGACTCGAGTCATTAAAGTCTGAAACGCTTCAGCCCAAGATGGTACGGAAACCTCCTTTTCCTGAGCCACAGTGAGGAAATGTCAGCAGCCAGGTTATCTGAGAGGGATGGTCATGACAGAGCCTGAGGCCAGAGTGCTCCCAGGCTCCTGGCATCAGTCAGGGGCAGAGCTCAGCACTAATGGCTCAGGTCAAACACCATTTGCATAGAGGGCAGGTCCCTACAATTTATACTCAGTTCATCTTCCTTTCTCTGCCTGCTGCATGACACTAGCACAGGAATTCCCATGCTGCCCAAAGAGGGCTCACAGCGTGTCTGTGTTGGGGTGGGGGTGCTGTCAAAGCAAAAGCAGAGGAGGGAAAGATAAATCAAATACTGCAGGAGGCCTGGTGTGACTGCCATTCCCACTACCATGTGTTCCTACACCAGCAACACAGGGCACAAGGCAGGACTCATGAATGGGACCTTACCCAGCACCAAGAAGCAAATTGATCTCAGAAGGCTTCAAGTCAAAGGGATGCCAGCCACTGCCATCAAACCTGTCTTATAAAGCCCAAGTCATCTACATCCATTGGACTTTGGAATGCCAAGACAGTACCTGTGTTCTTGTTTCCCTTTGAGCTGACCCAAGTTACCATTCTCCTCTGTGCTCTACCATGCATTGAGGGGCTTCCTCCTGCCTATCTTGGACTACCTGGTCATTTACGACTCACTCCTACTGCCGGAAACAAAATCTAATAAGAGTCAGCTGCTGTAAGGAACCCCAGACCCTAAATCAGTTCTGCATTAGCAGCAAAAGCTCCATGAAGGGAAAGTCAAAGGCTGCAGGCCATTATAATTACAACTGTCAAAATATAATATTGCTCAAATTGGGAAATATCTTATAAAGGGTTTTTTTTATGTGTGCAGAAAATCTCTGCTTCCTTGCAGAAAGGCTTCTGTGTTTGTACCTTTTTCTTCCTTATATTAATTTATTTTCTGAAAAATACTAGCTCTCCTTAAAATTCTTGCCTGCATGTTCCTGGGCAATTTCAAATTTTCTTTAGAAAGGAAAATGTCTGAACAAATGAAGTTTGGGATTTTCAGCTGAAAATAAGGTATTTTTTTCCTAAAAAAAATAGCAATAGGAACTTTAGTGAGCTATCAAAAGTCACTCTTCACTTTTTAGAGTCAATGTTTTCAGTTACTGATCATCACATCTTGCTATAAGGACATCATGGGATCTCTAGTGTTATCCCAGAGTAGAGACATATCCCATCTGTAGAGCTGAGGGTGGACATGAAGGACTTGCACTGCAGCTTTCATGAGGTAAGGCAATGACATATACATAAGCCAGAAAAAGATAAATATTTTCAATGCTAACAATAATTCAGATGAAATTTTTACATTTTTAGTGTTAAAAACACCCCGTGCTTTCAGCTCAGCTGTTAACTGCAGCTCTGTACTATTAAGGCTCCTGTAGTTACTGCAGGCAGTCTGTTCCCCCTGCAGGAAGCTGCTGCAGTATTTATCACAACACCGGGGTTACCACTAGTGTTAACTAACAGCTGTCCCTAAGGGTGGGTAAATTGCGATCCAGAAACCTTATTCTTTTGCTGCCTCTTGCTTGTCTCCTTTCTCTGATTGCGACTCTGAATTGAACCAAACTGTAGGAAGAAATTGCAGCTGAAGCCACGATGTTCCTCTGGGCTTCCCCTTTACTTCTGAGCCTCTTGTCCTCCGGTGATCCCTATCCATAGGCCTTCACAGACCAGTGCTTCTGAAACCCACAGCAAAGGAGACATTTTAAAGTGGCAAAAAATACCACTTTCCTGGCTGAATTCAGACATGAGCACCCTTCAGCAAGTCACTGGGATGCTGGTTACCTGCAGGTCTCCCCTGTCTGATCTGAATATCCATTTTGTCTTTGGTGATTTCTTCTCCCTGTAGAAGAAAGGAAGCATTAAGCCTTCAGCAAGCTAATGTTTTTCTCCAAGTCCCACTGACAGCCCAAGGCCCCTTGATAGCTGTGGACTGCTCATACCTATTCCCATGAGATCAAGTCCAACAGTGCAAGACTGTCACAAAAACTGATTCTTAGGGAAAGTTTCCCTTTCACAGAAGGTACAAGGTTTCTTCCCAGTTAACACTGTCCTGATGCATTCAAGCAACAGATGTCAGCTCTTTGCTTCTCCTAATGCTTTCTGAAAGAGTTGGGTACCTTTAGCTTTACACCAAATATCAAAGAACAGCTCAAAATCTGGACAGGTCTTGAGTGCTCTCTTGAAAAGATCCCCAGAGAGCCTGAGAGTGGAATCCTTTCCCTGCCTTCACAGATTTTATTTTATGTTTATAGAAAGCCTTTTGCTCTTTGCTGGACCTGAATTGTCTCTGGTCTGTCAGCCACATGGTGCAGATGTTTGCATCTTCTTCCCTGCCAGCATTCTCCCAGTCATTATTCCCAAAAGCCAATCTCCTTGTCTGAGCCTCCATGTGTTAAGGAACCCTTTGGGACTACATGATTATTTGCTTCTGCCTGTTGTATATCCCCTGATGGCTAGTCTGGTGAAAGCCAAGCTTTGACCACAGTCTTAGAACCAGTTCATCTTGAAGAGAGAAGTGCCATTACATAGAGTTGTGGTCCTTTCCACTAAACAGATCTTGTCACCAGCCTCAAAAAAACCCAACCAAAAAACCCCCCAAAAACACAAACCACTAAACAAAAAACTCAAACAAACAACAAAAAACAGAGAAAGGTGGTAACTTCTAAATTTCTTTACATCATAGAAAAGGCATCTATTTTCTTTTCATTCAAAATTACTTTTAAATTTGAATAAGGAAAACAACAATAAGAACAAAACCCCGAAGTCAGAGTGTGTGTAAGCCAGAAAAGTATGGGTTTGTACTAAATTGGGGTACCCTGACTGAGTCCCCTGGCTTCCCACCAGGTAAGTCATCTACAGAGCCTGCTATGAAATGATATGTCCTCCATTGCCTGAAAAGAGAAGCCTAAGGGAACATAGGCCAAGGGCCTAAACAATAATGGTTGGCCTGGGTTAGTCACCAAATCTTCCATTCCTAGAATGGAAGGGACTTAGGAAAAAACAGCTAGTGACAGGATCAAAATAACAAGAGGTATTTCTTCATCCAGCCTAGAGTAAAGCCACGGAATTCTTTGTCACAGGATGTTTGGATATAAATAATGTACTTACTAGAGGGTAGATTAAAGGGGAAAAAAAATAATTTAGAGCTGTTAAACACAAGGGTATTAAATTGCTGGATGTCTGGAAATATGTGCTTTAAATCTGCCTTGTTTGCCCTTTCCTAGTCATCCATTATGCAGGTCTCAGAGGGGGCCAGAATAGATGAATCTTTGGTCAAGCTGCTGTGTTGAAAGACCACACAGTCCTGTGTATGTTTAGATGGTTTGTATTTCACCTCATATTGCTCCTTTAGATGGCTTTACTTCTATCCAAAGCTTATTGCGTTTTCCTTCTCTTGCCAGTCCTAGTTTTCCATTGACTAATGTGGGAGCAACAGATACCTGTGTGTCTGACCTGATGACCAACAAAAGGTGTTAAGCCTTTCCCACCATAATCCTCTGAGGTGAAAGTGAGGAGTACAAAGGCGAGCGTGCTGCACCTCTGCTGCAGCTGTCTGCGATCTCCTGCTCCCCTTTGACAGATGGGAAATGCCCTGAAGCAAAATTGAGAGGAGCCCTGTTTATTTTGGGACTGCAGATTACTGTCAAACATGAAGAGAGACAATTATTTCCATTGTGGAAAATGTGGTATTAGTGAATGAGCAGTTCCCTCCACCTCGCCTTTGTGTTTTGCTTTTCTCTAAGGAAGGTTTCCTTTCTTTTTGCAGCACAGGCTTGAATTAAGTGGGCAGAGAAGAATTTAAATACAAATATTTGTAAACTAAGTGGTTTTCCCGAACAAAGTAGATCCAGATGACAGTCTGTCGGCTGCAGCATCTCAGTGCCTGTCATACCACTGCCCCTTTGTTTGACAGCTGGGTACCCGAGGAGGCATCCCAAGAGGCACAGCCAGGCCAACAGGCAGCACCCACTGCTGGGGGATGGCAGCGGGAGAGCTCACTCAGAGGGTGCCCAGAGGCAGGGTGGGGGAGACAGGGCATTTTTGGCTGCTGTCAGTCTTACACAAGTTGTATTACAAGTGCCAAACTTAGGCCTGAAGGCCACGAGAACCTGTGGTAAAACTGATGATAGTTAGAGGGTCTGAAGGTGCAGAAGATGCTATGAAGGTGCAGAAGAAGACCTCACTGGTGTCTGGTGGGTTTTTCAGGGGTCAAACAGACCCAGCCAGTCATGCAGAAAAGTGAGGAGCAGTGTGGATGAGCAGCTTCAGAGGCAGCATGAGCTCTAGACAGCTCTCATAGTTCATCAGGTCATGAGAGCAGGGCAAGGATTTTCTTGCATAATCTTTTCTTACCAGAAAAAAAATTGTTTGCCATATCCTAAACCATCTGAAGGATTTGGTAAAAGCTTAATTAGGAGAAGTTTCTCATGTGTCAGAAGGTCAAAATTGAGGTGGGTGTGCTTTCTTGAGAATGGCCAGCAGCTAAAACCTTCTCTGGGACCATAGGTGATCTGGACCCAGACCCCTTGCTTAGAGTATGTCTAAGCAGTCCCCACCCCTATCCAAACCTTGATGAATGGGTGTTTGTGTTTGCATTGTGTTTCACTGAAAAGCTTCAAACAAGCTCTAATCCATCCTGAAGAGAACATAGAAGAAAAATATTGGAAGCTCAGGTTGGAAAATGCACTTCTTGCCCATCAGTATGAATTATTATCCCAAGATTTTACTTGCTGACATAATTTCTGCCTCATGTTGCTCAGCTCCTACAGCTCACCTCTACAATCGTGGGCTCTGACCCATGGTGGTTTGCAGGGCAGTGCTGCACTCTCTGGCTGCTGCTGAGCTGCGTGTTCCAAATGCCAGTAGAGTGCCAGGTTCAGCTCTGCTAGCTGTTATTTTAAAGTCTTAACAGTGTCCTGAGGCTTTTGTTTCTTTCCATTGTTCATTTGGGGGAAGGGGGGGGTGGGAACTGTACTACCAAGGTCTGTTCACTTGTTCTGGCTTTTTTTGCAAAGGCCTGAAATGTCTATTTTCTGTTTGTTTTCAGAAAAAAAGCATCTCTGCAAATGGCACATACCAGCTTTTCACCCTCCCCATGTCTTAGCCACAAATGTCTGACTCCTGACAGTTTTTCTACTGTTAACTTGTTCTTTCTGCAGTGGCTGCTCACAGTCTCTAGTCTGTCTGTACAGCTGTGGCAGAACTTGATGGGAAGGAAGGAAGGAAGGAAGGAAGGAAGGAAGGAAGGAAGGAAGGAAGGAAGGAAGGAAGGAAGGAAGGAAGGAAGGAAGGAAGGAAGGAAGGAAGGAAGGAAGGAAGGAAGGAAGGAAGGAAGGAAGGAAGGAAGGAAGGAAGGAAGGAAGGAAGGAAGACAAACCCCTGGTACAGAATGCCTGCATGGAGCAGCCCTCCAGGTCATCAGGACGGCCATCCCCATCAACAGGGAGGCTGATCCTGGACCCTCTCCCTCAATCCCCGTGAAATATATCCCACATTAAATCGCCCGTCACATTACTGAAGGGGGCACTGATGTATTTGATTAGTAAGGAAACTCTGAAGGAACCCATCTGTCTTAGCATTTGGATGGATATTTATCTCTTTCATGGGTTTCTTTTGTCCAAAGGAATCGTTTACTCTGATGTGAAATAATGCAAGATCTGGTCTCTTTGGGGATTTCAGCAGGAAGCTATCCTCCCTAAGCCTCATTTTAATCTCCTATCATCGTAAATCAGGAAGAACTGCAAGAAAGTCAGTAAAATTAGGCTTGTGAAACTGATGTACAAAACTCAGGGCCTCTGATCTCCACCAGCAATGGAAATGAACTCAATCCCTGAATCTCTTCTCCTTCTGGATGCAAATACTGCTGGTATTTCAAGACACTCAGATGTGGCTATGAACCTTGCATGCTTGAATACTGTGTCCAGGAAAGCAGCTCCTCATATGATTTTACTGACCAGGTAGAAGGAGGTATGAGGACTTACAGAGAAAAAAATCTCCTTCTAGGGCAGGCTCAGGTTAGATCAATACAAATAAGAAATTCCAGTTGTGCAGAAGAGATTTTAACCTACTCTTATCCCAACCAAGCTGCTGCCACACACTTCCTGATTGCATCAATTAAAATTATGGGTATACATCAGTTTGAAAAAGGAAATCTAAAGGATATTCCTGTGATATCAGAGCAGCCTGTTTCTAAAACTTGTGTGACCACAGGAGCTCCAGGAAACAATGCTTTTTCTTTTGTTCTGCCTACCCAGCAGAGAAGGTCAAGGAAAATATTTTTACGATTTCTTCTCTTTCAAATGGCTAAAATCTGAGCTTAGTTCCTTTCCTGATTCAGATAAATTGAATGCATTCTAATTAAAAGCCCTGTTTAATTGGAGCTACAAAGATAAGAAGATATTTTAGGATTTTGCCATGCAGAAAATATGAGTTTAAGAATAGATAGATTTTCAACAATCTGACTTGCAAGATACCATTTTTCAATTCATTTCCAATCAACATTTTATTTGTGTCAGACACTATGAATGGTCTGTTCACTTTCATAGTTTGAGGAGACGCTGAGAATTTCAGACCACGCAGGAAATACCAATTAATGCCATTCCTTCTTGACATTCTCATGCTTTCACATTAAGGTTTGGCATGAGACCAGGCTTAAGAGTGAAACACTGCCTGTCTGTCAGAGTTTTATGGTTCTTCCAGTGAAGTCTAGGCACCTTATTGTTTTTGTTAAAGCTTGAGAGATACACAGAGAAGTGACCTTTCTGCTTTCACAACTTGTATAAATAAAGGGGCAGACCTGGATGATGGTAAGGTAAAATTTCACTTTGTGAGAAATTTTCACTTTTAAAACTGAGATGTCATTCTGAGTGAAAGTGAAAAGACAGTCTTCATGAATTTCCCTGGGTATAAAATGTTGAAACATTTCAATTCATAGCTGTCAATGCATCACCTGCTGCTGGTATGGAACCGCTCTGTTTTTATAGCATAAAAACGTGAAGCAGTATGTTAAATGTGACACCAGCTATATCCAGGAATATTTAATATACTTTGCAAATGACAACGAAAAAAGCCAAAGTGTTGAACATAATTTTCAAAATAAAGCAAATAGATGGGGAGCTATGGGAGCAGCAATCACTGTGCTGGGTCCCGTCTGCTCTGTGCTGATGACAGGCAGGACGAGGACCCCTCAGCTGTGTCCTGAGTCCTGCTTCAAATGTGAACCAGTGATGGTAAAGTCTTGCCCTTCACAGAAGATCTTGCTACTTTCTGAGCACTAGTGTAACAAAAACAGCCCAGCCTCTCTCCAGCCCATGACACTGGACATTGGCTCTTTGCAGCCTTTCTAAAAAACAGCTCCTTTTGTAGAGTTTGCTGCTCTGAACAAGAGGGGAAGTCTCAACTGCATTTCCTGATGGAGTTTCAGGATGCTGCAATGTTTAATCAATCCTAAAATACTATCTGAATATAAGTAAGTCCTACCAACTAGCATAATTATATCTATTTTGAAAAACTCCTAGATTAAGAAGGAGACGGTGGCTGCTGACATGAACATCTGACAAGAGCATTCACTGAATACCCATTTTAGGGTATTATGAACTACCTGGTTTGAAACCTTCCCTTTACATCCACTTAAAACACACGCGTAGAGCAGCCGTGTTTCCCAGCATGTGCCACCTGTTTGTTTCCTCTCCTGTGTCACGCTGGGGACTGAAGTGTGAGTCACCCACGTCCCCTGTGAGCCCTTGCTTTGCGACCCTTCTCTGAGGAGCAGGCTCTGCAGCTCTCCATCGGGCACTGATGGGGACTGTCTCTTGTGATGGCTGTCACTAATTTGTTCCTTTCTAATTTCTTTTCCCTTCCCCTGCCTGATCATTGTACGGACATCAAGAGGCTGTGATAGGCATCTTTGAATAAGACAAATGAACAAAGACATTCCCCCTGCATTTCCCACTCGATAAATTACAGATGGGACTGAACAAACCCCCCTCGATCCAGTGTGTCATTATGTATCTGCCACTATTGCTTTCCAAGAGGAAGGATGAATATAGCTTTAAATGATTAGCTGCCTTATGTACTACCATGTCTCAAAGCAACAGGGGGGTAACACAGGCAAATAACTACACAGCAAGGAAGTACATGAGGGCTGAGCATTCAGGACTCTCTAACAACTGTGGTTTCTTTATAAAGAGCATTAAAGATGGTTTTAATGTACTGTATACGACGCAACAGATGCAGGATGCCTCTGGCAAAACTCCTCTGGTCCAAAGCTGACTGAAGACAGTTTGATGATTTGCAGGGAGCTACAGATCCCAGAAGGGGAATAGTACATACCTGTCAGCTGGTAATCAAAGCTCAAACTGGTCTTAGAAAATCTTAATTAGTACTGACATCAACACAATTCTGTGAGCTTGGGAACAGTCAGAATTTGGTGCCTTTGCCCTGTTCTCTTCCACCACAATGTCAGTACTGCTGAATTTGGGGGCCAGCTCACTCTGGCATGTGCAGATGCCTCTGACAGCACCTGGTGCATTAGCGTTGTCTCCAGACTGAGCAGGAGCAAACAGCAGTGCTGTCTCCTGTCTATTCCTGCTGCCAAAGGTGACTGTAGCAGCTTCAATGGTGCAATGACATGACCAATGCAGGGCAAAAGCATGTTCCAGGGACAACAAAATATATTCTAGCAAACCCTAAGAAGTACATGGAAAGTAAAGGAAAAGGCTACAGTCTGTCATCTCCCAGAAATATGATATTTCAGTCTCAGAGGGTTTATATCAATTAGGAATAGATTTAGACTGAGTGTTCAAATCCAAACTATGACATAGATCTCCTGTCCCTTTCCTTTCTGTAGTGAGAGCTGCAAACACCCCTTTCCTTTATAAGGACTTCAGAATTCAAACCTCTCTTACATATTGTGAAGACTGTGATCACTGCCTTCATAAAGAAATTCACTTACTTGAGTTAATCTCCCACTGGATGTCAAATCTATAGATTGTCTTGTCTTCTTTTGCTTCCTGCTGCCTGTGCCAATTTCTCCACATGATCTGGCTACATAAGCCTTCCCAAGCTCCTGTAACAGATTCACCAGAGATAAATTTTGCATGGAAGCCCAGAGACAGAGCAGGCACTACAGGGGGAAAATGGGAGTTTCACTGCATGTTGCTCAGAGGGAACTGCAAACAGTGGAAGTATCTCTCTGGGCATGAGAGGAGTCCATGTCTTGCACACTGTTCCTGAACTGGATCCAAATCTGGATTTCCCCACAGATCTGCAGCTATGTCAGTGTGATGCTCAGCACTTTAAAGATGTCCATCTGTGGGCCCAGCTCCAAAGTTTCCTTAAGTCCTGGGAGAAGATGAAATATTTCCTATCTCCAGTTTTCTGTGTACAGCATACCCCAGGCTCTTTTAAGAAAGATTGAAGGCAACAGAAACTTAACTGTGAAGCCTGCAGCAGCACCAGAAGAAAGGGAAAGGAAATATTTTCTGCTTGCTTTGTTAAAACTAGAAGAACAAATACATTCCTGCAGACAGTTTGGCGACAGCGAAGGAGCCTGCCAACACCATGAGGTGCAGATCTGCACACATATTTCAAACTGCTGCAGTGTGACACAGTGCTGGTTCTGAAGATGACTGGATGTGTCTGAGCTGTGCCAGCACTGGTGGGTCTTTCAAGTGCACTTAGTAGGGCCTGGTGGGGCTCCAGAACTGGACTGGATGTGGCTGATCAGGACTTGATTTCCTGACACAGTCAGTGGGATGCTCATGGGATGGAGAGTGAGGAAGGCAATTGTACTTGGTGCAACTGGAGTTTTTTCCAAACGCCCTACTATGTGAAGACTGGATTCTGACCTATTTTTAGAAATTTCCCCCCCCAAAAAACCCCA
>VZRN01006213.1:356413-452044 GCA_013397935.1 Dasyornis broadbenti
ACCCCAAAAAAAAAAAAAAAAAAAAAAAAAAAAAAAAAAAAAAAAAAAAAGCAAAAAAAACTGTGTCTGTCTTGAAAGAAGATGCAACCAGAATTTATTTTTTGTTTCAGAGAGGTATATAAGTGGAGTAAACTCCATGGTCATCTGGCTAGGAGTGACCAAAATTCCACAAGCCCCAAAGGAAAATGTCCATTTGTCTGGAAACCATAACAGCCCTGGTAGTGCCAAGGGGGACAGATATCCAAGAGCAGCTTCCAGACAGGAGATGACATTGTCTCCAGGGCTCCCATTGTTCCTCAAATACGGCAGCTGGTCTGGTCTGGGAGCAACATGGGATCCAAGACAATGCAGTGGGGTTTGTCCCAGCATCCCATGCTGGTTTGCATCCTCCTGTCCCTGCAGTTTGGACTCCCCAGCAGCCCTCCTGTCAGCACAGTAACACTGTCAGTCGCAGGACACAGCCACACATGTTAATGGCTCTAAGCACAAGGGTGGGTTACACCCACAGTAGCCTGGGAACCTCTGTCACAGAGATCTTTCTGTTTGCAAGGAAGGATATCCAACCAGCCTGGAAATTACAACGGTCAGAAATCATCCCTGAAGCTGCCAAGGGTATGGACAGTCTTAGAGCAACTTCTCTCCTCTCTGTTTGAACATAAAACTAATAGCAAAGAATCTTTTATTTAATAGTCCCAAATTCATTAATGGCCAGGACTGGATTCTGGGCTGATGCTGCCAGTGGTTCATGATGCATTTACTGGTGCTCTGTGGAGGATGTGCTGGTCACTCCCTTGGCCAGACCTCTTCATGCTTTCTACATACCAGCTTCCATGAAAAAGCATCTATGAAGACAGTAAATACTTTCCTCATGTTGTCAGTTGAATGACTTCAGGACGGCTGGAGGAAAGCGGACAGAAGGAAGATAGTCCATGTACTGAAGGAGCACGGTAGAGAATGGGAAGAAGCATGAGGTGGTATATTGAGAGTTGGTAAATGAGGGAACTGCTTGTAAACTCCTAAATTAGACCAATCATGCTAAATTTATAGGAATGCAAAAAAAAATCTCATCTGTTGCTGTCTTTTGCCAACTGTAAGCTTGCCAGTGCAATTTTTAGACTAGTGGGAGGAAGTTACATATATATTCATTTTTTCTCCTCCCTTTCACTTGGTGTCAAGTTTCAAGCAAAAATACCTTTTGGTAGTGGTGGTTCATTTTCTACATTTTTGGGGTGCATGCAAATCAGCTCAACAAACATTGTCATGCTTAATCAAAAAGGACATGATCACAGGCAGTTCTTCATCTAAAGGACACTTAGACATGCGTGGCCCTGTTGCCCATGCTTGTCCAGCCTTTGATGGGCTCTGAAGGGAGTAGTGGTGAGCAGGGCATGTAGTTTCTCACCCCCTGTCTCCACAGGGGCAGCCCTGGCATGAGAAAGGCTGAAGCACACCTCATAATGCCGTGCTTTGGTCTGCCTGGGAGGCACGGGCACACTGGACTGTGTGTTCTCTGCCTACGCCCAAAGCCACACACTTTCTGCTTCCCTTCTTTGCCATAGGGGCATACCTCAGAGGACAGCCTTGCAATAACCAGGGACTTCAGAAAGAGTATTTATGTCCTTAGAGTTCAGGATACGGGAGTACTGCCAGATCAGGGCTAAAGGGCTATAAGAACAGAGCAAACAGCACTGAAAGAGTAAATCACACACGGTCTATGTCCGTGCTCGTTCCTGAAATGAGAATTCTCCATTTTCTCAAAGATCCTCAACTTCCTAAAACTCCCACTCTTCCCTCATCAGAGAAACCCTGTGTGGCTCCTGTTGGCGTCAGGACTCCCTCCTGCAGGAACAACCAGAGTGGTGCCATGCCTGCACCAGGACCAAAATCTGCTCAGAATGGGGGCACTGCAGCTGCCCTGCACAGGGGCTTGAGCAGGGTCTGGGTTAACATCTGGGAGATTTTACTCACTCTGCAGGCATTCCTCAAAGAGGTAAGCATCTAGACGAAATCAGAAATTTCTACTAGTCCAAGTACTCAAATTTTGTTCCATTAATCCATTACAATTTGGCAAAGGCAATAGAAGTTTTTGTCTCAGATCTGATATCTAGCATACAGATGCTGTCATGGCAGCATTAATATCCACAGTAGGACTTTTAGGTTATCTAGAAATATGCAACTTAAGTAGCCAAAAGGAACAGCAACTGAATTCAAGGTGTGCACTTGTGCTCTAAAACCTCTTCTGTTACAGAAAACTGCCCCAGTTGCCACAGAAACGTCCAGTAATGTGGCATACTTCACACATGTGCGGAATTGAGGAAAGGACAACTTTTAGAGAGAGGAGGTCCTGGGGAGAGATCTCATTTCCCTGCTCTGGTAAAAACTGTCACAACCCTGCAGTCATCATGGCTGGCCATGAAGGACCCACATTCAGTGACATGCCCATGCTCTGGCTGAGCATAGCAAACAGAAGAAAATGTGATTTCACCGTTGAGAGGCATAAATTTTTCTGCCTGCACCCATCTGAGGAGAAATGTCCTTTCTAGACAGTTATTAAAACCCACAATGTTGTTTAGCCTGTAGCAAATCAGAACATTATCTCACACTCCTCTGGAAGCAATAAAAGGAACATTAAACCAGCAACATTCTTCATGGCTGGTCCATTAATGTCCTATTTCCCTTCCCTTAAACCCAGCTTCTTACCTATGGCTTCACCTCTATTCAAGATGCTAGAGCCTGAAAGACTACAGGGTGAAAGATCCCCAGCCAGAGACCTGTTCTCCAGAGAGGGGTCTCCCTGCAGGAGTCACCCTGCAAGATACCAGGGCACAGCCCAGCAAGTGCTGGATGTGAAACATCAATGATGGATTCCCTCGTCTGGCTTTAGACTCTTGTCATGTTGATATTTAGGCTGGCACTGGCTGGCTGTCTTCCGTAAGGTGTCCTTAACTGGAGAGAAACAGATGTTTACAGGGTGTAATGCATCTCATACAGAGACAGAACTCCTAAATCAGTGAAGAAGATTGTGCTTCTTTTCTCCCGCTGATTGCAAGAAGGGTCTCAAATATCTTCAGTGCAAGAGTCTAAAGACAGAGAAGAAAAGTCCAGGTTCTACTGGCAAAGGCATTCAGAATGAAATATATAGCCTCGGATCATGTACTCTTTCTCAGAGTGGATATTGGTTTGGAGAGCAAATGTATGACAGCAGCAGTTTTCACCCTCCTGGCCAGACCTCCCTTATACCAGTGATACACTGAGTCACCAGGTTTGACCCAGGGGTTCCTGCAGTGCAGGAGGGTAGGACTTACCCTTGTCTTGGATAAAACTACCTTCAAGCAAAATCTGTGTGATTTCTGCAGGTCACACAACAGTGTAAACCCTCAAACATTGCCATGAGTTGACTCCTTGCAACGTCTATCACTCAACCATTTTTGTGCCCTGTGTATTGAGTAAAAGGGAAATAAAGGTTGATTACTAGGCTAATAAAGTAATCATGGATTTTTTTTTTTTTCTCGGAGGCTGCAAAATGCTTTCTGTTTCCCTGGTTATTCCACTGTCCCAATAGGAACAGCAGAGTGTAAAAACCTCATTGTGAAACAAGGGGACTAAAGTGGGTTTTCATTCCTGCTTTTTTCACATGTTCACTCTCCAAGTCCTGATTGGAGCCAGGATAAAGCCATAGTTACAAGAAGATCTCAGATGTGTTCAAGAGCCCCATCCAGCTGACAGTGTGAGCACACTGCAGAGCACAGGGAAGCTTTCCCCATAGTCATGACCCTTAAGCGCTACTGTGCCAATCACAGTCATGCTTAAACCAAAATTGTCCATTTTTTCTAGGGTTTTCATTAGAAAATAATTACTTGTGTGCCAAAGTCTCCTTTTCACAAGCATTTGGCATAGGATGCATGTAGGATGACCCTTTTTGACTTCAAATTTCCACTCTGGCTTCTCCACGAGTTGTGCTGCTATGCTGCACCCAGCCTCTCCTGTCCCACACTGGCATTCCAGGACGTCCTGTTTCCCCACTTGGTGAACACAACTGTCCAGCAGCGGTGCTTCTGCTTTGTGATGTCTGGTGCTCAGGTAACCAGAAGTCACTTTCTGTCAATACATGAGCGGATTTATGTGGGAACCATGTGGGACTGGTCTCCCAGCCTGCCCTCTGCTCCACAGGCATCACCCAAATGTGTTGACACATATGACACTCAGCTACACAGCCTCTTTTCCCCACGCCCAGCACCTCCCCAGTTCACAACGCAGCTGGGTCCAGCCCTGGGTATTTTCTAAATGCTGCTGATCTGCCAACATTCCTGCAAGCAAATGTGTTTGCTGAAATACTTGTGAAATGCCAGCGTGAGAGGATGTGAACAAAGCCACATAGAAATCGCTTGTGTTCAAGGGCTTCCTCAGCCCTTGCTGCTACCCTCACCCTTGGGGCTCTCGTTGCCCAAAGCAGTGAGAGTCACCTGTAACAGGCATGGGCCACAAGCAGAGGGGGCTGCATCTGGTGGGCTTGGGCAGGTGCCTGCGTGAGGAGCCAGGATCCCCCACAGTGGCAGAGGGGAGCAAAGCCTCCCCACTCTCTCTCAGGATAGGGTTTGCACCAAAAATTCTCCTCGTTTCACCGCAGTTGTTCTGCGCCCTAGAGGAAGGTGCCTCACCCACCTTGAAATGCCAGATCCCAGTTTAAGGGATCATCAGCACTTTCCTTCAGTTTTATCATGATCATTACTCCAATTACTACTAATTACTGTAAATAGTAATAATTATAAACTCCTGTTCCTTGATTCTCAAGGACACTCACTTTTGATAGCTGTCAACCACTGGAGTGCAAATGTAGTGACAGGACCCATAACATCCACAAAATACTGTAATTGCAGAACACAAGCTTGGAAATGACAAGAGCCCAACTCTCTACAGGGTCCTGTGAAGTGGGAGTAAGTTTCCCTGCAGCTGACCCCTTTGTAATATGGCAGCCAGCCCTCAGTGTAACCTCGTGAAGGCAATGACCCCTCCACCTCCAGCACCTTAGCAGCTTAGCTGTGCTATTCCAGGGAGACAATTTCCCCTGGGAGCCCATTAGGATAGACAAGCCTTCAGGGGCCAGTGCAGCTATTTCTTAATCTCATCTGTTCAGGTCCTGTTCCTGCACTGTGGGGCCTGTTGGGGCATTTATAACAAGCCTGTCCAGGAAGGTGATGCTGTTCAATCCCTTCCTAAAATGGGGACCTGCAAACCAAGTGATCTCTGAGGTTCAATGAGCATGAGCAGCTCTTTCATTTCCCTCCCGTCTTGTGTTATTTCCTCATTTGTTTTCTTCTTTTCTGTGTTTTGGTACCTCAGGAATAGTGGAATCCAGCCCAGTTAGGAAACAGCACTACCAGAATATGAGTAATTTTTTCCGAGAAGATCATGAGTTATTTCCGGTCCAAGAAGGAGCTGGAAGTATCTGACATCTTCAAGTGCCTGGAAAGCTTTTCTCATGAAAACTGATCTTCACACTGGATGCTCAGGAGGGCCATTGTTCAGGGATTTGGAGAAACCCCTGATGGCCAAACACAATGGGAATTAACACGTGGTAGTACTGAGGTTGCCCTGTCTGGAGTTACCCTGGAGAAAGTCTCTGCTAAGCACTGCTCATGAACCAGCACATGACTCTTGGATACCACCATGGCCTTGCAGTGGCTCTTGGATGCATGTTTTTTCTGGGAGCCACTCCCACTTCTCCCACTCCTCCATTCAGGCACTGCTCTTGGGATTTTTTTTTTCCCCCTCTGACAAAGCACATACAGATGGTGCGTTGTCTGCCACAATCAAGGGGCTCAGGTGAGTAATGGAGAATGGCAGAACTTGGCATGTACTTGTTTGCCTTAGTGCAATTTTCCCATAATTGCACTTCCTAGCTTTTCAGCATCTGCGAAAGATCAGCTTGTGACACAGCAAAATTGGCCTTGCATTTTTCTGGAGTTTGCATCAGGTTGGAAATCAGGCATCCTTCATTTGGCTTAAATCATTTTGGAAGGGTGGGGAAAGAACCACCCCAATTTTGTGCAGAGACTGTGCTGCCTGGACTTTAAAGCCCAGGAGGAAAATCATGGGCTGTCAAACATATTTAGCTCAACCCTTTGGTGTTGTACTTTCACTTTGTGTTTAGAAAAGTGTTGATGAAACTGGTACAAGTTATTTAGTTTTCCCAGGTCTTGAGATAAATTCACAGAAGACTGAACAAGGGTGATCCTGGAGCAGTATGAAGCCAAAACTTGGACTCAAAATAGTTCAGAGGTGCAAAGAACAGGCAGAGCTTGTGCAGACGGACAGCTTTACTGTGCCAGACAGCTCTTTCTAGCCTCTCCTTATAAGCTCCGTTTCTTTCCTTTGGATGCATATAGAGGCAAATAATGCAACAGAGGAACAATGAGGAACAGAAATAACTTTCAGACTGAAGTGACTGACTTCCCTTGTCACCTGGCAAAGGGCAAAACTAGACTGTGGCACACAGGCACTACGGATGACAAAGAGCAGTCCCTGCCCCAAGGAGCCTACAATCGCAATGATTAGAAACAGAAAACAAACCTTGGGGGTTTGTGGGGAAATACCTTCTGCGCAGACAATCTAGGAGACAGCTTGGGATCATGCTTTGTCATTTATCAAGGGTTGCAGGTTTTTGCACTGGAGCAAACATCTATCCTGGTATCTTTCCCGTTATATTTCAGGTTTCTTCAAGCTACAGCATTAAATTGAGTCGCTGGAACACATACTACTCTGAAACTAAACTTGGTTCTGAACAAATGGGGAAACAAGGTTTACTTTTCTGGAAAATCCTAACTTTAGTGATCCTGTTGCACACATTCACAGCTATGGTATACAGCTAGTGGTTCACACTATGCAGCCAGACATCATTGTATTTTTATAAAGGTTCTGCCGCGTTTTATTCCTTATCAACATCTCTTTCTGGCCCCTGAGTACTCCTGAGGGCTAGTTAAGGTTCCCTCTTGTTTTGAGATAACTAAATCCCCTATTTTGTCAGTGAAGCTTTCCAAGTCAAACAAGTCACCTATTTCCTTTCTCTACTTTAATGAATAAATTGTTGCCCATTTATCATAAAATCTTAATGAATATCATCAGTTTAGATTAGGCTCAGATTAAAGCTTTTTCATAAAAGGGACAACACCAGTACTAAACAAGGCTTTTGCTTTTTCACTTTTTATTCTGTTGATGTTGCTTTTATTCTCAACAGGGATGAAAACAGGGATGTACACAAACAACTTTACTAGTGTTGGAGATCCAAACAAATTATACCTGCCTATGGCATGAGAACTGCATTATACTGCCAGGAGAGGAGTTCATTTTCATGATCCAGCCAGATGAAAAGGAATAAATGAAGCTTACAGAAAAATGCTGAAAAGAATGGAGCTTTGTTGTTGGGGTTTTTTGTTGAAATTTTTAAATTGTTTTGGTTTATTCCCAGTTTGGTCTTGTCTTGGTTTTTTCATTTCATTAGAGACTGTACACCTATGAGTCATCTCTCAGTGCCTGCTCTGATGCTCAGGATGCTGAGTTTGAGGTTTTGGCCTCCTATACAGACATATGTACACTCAAAAAAGAGCTCAAGATTGCAGCTTGCTGTGGCTTTTACCACTGAAGGAAGAGCTAATCAAAAACTAAATACTGACTTAGCAAGAGGCGGCTCTTCTGTGTTCTGAATTACATCAAGTAATTGGAGCTACATCTCTTTCCACTTGAGTTATACTCCAGACCTGCAAAGTGATACTCAAACCACTACTCCATCCAAATACTTTTCCCATCCGATGGGTAGCAGGAAAAAAATCTTCACAGAGCTGCCTATGTTAATATTGAGCATCTGGCTATGCCTAAGGAATGATGCTGCAATCTCTTCTAAATCCTCTTCTTGCTGGAGAGTTGGGAAGGGAGTTAACTCTTTGTCTGCAGGGGATGAGATAAAGTCCCTGTACATACTCCAGTGCAAAACCTGGCATAGCCCTTCTGCCTCAGCTGTGCAGGGAGGCACAGTGTAGAGACAAGCAGCAAAAGGTGAAAGGAGACAGTGCTGAATTCTTCTCCTATGCCAATCCAGTGGCAATACTGATTCAACAACCAGGCACAGTCACTGGGTTTTGCCCATAGATATATATATCTGGGAATATATAGACCTAGATAAATACTGACCCTAGGTGGCAGGCACTCTGCCCGAAGTAACTTATGCTCAAAATGTACAGGACAGTGAAGTGCTGCTGCAACAGGAGCTAAAAGCATCAGCAGGCAAAAAGAAGGAAAGCTAAGAGAAGCAACTGAGTATTGGAGAGATTAGAAGTTAAAGGGCTTGGTGCTTGTTACTGGCACAAAATGCAAAATGGTGTAATACCAGAAAACAACAACAGCAAGAGGGGTTTTCACCTAACAAGATTGTTGTTGGAGCAGGACATACCTGCAAGGAGCAACACAGTCCTTTCCATGGAGCAGGAGACACTCTCAAAGGCACTGAGGTAGATTTCCAAGAGAATGGGATTTTACTTCTTACGTTTAGGAAGAGAGTGAAAAGAGCTTTTCCAAGGATGGGTTGATTTCGTCAAGAGATGCCAAATAATAAACACGGAGGGGAACAAGCTGTGATGATGTGAAAACACCCAGAAGGTGGTCCAGGAATGGCTGCTGATCCAGCCACAGCGTCCTCTGCTGGGGCAAAAATGTTATTTTATCCATATTTCTGATCCTTTTGGTTTTCCTGCCACAGAAAACAGAAGATTTTCCTGCCCATAAGGTTGGATGAAGCAGGTAAAATATGCACCATCTTGTCACTGCCAGTAGTTAGCAGATTCTGTATAATCCAGGTAGTTCTGAGCAACAGAACCAGAAAACTTGGTGGTTGCTTCCTGCCTACTGTGCTCTCACATGCCCTATGTTGTAGATCAGTATGTTCTGCTGTCTGCTTTAGAGCTGCCAAGCTAAAAACCAGGTTAGGTTTCAGATAAAAGCAGCAGCCAATCATTTATTCCTAGAAGTAGTTGAAAATGTTTAAAGTTTTCCATTAGAAAGGGGTCTCTCATTCATCTTAAGGGGGCTTTTTGTTTTGTTGTCTTCAGGGTTTTTCTTATTTTTGGTGAAAATAGTATAATTTAAGGCCTTCTTTCATTGAAAACTTAGTGTTTAATTCTAATATATTAGTATATAATAACAGCCTATTATTTTGGGGGTTTATTTGAACAAAACTGAAAAATCACAAGGTGTGGATTTGGAGGGATATTGCACTTTTTCCTTTTTGGCAGTCAGTTCTGCACTTTTTTGGTTCTGAAAGCTGCCTTTGCATTTCCCTGAATAGAAAGAAGATGTGAAGGGAGGGAGGTGAAAAAAGAAGATTAAAAAAAAAAGAATGGAAAATAAGTAAATGAAAAAGTGTGTATAAGCAGTGAAAAAGCCCGCAAAACATTCCAACTTTTCAGAAAAAACAGGACCACAAAAATTACCTCTCTTTCTCAAAGCTGTTTTTTTGGATGATGTTCCTTGCCTCAAAACCTTCTACAGAGCTCAGCTGTCTCAGAGAGAGGCAGAGAAGAGCCCTGTGGGCCCCTGCTCCCCCGCAGCATCCAGCCTTGCACGCACTGAATTGTGTGTCACGATAAGAGAGTGACAGATGGGTGGCTTCCATTCCAGCCCCCATGTCATGCTGACACCAGCCCTGACTATTTACACTGGAATCCAACCATTTCAACCCAACCACTTACATGCTGGGGTGAATCTTCCAGCAGAAGGTCATGCATTTCACAGTGTGGCTACCAGAGAAGCCCTGTGGCAGCTTGGAAAGACATCACAGAGTCTGCAGTCTTAAAGTGACGGAGGGGGACTGCAGCACAGTCTGCTGCACGTGGTAGGTTTTTGATTTGTGTTTGTGTCTGTGTGCATGTCTGCTGAACTTGGAAGGAGAGGTGAGGAAGGGAAAGTGTTTGCATCTCACTCTGGGTCTGAATGTCAGAAAAGGTTTTCAAGTGGCCTGACTGAAAATCCCAGATCCAAACAGTCTTTAATTTTGGAGACAATCTAGACGAGATCATGCCCATTTCTAGCTAAAACTGAATACTTGCCCAACAGCCTCACAGTGTCACATTGCAATTAAAACACTCTGTTTACTTTAAGATACAGCTTGTAGCAATTTTGTCCTCTTGCAGTCAGCTGTGAGTTTGGAGAAGGTGAAGAGCATTATGTGGCTGCCACATCCTGCATGCTTTCCTATCTAGATATTGTAAATTATGTGTGCAATGAGCCCTGTTACTGTGCAGTAACAAGGAGGAAATCCCTGCAATGTAATTTGTAATGCATCATCTTCTGCAGGCCAGTTCCACAGGCTGATATGGTTCTGCTTTACTCTCTGATTTGCTTTCAACAGCCTTTCTCCATGTATATGCGTAATATACTTTTCATAAGCAGGAGGTAATCACTTCAAATCACCCAGGAAATTTTCACCAAGCTGCTCCAGCTGAATGCTAGCTATCACCCAGAAGAAGGGGAAAGTGAGGTGCTGCTTCCGATTGCCTTAAGTGCTCTCCATAGTCTCATTTGCTGCATGTCAGGCAAACCCTTGCACCAGCCAAGAGACACCTGGAAAAAAATCTCTCATAAAACCAGCTCCGAAAAAGCTACAGCTACTCACTCTGATAGTTCACAAATTGGTTTTCTCTCTGTCTTTTGTTTTTCATAGGGCCAGTAAATGGAAAATTGGTCCCCAGCAATCTATTGGGAGGAGCCAAGAGGTGCTCAGGAATGCTGCCTTTTTTTCAGAAGCTCACTTACCTGCTACTGAGCATGAATGGGGGTCTGCAGAGTTACCATCTCCCTGTAACTCCAAAGATGAGCAGGAATGATTTTTCTCACACTGCTTGAGAGATGGTAGAGCTTCCAGCCTGCACTTGTCACTGCTGGGTACTCATTATTTTGGCTTTGGGAGGAGCACAGCACCAAGGGACTCCTTCTCTTGTGGACAGGCCATTTCCAAAGCAGAATGACACTGATGGCACGAGGCAGCTGACCTCTCTTTAAAAACCTTTTGAGACCAGGAGAAATGAAATCTCTTCTGTTCACATGCAGTTTCTGTACTTCTTTCTTGCTCGGGATTATCAGCAGGCAAGCCTGGGGTTCTGCATGAGAGAAATAAGCCCCTAGAGAGAGGGCTGTGATCCTGTAGATTGGTGGGAATGCTGAGGAGCCCAAGCTACCCAGGGAACCCAGAGCTCGGGTTTTAGCTGCTTTCTGCAAAACGCAAAACCAAAGCAAAAGTCCTGCAGGCTCTGAAGAACAGACCCCATTCTCTAGGGATGCATGGGTAAGCTGGGAGCAAGTGCATGAAATGAATCAATATTTTCTGGAAGATGAGACCTTTCAACCCTTTTAAAAAAAAAAAAACAACAAAAAAACCCCACAGACAATGTGTCTGAAATAAGAACAGACTGTAGGGCCATAAAGCAAGCAAAGGACTGCAACGAAAGCAGAAGTCTGGGCTTGTTCATAGGCAGGCCTGAAGGAGGCAAGCATACTGCTCAAATCCTCTCTTGGCCAGGAATACCCAGAAAACTGGCTATCCTGGCCTTTTTCTATCCTTTCCCAGGCTGGATTTGTGTGATCTGTTTCCCTGACCACTGGAAATTTACTATAAATACCAGGTACTGAGCTGCCGTTATACACTTATATCACCTCTCCACCCTTTCTAGCTGCCCAAGGCTGCAAATGATGTGAAAATTGCATACCCCAGTCCTGGGCTTTAGTAGCTATTCAGGGGTTTGGCCACATGTCATTTGTTATTCTTCACTTATGCATACATTCTTCTTATTTATTTTTTGTAAACATTTGTGTATAATTATTCACTCCAGAGTTTCCAGTGATTTTCCCTGGCCTGCAGATGTGGCAAAATTTGTTCCCTGCATCCAGGAAAGAAGGTTTTTTCCAACTACTGCAAAATAGAATCCTGACAGATTTCAATCTGCTGCTTCCGTGTCCATTCTTGCAATACTTAGCTACCCATGGCAAGAGACAATTAGCTTTTTAAATATAAACCAGAAATGGTCCCAAGCCACAGCTTTCACATCCAGATCCAAATTTGGGGCAGTTCAGATTCGGCCTGACATTTTAGGTTTGGGCCCCGGGCCGGATTCTCCTTGTGAAGCAGTTTGACATTTCCAGTTCTGGGAAGCTCTGCTCCCTGGGCGCGCAGCCTCTCCCCAGTGCAGAGCCACCCCTGGGGTCTGGCCCTCTGCTGCCGAAAGCTCTCCTGCTGCTCTGGGTTCTTCAGAAGCCCCTGCCTGTCGTTACTGCATCTAATTCAATTGCTGCAGTGACGGGCATAGCCCTTCCATGATGCTGCTGTGGCATTTTGGTCCTTGTGAGTGCTAAAACCTAGACGGATTGGGCTCTCTGCAGCTATGTGTTGCTCATACAGAAAAAAAAACAAATGATCAAATGGCGATACATCTTGGGAATTCAGGTTAAATCTCTGGCCATCTGCCTACAGCTCAGACCCCACTGTTACCCCTACATGTAGTGATAACATTGCGTTCAGAGTACAGGCCACAGACTCAGGATCAACAACTCAAAGTCCCTTCTTCAGTAATTTTATAATCAGTTCTTCTATAGAACTGGATCTTTAAATGAAAGGGCTTAATTTGGCTTTTTAATTTATATTTGGGCCAAATATAACACACAGGCACACTATCCCTAAAGTTTGATCAGTTATTTACAAATTATTTTAGATGGATAAACCATCACACTCAGCTTATATCTTGTCTCCTTTCTTCAAGAGTGTGGCACTAGAAGAAGCTTACATAAGCAGAATTCACCAATCTCAAAATCAAGCTATCAGTGTAAGAAATCTCTTCAACACTGACATTAAAAAATATCACAATGTGTTTAACTATATCATCTCAACAAAGTGTGATTACTATAACCTCTCAAGGCAGGAAACTGAAGCACAGAAAGATGAGGTGATGTGCTCAAAATGACACAGAACTCATTATACTGAAGCTCAGAAAAGAGTTGAGAGTTCCTCAGTCCTCTTGGTCTTTGTCCAGGAGATCACAGTTCCTTTGATATGCACACCATTCATGGGCACTAAAATTGTATTAGGAGATCATAGAAGGATCCCTGCAAGTATTTAGCCTAATTTTAGCCCTGACATCAACTTTCAGAACACCCTTTTAAGAGAAATTGCCTGGCAGTAACGATACTGTGGCAAGCTTGATGGAATGGTTCTGGCTTTACAGCAGGCTCCAAATCAGCTCATAATGTCTGAAAGCATTCATTAAACAAGGCTCACAGATAAAACACACATATGACACAATTCTTTACAAAAAGAGGCTTTTGGAGGCCAAATGCTGAGAAGCCTCATGAGATTACTAAATAATCCAAAAGGAAGTGCTTGGAAGCCTGTTTCTTGGGACACAGAACCAGCCTGGAAAAATGTCATGGAGACAAGACTCTGGGGATGGATCAAGCCTTCCCCAAGGTCTTGGTTAGAGATCAAAATGGTTTTTCCATCGTATTTCCTTCTATCAAATATAGCCCCCACCGGATCCAGTGCAAGATGTGCCAAGGAGCAGGAGGAGAGGTGAAGTGCCACCTGTACGCAATTCGTTTCATCAGTTCCTCACAGTCCACTTGTAAGCCAGGGTGACACAAATGAGTTAATTTCCATGGCATACTGAGGCTAATTGGAAACAGTTCTCAGACCCTGTAAAGCATTAAGCAGGGCTGCAAGTGATAATTGCTTACCTGCTGCATGGGCCTGTAAGAGGCAGTGCATTAACTGGCACCTGGGGTTTTATCACTGCCCTGGGACAGTGGGGTTTGGACTCTTCCCAGCACCCATTGCACTGAAAGCAAGATACTGGATTATGCCTGTGGTTTATGGGAACTCAGGCAGGGAGAGATGATAATAAGAGGCCAGATTCGAGCTTTTGTTACATGCTCTCTTTTTTAACTCTAGCATGGTTGTGTTTTTTTCTTCTTTCTAGCATAGATTTCTTCTTCTTTCTAGCATCTTTCGCCTTGTTTTCTTCCTGAACAGAGATTTAATACTGTGTTGCAACATAGAAGTACAGATATTTGGAAGGAGTCTAAGTATTACTCAAGGGTTTAGACCTCTCTATTGTAGGGATTTGACTGCCAAAGTATTAGAGTCTGAGACTCTTTATTGTAAATTCAAGCAACTCTTATTTCAAGCAACTCTTATTTTATAGCTAGTCATAGTTATCCTCTATCTGATTGGGAAGAGAGCTACTTGTTCCCAAAGTCTGAAATGGCACCTTGTCTCAGCAGAGAAATATTAGAAATGTCAGAGAACTGAAGCAGGAGCTCAACAGGGACAGAAAATTACTGACTAGAATAAAATTACGACAGTTATCCATCAGAGGGATCCTGGTACCAGGATCATCAACTTGCAGTGTTCAGCAGCAGCTGCAAATCCCATAAGAAGTGTTGGGGTTGGGAATTCACATACTCTGAAGTTTTACATGAGGCCTAACTTTTTAGAGTAACTATCAAGAGACTCTCAATACCTGGTACTGCTTGAGACTTCAGGAGTTCCTGTCAGGGACTGGGACTTGAGATCAAGTTTTCCAGATATGTTCTTGAGTGACTATAATATGATAGCACTGATTTTAGCTTTTACTAAACAGACAAGTGGATGACTTGAGTGTGGGGTAGATTTATCATGGTCTAATGGCATCATCTTAACTGTGACATCTGAGTACTTTATGAAGAAGAATTCATCTCAATGACCTCAGAAACGACAGAGTCAACTGGTGCGGCTTTTCAAAATAACCAAGTATCTACACCTTCAAATTAATGAAAATGATGCAAGGGAAAGAAGTTAAATGTCTATAGGTAATTAACTCCATCAAAAGTGCCAAGAAATCAGGAGTTTTTTTCCATGAGGTTCTTACCACTTCTATTTCTGATCCTGGTACTGAAATATAAAGACAAAAATAGGCTCACTTCCAGCCTTTTCCACTAGTGCCTTGACACTCTGGAGCTGAGCCAAAATCCAGAAGCTCAGAGGCCAGCAGAAATGTAGCTTATGAGTATGTGCCAGAGGCTTGAGACTCTTCTTAGATTAGTGTGAGCATGAGGAAAGGGGAAAAAGTTCTGAGCTGTTCTGTTAAATTGAAATGGAGTATCCTTTTCGCTGGGATCTGTCATATCCTGGCAGTTCCTCATTAATAGTATGTTCCCATCAGGGAATCCTGGCAGGAATGTGACTCTTGGAAAAACCCAAATACCGGTTCCTAGCTGGTGGGAGCTGAGAAGGTGCACTTATCTGGGAATACCAGTACAAAGTGGAAAGTGTTTCCCTCTAATGAAGATGTTTAAGAATTTCCTAATGAAAGCACTGCTGTAGAGAGAAAAAGGAGTGCCCTGTGAGTGTTCACAAGTAGGAAACATTTTATGGCCCGTGAACTTCTCAGGAATGACACATTTTTCAGGAGGTCTGACTGGCAGATGCCTGGTTTTGATGGATGATGCTAAGCATGGACATAATCACCATCTTGGTCTCAGAACCAGCCAGTAGGATATGTTAAGATTTTCCAAATGTTTCTCCAACAATAAAAGGAAATGTAAAGTTAATCAAATTGTCATGAGAGATCAGAGCCCAGCAAGGAAGGACTAAGACTGACATTTGAAGTAGAAGCACTAATAAAACAGACGGCTGCTTGCTGATCCTGTCCATGCTTGTGTTTAATTTAAACAAGTTAACAATGAATGGAGTTTGCAGAGGCAGGGCAGGGGTGCTGTCGAAATCGATGTGTGTAGCAGCCATTTAAAGAAAGCAGAGAAGTGGGAAATTTCTAGCTGCATGTGAATATCATGCCTCAGCAGAGAGGTTCTGCAAACATTTCTGTTGACAGGTTTAGGACAAGAGGCCATTCTGGTCCCAGTTCTGCCTTACCTGTGGCTGCATGCTGCCCAGACAGAAGCTGGACAAAGTTAATCCTGATGCTTTTAGATTGATTTACTGCATTGTGCTCAGACCAATTAATTCTAGCACCTAAACACCATCAAGGTAATTTCAGAGAAATAAGTAAGGCGAGTTCACCTCATTTCCCTGCTCTCCAGTAGTCAGTCTCTGATACTCCATACATGCATGTGGGTGGCTTAAGCAGCCATTTCTCTCTGAAGATCTCCTCCACTGTAAATTTGCTGGACACAAAGATCTTGGGTTGCTCTTTGGAGAAGATACTGAACAATGAAGTTGAATGTCATAGCCTTGACTGCTCTCAGTGGTAGACATGACTCTTTGTCAGGTGTCTTTCCCACTGAGCTGGATTGTTATGTGTCAATGTGCTTTTTCCACATGGTGATGTTGCCAGGAGAGCTGGAGGGAAGTAGCTTTGTGTGTGGCAAAGCCAGGAACAGCAGTTTTGCTCTCTTTGGGGTACTCTCCACCACACGCTGCTCCCTTACCCCAGCAACCATTTTGTCCACAGAAGGTACATTTTATCTTGAAATCCAAGTGTTCATTTCCTACAGAAACCCTTCAACCACCATCAGGTGGCAATGAATTAATCAGTGCTGCCCTCCAGGCACCGGCCAGACTAGTGGCCTGGACATGAGAAGCTGCTCTGTTATCCATTACTCATCCCCCAAGCCAGCCTACATTTCATTTTGTTCTGGATAAATATGATCAGGAGGCAGAAGCGCTCCTTCTGTTCCCTGATGCCTTTCATTAGATCCCACCTTGCAATGCTGGTTGTGCTGCAGGGCAGCAGGGAGGTCAGGACGGGCAGCCAGAGTGGCCGGCAGTTCAGCCCAGCCCATGGGCCAAACAGATGAGGTGCCTCAATGCACTGCTTTCCTCCAGGCCCTGCAGCAGCTCCCCAGCCACAAAGCCTTCTCTTTGTGGCACACTGGGTGACCCCTGCCTCTTTGCTCTTATTCTTGTCTGCAGTTCCTCCCTTTATCAGATTAACTTTAATTAGTGAAATCAGAATCACATGGAGTGGGGAGGAAATACTCCAAACATGGCAGATTTATTTTCAGCCAAGGCAAAATCAAGGTGCATACAGGCTCTCAAAAGGACTTGGATGAGGTTTTGTCTAGAAAACTAACTGTGGTTGTGCAAGCCCTAGGGCGCTGTGAGTGTGTGACAGGGCAAGATAAAGCCTCTTTGCCCTTTGTGAGATGTATGTGCACCTACCCATGAAGTGTTTACAGCTACAAGCATCTGCCCACTAACATTTACACGAGGGAGGCAGAAAAGGTAACATGTGGCCTCTGGTTGCTTCAGTGATGAATGTTTCTGAATGCACAATCTTGGGAATCTCTTTTACTAAAGAAGTTCTCCATTGCTGTTGGCCAAACTCTGGTTCTGACTGAAGTCTCTGCATACAACACCTTCATTATACCTCCATGTTACTCCAGACCTGGTTTCTGAGCCCAGCTTTACCTGCACTTTTCCCTGGACTAAGTGGCTGCCCCAGAATCAATTGTAAAGGGCCTCTGGTTAAAAGATGCAGTACTATGTCTTTCCTGTCACTAAAAGAGAGTACATCTTCCAGGGAACCCGCATTTCCAAGTGCCGACTCTCTTCTCCTGGGCACTGGAGCAACCACACAGCTGCAGCCACAGTGGCTTCCAGAAGGTTCCATGAGGTGCTCAGTGCATGAGATCTCATCTGAAAAAACTTACAAGAGAGTTGCCAGGACTGGACCTGCTGGCTGCACTGCTTCCTTCCCTGGTTAGGAGTCCTGAACGGGACCCAGTAAGTGAGAACATATTAGGATAAGGGGAAGCAAAAAGAGATGAGCAGCATTTCACAGTAAAGACCGGGAGGAGTGTGGAAGTGAAGTCTCCCTGAATCTGTTCAAAAGCTATGTAGCATCTCCTGAGAGGAACTGAACTGGATGGAAATACCTTCCAGTGATAATGTACAGTGGTAATCAAAGACAGTGAGAAAATTAGACTCCCTGAATCTTCTTCTGTTCATTCTTATGTCTCTGCATAAATATATCATATTTCATCTACCTGCTATTCAGACGATGGCAACATTGTTTGGCTAATGCACTGCGAAAAAAAAGAGTGGCTTAATCTCCCCTGCCTTCTTATTCCTTTCTCAGTCTGTTTTGCTAATTGTTTGATCCCCTTTGCCATTCTACAGCACAAACTTTACGGCACATGCTGCTGCCCACTCCCCCACTTCAAGCTCCTGACCTGGGCCACTCCTACACAACTAGTCAGCATCCTCCCCACCTCAGGCACTCATCTGCTAGGCTGCAGGCACAGCACAGAGCAGGAGGGGAAATACGAAATAAAAAGATCTGTGGTTTGGAAGGAAGATGACTTTGGTGGCATGGGAAAGACAGTAAGGGTGAAGACAATCAGAGCCTGATTCAAAGTGCAGTAAATGACGGACTCCATGAGTCTATGTTGGCAGCAGCTGTTCTTCATAAGGTTTAAAGTAATTTGTGAAAACTCCAGTGGCTCAGGCTGCTGTCCCCAGCTCAGCACTCTCCTGGACTGATGCAGGATGAACACGAGGCATTACAAACTCCCCCTGCCTGTTAAACTCCCTCCCTCTCCCCAGTTTGTGTAGGTGCAGAAGAAGACAATGGCCCATTATGTGAAACAAGGTTTGCTGCTGATGAATAGTTGTGGTTTCTCTTGGCCACACAGCACCACCAAAACCCTCTCAGGCAGAGTCACAGGGCTCTTACACCAGCCAAGCTGTCTGGCTGCCCCAAACCAACAGCACACCTGGGGAGGTCCCCAGGGCTTGAGCTGCAGGCAGGGAGAGTGAGTGAGCACATACTGCCTCAGCTGAGAGGTGGCTGAGGGCGCATGCTGGATCAGGAGGGCTCAGCACATGTACAGTAACACCATCATGCATCTGAGCCCTCCACATGGGTTCCCCACTGCATAAGCCCATGACCCTTTTAGTGCTCACTTTTATTAAGGTGGTTCGTGGGCCTCTCACAGGTGCATCTCATACAGGAGTGCAGCAAACTGCCTCTGGCTTCTCCTAGAAATCAGTTCCAGATGTGCTGGAGTAGAGCTTCCCTTCAGAGAAAACACATGTTTCAGGTACAGCCCAGTCTATGAAAGCTCAGAATACTTCCTACACTGATGGATAAAAGCCTTTATTGTATCTACTCTCCTTCTTGACCTTTCTGTTTTGCTTCAATCTTCGTGCAACATGCTAACACAAATAGTTGTAGTTTCTTCTTATCTGTTCACATAGCGTTCAAAATTTCATTGGTTGCTGAGAGCAGCTTCCCTTAAAGTCTCTCTGTCCATGCACTTTGAGGCCTTTCTTCTTTCCATCTCTGCCGAGACACACCCTCCAAAACCTTCTCCTGCCACATGTTCTTGATAACCAAAATGGTCCTTCACTTCTTGTGGAAACAAAATTATTCTTTTGCTCTAAACAGAGCTGTCCTTGAGACATTACTGACAATAATATCAAAAAAGCATAAATTTAGATTATTTTTATGATCTGTGTGAATTTGATATTGAAACTTGATCATGCACAGTAAGCAATGCCCAAGGTCCCCACCACTGAGTTTTGAGCACATTTTGGCAGCTGTGTTAATGCCATGCCAAACCAAGGAAAGGCTTTAAAATTCACCCCAGTCTTGAAACTGGGACCTAAAATCTGTGGTTTTCGCTGCACAGTAGAAACCCTTCCTCCCTTTTGAGCTTAACTTGACCACCTCATGGACTTCTGCAGAGAAAAGCATTGATACACATGGGCATCTTGGTGGGAGACCTGGGCTGAGAGGTGCATGTTGCCTTGTTCATCCTGGTGACAAATCAGGATGAACACTGGTCTGTAGAGTTCTAGTTACCACTATTATTTGGCACGAGGTCATCGCTTTACCAGAAAAAGCCAAGCAATTTGTTTTTTGGTGTCCCACACTGCCTTCCACATGCCACCAAATACCAAATGTTCTGGTTTCTTGTAGCCAGATGCCTTTTCTATTTTTCACCCTAACCACTTCCATAGTACCACTGCAATGCTAATGCAACAATCTGTAAGTGTAAGGACAAAGTGAAAGGAATGTAGCTTAATATCCAAGCAATTAGCACAAGGGTTATTGTGCTGAAGGCATTATTCATTTTTAATTATCTGAAGCTGCTGAAAAATTCCTAGGACTGCCTCCAGTAGGGTGCATGAATCAAAGCCCACACACAGAATGGTAGCATGTTGCAAAGGCAGGAGGAGAAGCAGTTGGCCTACTCTCACACACAGTTTCTCAGCCCTGGCCTGGGACTCCTCACAGGAGTAGAGAGCCAGCTGCTTGCAGCTGAGACCTGTTTATTTCTGGTGGGCATATTTCTGAGCTCACAAGAGTAAGATAAGGAGGAGGAAGGAAACAGGAAACATATCTGCATGTTTAGTCACATTGGTTAATTTGGGCCATGTTTCCTCTGATTAAAAAAAAAAAAGATAATATAATAAAATTAATAACTTTTGGGACAGGTTTAGGAAACAGTGTACAGATGGGGTTGGATTTTTCAAGTAGAAGTGCCACCCACAATTTAAATATACTTAGTAGGCATATTTTCAGGGTGTTTAATTTAATGTGTGTATTGATTCACCACACTTGAAAGAAAAATATACATTAGACATGCTATCTTCCTGCAGAGAACACAATAAATTCTGTACAATTCAATAAAATTTAATCAAAAGATGAATTACAAATTTACTTTCTCTTCACAAGAGCAAGTCAAAGATGGCAAAGTACTGAAACAAGGAAATAATCTCCAGGGTTTTCTTTTCTAAATTTATTGCAATTTAGTATTCTACTTCCTTGGGATTTTACTCTTTCAGCCTAAGAGTTGAAAGACTGCAGAGGACTGCACTAAACTCATGAATACTGTGTATACACCACATCAGTGTCAGCACCATTTTCTGCCCCAGCTGGTGCCAGGGCTCTGCTTGAACCCCACAAGCACAGCTCCTGGGGTGATGGAACACTCCAGGTACAGTGGGACTGCAGGCTGCTCCAGAAATCCCACTACCACATGTGTCATCCTCTCAGGAATTATTGGGTAAAACAGTACTGGGTTTGGTAAGCAGGTGGCAGTTCTTATTCCATTTAACACTGGATAATGACTAGTTAGACTTTACATTTTTCTAAACAGAAGTTTGAACAGAGTGTTGTTATTCCAAATGTTCTGCTTACAGGAACTCTCTTAACCTATGTTTAGAAGAAAAAATGTATCTCAGGACTGAATTTTAGACAGTGTCATATTTTTTAATGGAGTAATTTTTGGGTTTCTTTTCCAGCAAAAAGAAAAAAGTACTTATGGGGAAAAAAAAGTTGGTATTAGGATGGAGAGGGAGGAAGGCATTATTGTCTTAAGCTACATATTTTAACCAGATTTTATAAGAAAACTTGTTTTTCTGAACTCTTCAATGGGGCACATCTCTCTAGCATAGCAAGCCAAAAAATTGATAGAGGAGAGACACTTTTACTGAGAAAGAAAAAACCTCTCTTCACCATTCCACAGGAAATTGTTACTGACAATGAGCCACAGTCTGTGAACTTAAAATTCCTTGCATTTGAAATGGTTTGATTTTTTTTCTTTTTCTTCTTTTTTTTTTTTTTATGTTTTACTTCCAGATCTGACCACCCACGTGGGACAGGAAAAATGGAGAAGAGAGTACAGCTTGCACAAGAAGATTCCTGCAACAAAAATATCCTTTATTAGGTGTACTCATTATAAGGTATCTTATGACAATTTGCAGGATATGTTCAGCAGTGCAGCTTTCTGGTGAGAAGATAAGATCAACATTACAAGTTCTGAGAGCAAATCTTCAGCATCACTGACTAGAACTGAAGAGTCAAAAGCAAAAAATACCAAATCTAAAAGGCTATGGTTTGGTGGTTTTTTCCTTCTAACACAGGAAACACAAACTATTGAAGTTTTTAATCTAAAAAAACATTGCATTCTGGTGCCACCATACTGATAAACTGGAGTTCCTACATCACACTCCATTAAATTCACAAGCATCTTGCACAGCAGAAATGTCATTTTCGCTTGAGAAATGAATAGATTTGCAGAAGTCCAGTAGGATTGTTCTCCGAGCTCTATAAAAATAATATTATCTCTGCATTTCTAGATAAGAAAAAGCAAATCCTTGATTTTCTAATGCCATTAAACTTCAATGTAAAATAATGAAAATACATGTATCAATGTTCAAAGAGGCACCTAAAGTAATAATTGTTATTTTGAAAGAGTGATTTCTATCCAAGGCTTTGCAAATCACTATCCACTTTGGATGCCCTCATTCTGCAGTTTCTGACTTGTTCTCCTCTAGCAGGGGGTTGACATCTCACAGCTAAAATGGCCTAGACTTTTTAAAGAACAGACCAAGTAATAAAGCAGGGATGAGAAGAGTCTTGTGCCTTCTACTAATTCTGCAGTCTTCATCAAAGACGTCTTTTCAGTAAAACTTAAGCTGTGATTCTTTCTCCTGTTTCTCTCGTATCACCTGAGCATTTTTTACTAAAAACTTATTATCAAGCTTGGGGATATTCCTGTCCCCCAAGGGAAAAATCTGTAAAGGTGTCTGAGCTGCTGCTGTCCAGACCTGGCCCATCCCTACATCCATGCAGCACTGAGGGGGTTTTTAAAGCACAGACCTTGAAAGCACTCCTGCCTTGTTTAGAAGGGCATATGCTCAGATTTATAACACTATTCTCTCGAGCAGAGCACACCATCAGCACTCCCAGACTGCTTCTGTTCCCAAGGGAACCTCAGTGTGAGCCCTCTGGTGTGCTCCACTGACTTGCAAGGACAAGGTAGCTCAATCTGCTTGAGCAACACCTGAGCAGCACTTAGTTGAAACCTGCACCACTGGGGCCAGCAGACCCTCTCTGCAGGCACAGATTTAGCAATAGCACAGCCCACCTGCTCTGCTGATACTGAGCAAGCAGGTGTGTTCCCATGTTGGGGGTTGAGGTTCACTTCCGTTCTTACTTTACAGGATGCAAACCAACCCATCAACCACCCTTGCCGTGACCACATGCAGATTGCTGGCACCATGGGTTCACCACCTGGCTTATCTTTTCTTCCCCGTCTCTCAACAATGTCAGTCCAGCTGGGACTGTGTCACACCCAGCAATGTGTTACATCTCTGCAGAGAAACCCTTAGTTTCTTTATTTTCTGAAAGGGATAGGTCTGAAGGAATAAAAATGCCATGGCTTTTCAAAGAACGTCATTTGATAAGGGGTGTCAGCTCTGCAGTACCTGTGCCTTGTTCTGCCAAAAATGTGAGGTTACAGCCTGCACAGGAAAAGCCTCCATTTGTGGTGACGAGGTATTCTTGTAGCAATCTGAGAGAAGCAAAGCAGAAGTTCCCCACACCAATGACTCCTGGTGATGCTTCTACACATACAAATGGAAGAATCTAGGAGTGGGAGTATCCGGTAAATGTTAGTGTTTTCTTTCTTTTCCTCACTTTCAAACTGATCAATCTAAACAAGGAACAAGAGATCCCACCACAAATGAGAAAATACAAGATCAGAAGTCCAAGCCTCTTCCTTTTTCCAGGAACACCTTCCATGCCTCTTCGTGTGTAACTGAGAAGTAGCTGTACTGAAAAAGTAAACTCCTGTGGAAAAGGAGTGGTAGGAACATTTGTCCTCTGCAATGGAAAAGTTAGGTAGTGAGGGAGTTCTTGTGCCTGGTTTGTATCACCAAAAAAAAAACCCAAAAAAAAACCAGAAAGAGAGGGGCCAGTGACAGCTCCACTTGCTCTGGCATGGGTAAAAGGAGTCTAGTTTGATATATGATATTGAGGGATATTTCCTTGTAGCCTTCAAACCAGAGTTGTTCTTGTTAAGCTCTTGGAGATGATCCACTAAAGAGCAGTAGGAAATCATGCCTCAGAAATTAGAAAATTTGAGGTTGAAAGTTCTGTCCTTTGCCTGCATTTAATAAGATGAGCAATACTGGCTGCTAGGCTTTGTAATATGCCAAGCACATTCTCTTTCCTTTGTTATATATCCCAGGGAAAGACAAAGGATGAGGGTGAAATTAGGAATATTCTTCTCAGGTAATGAGGAGACTGGATGCATGAGTGATACCCTTGGTATGAAACAAGAGAAATTAAAGAGAAATCTAATTTTTTTTCTGGAATGGACAAACAATTCATGTTATTCTAATTGAATTATTGCATTAAAGGACAACTTGAATTGAAGTCTAAGTACATCTTATTCTTGTTTTTCTCTCCACAAACAGCATTGCTGGTTTTAAATACTATGTCCCATTTTCACTGTTATATTTGTAGGACTCTGCTATTCAGTGTTGCTATTCTCCTCAATCCCTGCCAGAAGTTTTGGGTTTCGGATTCAGTGGAGCCCATCTGAAAATCCATAGTTCCTCATTGCTGCTCAGCTGGCCTGTCTTCATGGCCTCTGGTCCTGCCAGAGACTCACAGCATTAAGAGCTGGCAAGCTGAGAAATCAGGCCAAGGAGAACTTGAAGCTGCAGCAGGGCAAATAGTTGCAGTCATTGTGAATTTAAGGTGGAGAAAAAAAAGGGAAATAATCCTAGGTCCTAGCAACATCTGAGTTATGAGGTCCGTGCGATCCGAAAAAAAAAAAAAAAAACATGGCACAATGGCACATTAACCCACAGTCCCATGATCCACAGGACATGAGTCAAGACCAAAGATCTACTGCCCCTCTTTATCACAATGTTTGCATCCCAGCATGTTCTACTGAGAATTAAACCAGGAAAGTCCTGTGTCTGCTGTTAGATGAGCGGGTCATGCAAGGCAAGAGTAGCTCGCTCTGGACCAGCTTAGGACTCTCACTACCCCAGACTTAGTAAGTAACAACTGAGATAGTAACACCTCTCCACCTCTGGAGTTTCAATTTCAATTTTTTAATCCAAATTCTCAGTGTTGGTAAGGAGTCAGATTTGGATTAAAAATTTTAAAATTACTCCTCACACTCAAAACTAAAAGTTAGTTATTATTCAGTGGAAATCTGCTCAGTGGCATGGCTTCTTCAGCTCTATTATCTCTCTGCTCTATGGGCAGGTGGTCTGTATGAGAAATTTAATTCACCCAGTTTCAATGACTATTAAAACTGTCCTTCGGGATCTAGCCAATATCTGATATCTGACAGTGCCCCAAACTGCATGTAGAGCAAAGACAAATCCACAGCACTGCTGCAGTAGGGCACTCTCCAGCAGGGACTGCCCAAGACAGAGAAGTTACCTTTTCAATATGCTCAGGGACAGATTTTTTTCTTCTTTTTTTTCTTAAATTTGCTTCAGACTGGGCTTTTTAAGTACCATGAGGCACCTGGACATTGCAATAACCAAGGAGTGATAACACAAGAGTGTCTGTGAGAATCAGGCTCTTGTGACTGGCTGCACCCTCCTCTCTTGTCCATCTGCCATTCCCATCTGGGAATGCAAGGAAAAATGCCACCTTCTCAAATCTCTGCTGAATGTTCCATGTCAGGAACACAAATTTATCTGCCTAAATTATTTGGTCTGCTGTATTTAATCTTTATCACCAGTGGCGAAATGTGCCTGGGCTTCATATTATGTGGCAATCACTTCATCTTGCTTCACCTTAATTTTGCACTTTCTCTTGATGTAACCTGTTCTGTGACAAGGATATTGGGCATCATTTCCTTTCCAGAGCCTGTGGACTGCAATGCCATGTCTTCTTTCACTGCCACAGGTGCAGTGAGGTCCCGCTCTGCAGGTCTGGCTTTCACCACCTTCTATACCTCATTTTGCTCTATGCTAGTGGTTCCTTTCACACGAAAGAAGCCTTGCGGTCCATATGACATCTGGTTTAAATAGGCTGACAGCAGGCAAGTTTGTAAGTGTGTGTTTAGGTAGGTGCACAGCACAGAAACACGTCTGAATAACCACTGCAGATAAGGTGCAGTTTAACACGACGTGAGTTTTGCCCCCTTATGAGCTCACCACCCCTCGTTGGCCACACTCAGCACAGTGCTATTCCTCCCTTTCCCATCTGCCACAATCTCTACTGCATGTTTGTCATCTGCCCCACATATCCTGTGCTGCAGAGAGCACACATGAGTCAGACTCAGTATGAGGTGTCAGTGCAGAGGGGCAGACTCTACAACTTTCACCCTGTCTAGCCCAACCTTGTTCATGCAACCAAGAGTTACTCATTCTCCTGCAGCACCTGCTTGGCATTGGCAGCACCTTCCATCCCAGGTGTCCCAGCAACCCTTCACATCCAACTATCCTACTTGCCCTGGAGCATGCATGCTGATGCAGGGCAGCATTCCACCAGCACCATCCAGAGCAAGAGCTGATAAAAGCCCTCTCCCCACTGCTGGCTGCCCAGTCCCAGGGCTGGGAAGCTCCAGGACTCCACAAGTGTTCGGCACCTGCTGCCTACCCCAGCTCCCAGCTGCTGCCTAGCCAGCCCTGTTCTCCCTCTTGGCTGCAGGAAGCAGCCGCTGAAAGGTGATCTGCCTGACTTGATGTGAAAGGGATTTCACTGGTGTTAGGACACTTGATGACAGGGGGGAGGGAGGATTGAAATGAACTCCTTCCATCTTTCTGATGCAAAATGAGTGCAGACACATTGCTTTAATATCTTCTTTGTAATTCATTTCCTCCAGCAAAGACTGAAGACTTAATGCTTTATGTGTCTCTGGGTTTATGCCAGCAAACTACTTGCAAACTGACCCATCTGGAATAGACAGGGGTCATTAGTAGCTCTGATCCAGCTCTTTGTATCCTCTCCAAGATGGGCATTAGCCCTGTATGAGTATCAAGAGTTAATCTGCTCCTTTAAGAGGTTATTTAACTGCTTAATACAACAGTCTTTACCTTTTCTCTTCATCAAAACCTTGTCTTTCTTAGACTGTGTCCTGATGCCTTGTCTGCCACCAGTAAGAAGCCACAGCTGAGTCTGTGAATAAGAATGATTTCAGCATAACCCCACAATAACCAATCTCAGCTGCTGCTCACAGTGGGCAGCATCAGTACCTGTAGTTTCAGGTTCACCAAAGATCTCTGCATGGAGGGACAAAACATCTAAGGCTGGAAGAGGGGTCAGTTCTGCTTGAAATGTGCCAATCACCTCTCACTTCCAGAAGGAAACCCAAAGACCTAGGCTCAGAGATTGCCAGGTCTTCTTTGCAGAGCCTCTTTCCCAGACATTTTATGCAACTGAGATCATGCCCAAGCCTGAAAAATCCTTGGGGCGAGCATATACCTTGAAGGGAATGAGCAACAAGCAACGACCCTAAGGTATTACCCAGAGCGAAGAACTTGCTTGCACCATGCTCCTTGTTGCCAGAGTTCTCCCTGCTGGGAGAATTCCTTCCTGTCACGAGCAGAAGGAACAGGAGACAAGGCCACTGCATCTTTCTTGCTCTTGATGTTGCCACTGAGCATTGCAGATGGATGATCAAAGTATGCTGAGTTTGTCCCAAACTTTGTTCCTGTTATGTGACTCAGTCAGGCATATTGCCTGTTTAATGTAAATTATGTTTGGAGTTTATTTGTGTTCAGGAGCTTGGAGGCCTTTGAGCAAGATACTCCTGTAGATGAAAGTCTGTTATTAGTGTTCGTTATATTAAAGAAAACCTGTAAGCATTATGTAGTGTCAGCACATTTGTCCCTGCAGGGAAAGGAGACTTGGTTGTTCCATCCCAGAGCCAGTGCCATCTGGTTTGGTACTTACTCAGTGCAGAAAGTACAAAGAAGGCACATTTTCCATTAGAGGGCTTACTGACACTAGGCTCCATTTATGAGCCAGTCTTAATAAATTCAATTTATTTGGAAATATACATGGCCTCTGAATCAGCTCAAACTGTCTTTTAACTTTATCTGTCTATGCTGTGTATGTTGATGGAAACATTTGACTCATTGAGTTTGGAGTGCTTTCTCCAAGTCCTGCTGAAGTTGCAGATCCGAATGTTTGTTCTTCAGTGTGGATACACCATGCCCAGGCCTGACAGCTGGCCTTTCCCTAAAGAAGCTTCTTCTGAAATAAAACTGGGGCTAAGAAATAAATGTTTTGGACCAGATAAGGTCTCCAATTTTCAAAGTGCACTGAAAACTTTGCAAGGTAGTATTGCCAAATATCATAAGCTCTGTGTATTTCTTACATTTTCTTAGAGTATTTAAAACTTTTTTCTTTTTTCTTTTTTTTTTTTTTTCCCCTGGGAGGCTAGGTAGAAAGGGTTATCTTGACTTGAAGACACTATTTTTAAGCCAGTCATGAAGACTGCATACAACTCCTTAATATCACTGTTCTGAATTTCAGTATTCAGCTCTGTCCCCTAGCAGGTGGATGAGCATCATTACTGCTATTTTACCAATCCTTGTCAGATCATCCCAAAGCCTAATGGTTTGGAGAAAAACCCAGAACAAAACAGTGAAGTTCTTGTTTTCAGATCTGCTTGTGACTTACAAGACTAAGAAATGGCCTTATAGCTTGTGTACCCACTATACCCTTTGTACAGCCTAGAAATTGCTTCAAAATCATGTGGCTAGGTGGATTTTTTCTGTTTTGCTCTTAGCAATGTGAAGAGTTATTTAAGGCTGTGCTGCAGTCAGAAATGGTTCTGTTTTCACCTACCTGTGAAGCTCTAACTCAGGCCCTGGAGTTTTTAATTTTTCTCCTAGATCCACTAGTGGAACCATAAACTTGACTTGAATGCTGCCTTCTAATGCTATCCTTATGCAAGGTTGTTGCTGAATAAATGGAAGCTGCCAGTCTTGGCAGACCTAAAAACAAAGTAGGCTTTTATTCACATGAAAAATATCTTTGTCAATAGCTTTTCTTCATAACTACTGCAACTCTTCCCTTTAAGGCATAAACCAAGTTCAGCCACAGTATAAGACTGCTGAAATCAATTCCTGTCAATAAATTCACACCTTTTTGCAAAATTGGTGACATGTTTTCTCTTCATCTACTCAGTGGTTCCCATCATAAAAAAGGCAAATTTTCTGACAACTCATCAGTCCTAAGAGGGTGGGCAACACAATGCACTTGTAGCTATTTCCTGAGATACACCAAGGACTTTCCTTCCCTCACCACACGGTCTCCTTCAGTGGGTTGTTGAGACACCATAATGGTCAAGTTATTGGAAGTTAACGAGTCTTCCCTCGGGCATGTAACTGGATAGAAAGTGCAGAGTTAGCAGTCCTAAATGAGCTAATGGACCTGGTTATCTGTGATCTAACACATCACAGAATGTCCAGTTAAATCTGTCCCAAGACATCAGATTTCTCAATCAAACTGTTATTCTGGTACATTACTAAAGCGTCTCACTGTTTGAACGTCAGCATTTGCTGCACAATTATCTCTGCTGCAATTTTAAAATTTATTCTAGTGAAAATTGTTCTTGTACTGGAGCTAGAAGCTAAGGATAAAAAAGGCTTTTTGTGCCATGGCTTAGATGGGGTACTGCAATCTCTCATCTGTCAGCTCTAACCCTGCAAAGTAACCTATTGATCTGTACAAGGAGGTGCTTGGTAGCACCGGCAGCCTCATTTCCAGTCATGTCACAGAGATCAGAGATTTTGATCCAAAAACTTAAATCTCTTCCTGTATTCTGATTTATCCACCAGGTGAATGGAACAGGTGACCCTTTTCATCTTCTTTAAGAAGAACAGTTGTAAAGTGTATTTTGCTGCTCTAGCTGGTCATTCCCATGGACTAACATACGGACTTCATTTTCATTAATGGTGACACACATGGCACAGTGAATGGACGCAAGAGGGGAGGGATTCTCTTTCCTGTACATGTCCTTTTTATGTCTTTTGCTTTACGGAGAGAAACTCCCAAGAAAAAAACCCAGCATTTCTTTTACTGGCCTCAGAAGATAGTTGCAGAAGCAAAGGAATTAATGAAATGCCAGATTAGACTGCTGGTGTTCATTAACAGATTCAGTGGCAACCACTACCTTTTCTTTTTAAAGGAAGCTTAAGCATCACACAAAACACCTGTCTAATTGTCCAGCAATGTACAGAAATTATCTGTGGTGGAAATTTCTTTCTGACCCTCACATGTTTGGCATTGTGCCATGGAGCAGCAGATTTGCTTATCCTAAATATAACCAAATGCTAGTCATAAATTTATTTAGCTTTTTTTTCTTTTTCTTAATTTACTACATTGGGCTTGCAACTTTCTGTGATTCAGATTTCCATAGTCTGACTGTAAATAAAGGTCTTTGTAAAGCTCAGTTTGGATATAGAATATGTGACTAAGATGTCAAAAGGAGTTAATATTAGACATTTAGAAGTCAAATAGGTTGTAGAATCTATGCATGTATGTGTGTGTATTTACTAGTTTTAAAATGGGGCAAAAGAAAATTTTGCAAATTTCAAATCTGGAGAAAGCATGGGGCCAACCTTGGGCACTCCTCTGAGCCAGCAGTGCTCCACAGAGTGGTACACATTCTGTGAGATACATGGCCGAAAGCACTGGCCCCGTGGGTTGCTCTCCACCAGCTGCAGGAGCCACAGGTCGAGTACTGGGATACCCCCAAACAGGAGATGCTGCAAACAATGCAGTCTCACTCTAACTTGAATAAACGATATTCCGCAAAATTAAGGTATATTTGGTTGTCAGGAGAAGCTACCTCCTAGAAGCCAGAGGATATCCAAAACTATAGGTAGACCTGCACTGGTGGAAAAGCCCATGGCCTTGAGTATAATGCAGGATGATAGTAACACCTCTGAAATGCTCCTCAGAAGCTGGTTTCCTTCTCTTCTTATCTCCATGGCAGTGCTAGGCACCTCAGACAACGCTGTATTTGTGAAGCAGGCACTCTCCCTGCACTAAGCAGATTTTTAAAATAAGCCTGAGTTAAAAACTTCAGTGGGAAAAGGGAAAGGGAACACTACATATCCTATTCCATTCAATTACAGCCAGGGGAAACAGAGGGAACGACAACCTTAAGAAGTCATCTAGCCTGTCCTCCTGCCTGAAGGCAGTGGGTATCATCTCTTAATTTGATACACAATGAACAGAAATTAAATGGGCTGAAGGATTTTCTTTCTCCCCACCAAGACTTACCAAAAAAATATTAGTTTTCACTTCATGTAGTTTAAAGCTGATTCAGGCCTCTTCATTGCAAATGGTTGATGTATTTTGTTGATCAAAATCACCAGTCATTTTCATTTTTAAATAATGGCATATCAAAAAACAATTATTCCTCCTCAAAGAACAAATTAAAAATATCAATCTTCATTCACTTTCATTAAAAGTTTTAAATCAATAAAGTGAAAAATAGCTGCTTTGCCTTTTCCCGTATATTAGATCTAAGCTCGGCCCTTTCCTGCTTCTGTTTACAATTGCCTTTAGCTGGGTTTTTGGAAAGATTTTTGGTTTTGTTTTATAAAATTATCTGTTGGTATTTTACCCTTGTACAGTGGTATTTGTGTATATAGTTAACTTGTGCCTTTTATGCCTCTGAATTTCTTTGCATTTTCAAGTCTTTCTTTTCTATTTGCATTTAAACTAGCTTAAAGTTTCTGCCCTCTTTAATTCTATAACTTGTACCATTTTATTGCCGTGATTAAGTAGCTGTCCCTAGGCAGCAGCAATGAAAATGCAAGCTTTCCCATCACATTCACTTATCTGGAAGTTGCTGGAATTAAGATTAATTATAGTTGTCAGCGCATAACTAAAATCACAAATGTCAATTTCCTCTTTTCACGTTTTTTGCTGTCAGAATAAATTGCATAATCATCACTTAATACTAAGCTCTTGTTTCCCTAATAATATGCTGCAGCCAAACGTTTACCAAGGGTAGCCCAAGGAAAACACACGAAACCTGAGAGGGTAAATACAACATGGGAAAGTGCAACCACGATAAGGCTGGTGCCACAGCTAGAGAGAAACCTTCACAGGGACTCCAGAACATAACCTTGCTGGCAGTGCTTCCATGAGCCACAGCAGTGGGCTTTGCTCTGTTGGGAGTGATTGCTTAGAGAATGAACACCTTGGGAGATGACCTGTGGCCAGAAAACTGGCCAGCAACCACCCAGAAGTTTTAAGAGGTCTTTGCCAAGGAGCAGTTCTGCAGGTCCAGGAAGAGATCTGGGCTGGAAATGCCTGACTGCAGTCCACATCTTCAATGTGAGCACTTTGTGAGGGCCCTCCTTTGAAAACTTGCTCTCACCACCTTCCCAACCTCTCCGTGTGCCTGACACCTGCTTTGGTCTCCTGCAGGGTTGTGTCACTTCGGATTTGACAAATTAGAACTTATCTGTTAGAACATACCTGTAACAAGACTGCCCTGTCCACCTGTTCTTTGGCTCATGTTCTTGCTATATAAACTCACCTTCTAAGCATGTAGCTAGATCATGGCCCAAGGACGTAAATGGAGAAGCTTATTTCCAAGTTAGGATCCCAGAAGTGCCATCAACACAAAATCCACTTTGTTGCCCTAAACCCCTTCGTGATCCCATCCTACATGCTGATGTCAAACCTGAGAATCACATACTAGCTGTCCCCACAAGCTATCTTTTTGCTGGTTTTTAGACCCTACTTTTCAGTGTTTTCTGCCTTAGTAATGTTAGACAAAATCTACTAAAATCTATGTTCCCACCGCCTTTAATAGAGTGCAACTGGGGAAGGACTCGTCCCGTTTACCTTTATTCCATGTCCTGCTCAGGCACCAACTTCCCCTCAGAAGAATTCCTCTCTTTCCTCTGACCTTCGAGGAAGAACTCACAGAAAAGTAATCTCCAGTTGTGGATACCTGCACCTGGATGACATTTGTCTCAGTTTTTGACAAACTGAAACACAGTCTTCTCTTTTTATCTCCCTTAAAAAAAACCCAAACAACAAAAATTCAGGGATTTACCATTAGAAGAAATTTTAAAATATATTTCAAAGAGAAAACTCAGAATTTCTTTTATGAAAACTCTGTATTTTAGCTTCCCGCTCTTAAGCTGGAGACTATACTCAAATCTTTTTTCATATTTGTTAGTCCTTTCATTCTCCTAGAGCTTTCTAAGCGAATTTCCCATTAAAAAAATTAATTCTAGTATCAAATTCATTCAGAGAGTTCGGCTCTACAAAGTGAGAGAAATATCTGACTTCTGACTTGGTATATCAATACTAGGCTTGTGTGCAAACCAGAATGAAATTACTACTGTAGTCAAGGCCCATTGGTAAAGTTCCTAGTTCCTTTCCAGTTCCTTGATTAAAATGGGTTTTTTAAAAAACGATTGTCATTACTCTTCTTTATTTTCAGGCCAGGTTGTTTGGTTTTTTTTTATTGTTGTCCACTGTCTTGACAAGCCTAAGGTAACTAATTTCATTAGGTATTATATGAAGGATTTCATAGGTGTGCTTACAGATGCCTGTTGTTTGAAAAACTGGCCCTAAAAAGGGACTTTGCTCAGCTTCTGACATTTGGGAAGATCTTTGATATCCAGAATACAGGAAACCCCCAAAACTCACTGTCCTCAGGAAAACCTGTTCTCCAGAGCAGACATGCAGGGTGAAGAATCAGAGCAGAGAAGCTGGTGAGGGATTTGCAGGAGGGAACAGGATGCTCTGGAGGCATGGGAACACCTGGGTCTGGCCCATGCCCCTCACCTGGCTGCAGCAAGGCATCCTGCAGCCCTTCAGCTTGCAGGGTGACAACTCTGAAAATATGTGGCTAAATTGCTGCACATTACACTGCATGCAGAAAAACTCCCCACATCTTGTAAAACCAGGTACTTAAGACTCTTGAATGGAGTTCAGTGTCATCCTTGGCTCATGCAGGTGTGACAGCTCTTCTTCAGAGACACAGAGCAAAGGAGCCCTTAGCAGAGATACTGGGTGCCAGATGCCTTGTTTTCTTTCTCATTTGGCTGCTTTGGCTTTGTCCCAGGCTCTTGTGCAGTGCTCTGGGAAGCCAGTATGTAAAAGGAGATAGGGAGAAGAGCTAGAATAACATTTTGCAGTGCATGTGCTAACTTCAACTGCCAACTTTGACTGCTTTCCCACAGACAGCACTCTTCCCAAACCCTTCTCCCCAATCTCCTAATCCTCCAGCCCTCTCTGAGGGCTGTGGTGTAGCCGTGGCACCAGCAGTGGTGAGACTGGGGAGCCAAGCATCTCCATCTCACTTTCCAACAAGTCGAGCTGCTTCCCTCCTGGCCCCCCATCTGCCCCACAGCCCATCAAACATACCCTTGTGATTAATGGAAACGGTCAGAGATAAATAGCTGACTGACTCCAGTGTTGGAGGAGCAGATCATGGAATTATTTGAATAGAGGCAGCATATCAAACAGTGTAACAATTTTGCTTGATGTTTTTCCTATGGCTTTGTTGTTTCCATGAAAGCTGTATGCATGCTTGTGGGCATATGCCTACTGGCTGCAGTGCCAGAATAGAGCAGGAGCACAGGAAGGATGCGCTTTCTCTTCTGCATTGTGTCAGCAGTACCAAGCTGCCAAAATGAAAAGGGGCCACATGAGATCCCGCTGCTTCTTTCTGGAGCTTGACAGGGGCTCAGAGGCAGCAAAGCCTGATGCTACTTTACTCCTTAAAAAATGCAAAGTGGGTTTGGGACAAGAGATGTACCAGTAAAGGGAGCAAGCAGCAGAAGGTGGGTTATTTTCACTCTCTTAATGAACTACTTCCCCAGGCAGTCTTGTCTAAGGGAATCACGGCTCCCTGAAGATAAACATCCCTCCCATTATTCTCTTACTTGGGTCACATACTTGAATAATATAATTCTTAGTTTGGTTTATTTTTAAAAAAAAAGCTTTTCTGTTTTAATGCTGTCAAGCCAAAGCCTTCCATAACAATGGAATCTGTCAATAGCCTCCAGATCTTCTCACACTTCCCACCAAAAGCTCTTTAAACATTTGTAATATCCAAAATTGCGATAATTAGCATTTTGCCCCTTCTTGGATGATGTCAAGTTCACTGACTGATACAGTAAGAGTGGCTCAGCAGACTAGTTTTCCAACTAGTGAGGAGTACTTTTCTATCTATAGGAACGATAATGTGTACTATCATCCTCTGCACTGCGAGACAGATCATGGCTGGGGGCAGAGATGCTGTTCCCTGGCTGGATAGCTTTCTTTTGTCGTAATATGGTAATCACTAGCCAAAAACTGCTGCTACTAATTTTTCAGAGTTTCATGTATGCTGTTAAAATCTGTGAAATGCTGGAAACTTGCACATTTATTTCTGTATTTCATCCTAATCTGAACTTTTCCAGCAAGCAAGCATTACAATGTGACATCAGTGCTTTAATTTGCAAAAACCCTTGCAAACCAGTTGCAGTATTTGTGACCAGCTGTTGATTAAAGTATGAATCCTAATCCTATTCCTACTCAATGCAGAAGTGGTTTGTTTTCTCATACAGAACATCAACGGCACTATGGATGTTCCTGGATCTCAGCTCTAGCTTCTCTGTAAGGCTGAGGGTAGCACAAAGGCAGTGAACAGCAAGGGTTACAGACACACACCCTAGTAGCCATGAGAGCCAAGGTAGCAGGATGTAGGGCTTCTGGCACTGCCAGCTTGTGTGGACAGTTTTATGTGACATTTCTCTGCCTCCTGTCTCAAAGGCAGGATAAACAGTGTGTGAAAGGAGCCAAGAACACATTTTATATTAATGTCATGTATTGTAGGAAACGTGTCCCTGCCATCTTCCAGTCTTGGTTCCTTTTATAAGAAGTTAGCTACTCCAGAAAATTCCATCTTCTCCCTGGTCTGTATTTTCTAAATGTGTCAAGACCCACATGAAGAGGTCATTAAGAGACTAAAGGAGCACAATATCCACAGCACAATTTGTGGGAAAGGCAGATGGCTTCAGAGAGATGTGAGCTGATATCACCCCACTGGAGCTGCGGGGGCCTTTCCCAGCCAGAGGTGGCTGGGCTGGTGTGCCCTGGGCCCAACAAATATATCCCCATGGCCCTTTGCTCACTTTATAGTCAGGTAGCTCTCTCCTCTGCTGCAGCTGAGACTGTTCTGGCTCTGCCCTTCCTAGTGTGAAAAACGAGCTTTACGCTCTTGTTAGGATTTAAAAGTTTAATAATAGACAACAGGGGACAAAGACAATAAAGCAAAAGTAACAATGCTGGGTGCTTGGCATTCAGCCAAAAAGCATACTTGCCAATATTATGATATGTATTTACTGCATTAGGGCACGTGACCCTGTGCCCCATCTTATTCAGCTGCACATTTCAGTGGCTGCAGAGGCACTTACAAGATGGAAGCTTACATGCTTTCTAAGCAGCAAAGTTCTGTGCCACCCCTTGTTCCTGGGCCTTCCCTTATTATGAACAAACTACTTATTCAGGGAAAATGGCCTCCTATGCTGAGCACTCTTCTTTTCTGAAAGTGAAGGTTTTTTCTTGTACTGATGGGCCAAACACAAGGGAAAATATGTAAATTTTGTCAGTTCAAAATCAAAGCTTTCTGTTTAGGAACAAGGGCTTTTATCAGTCCTTATTGATGTATATATCTTCATTTAATATGGGCACTAGAAAAACCTGTCCTGTTTTGTCTGAGGAGATACCAGGGAGATGCTAAAGGTTAAATTAGCTTTTTTTTTTTTTCTTTTTTTTCTTTTTTTTTTTGCCTGTAGTTAAATCAATTCCAGACTCTATTAATTTGAGCAAATGCCCTTGGTCCTATTGCCTGGCTATCCAGAGCTATTGTATAACAACTAATTGGTCTATATGTCCCCTTCAATAAGGCAAAGCTGCCACAGACACGGGGCTCGTGGAGTCCATAAGAGACGCCTGGCTGGGGGGAGCTGCAACACGAAGGGGATTTAGCTCAGCCCCGCCGTGTTGTGTTAACCTCTGCGGGCGGGGGCCTGCAGCAGCTCCTGGGGTGCGCACGCAGCTCCTTGGGAAGGGGACTGGGGTGAGGGGAGGCAGGAGGGTGAACAGTTCAGAGAGATTATGAACCAAAAGACAAATAAACACCACCCCCAGCCCCAAGCTCTGAGGATGGTGTTGGGATAGTAGAAGAGGGAAAGTGGGACTTAGGGTTCCAAGCAGGGGTGGGCTGGGCTGGAAGCAGCCGGGTAGCCATAGCCTGGCAGCAGAGACACGGAGGTCAGGAGTGAGTGAGGAGTCAGGAGAGCTGCTGAGCTGCAGGAGTGGAGGAGAGGGATGTCTGACCAACCAAACCCAGCCCAAGGCCTTTGCTGTCACTCCCACAGGCAGAACTGCCACAGCTCTGAAGGTGAGCAATAGCAGCCTCTGCTCACATGGAGATAGTGTTGAAAACTTATTTACCACTTCAGTGGGGGGAAACGTCCCCTTCAGATGTGGTTGATGGGGCAACAGCAAGAAGGCTGCAGCTGGTCTGGTGGCACAGGACATGTCCCCCAGAGCCACTCCTTGGGGCTGATCCCAGTGCCTGGGCCAAGGAACATGTGTAAGAGCATTAGGCCTGGGGGCTGCAGAGCGGGATCCCATGAATGAACAGGCCTGTTTAGCTCTTAACCTGAACAGGATTCCTTGTTAGAAAAGAGATTCTTGTGGAAGACTCTGTGGCTGTCGTGGCCCCAGAGAGGACAGCCCTTCTCTCCCAGTAGGATTGTGTCCTGTGAGGGATTCAGCCTTCCCTCAGCAGACACCGATGAGAGAACCAGGGCAAACACTTTGGCTGTGGGAGAGTTTCCTGATGCGGCACTGAGACCAAGTTTTGGCTCACAGGTTTAATAATTGACACCAGGGGTAATTTTGATTTCCTTTGGGCTTCAGTCCTCTGTGAGCCTCCCTATCCAACCTCCAGCACCCTGTGGACTTGGGCCAAACTGGACTTAGGCCCAGCACTAGAAGTGGCCTTAGGGTAGAGTAGGACTTGCTAGCTGACTGCACCCTGGTGCAGGGCTGATACAATGTCCCCATGTCCCTGTGCTGCAATATAATGAGAAGATGAATCTGGCCCAGGCTTCAGCCCTTCAGTGCTGCCATTTCTTCTGCTCAGACAAGAAACAAAGAGGAGAAATCTGCTGACACTAACAGGGGTGGACTGATGCTTTGTCTATCACAATGCTTGAAAGCACTGCTTTCTCCCAGATTTGAGTCTACCCTGCCATGAATGTCCTTCATCAAATATGATAAATCTGCAATTAATAAATATCAGGCCGAGGAATAAAGATGTTATTAATTGGGGAAAAAAAATTAAGCTCCCCTATCAAGGACAGGGGGAAGAGGAAGGCTGAGGGGAGAAAGGGGAGGAAGCGGGTATGCCGAGAGCACAGGAAAAGGGAGACACAGTGAACAAGCAGTGTGAACAGGAGAAGGAAGAGGCAGGAACGGGCGATGGGAGAGGATGAGACACAGGCACAACGGAACAGATACCGAGGACAAAGAGCGGCGTGGGGTAGATGGAGGGAACGGCATGAATGTGTTTGTCTGCAGAAGAATACAAAGTAATTCTTGGAATAAGCCAGTCCCTTAAATCACCACCACAGGAGGCGAGCCATCCAAGGCTGGGGAGCCCCACGCACTCTGGGTGTCAGGCCCATGGTCTTTCCTCAATAAGAGACTGAGCAGAGACGGGAAAGCTTGAATCGCTGTGCCTCCTCTGAGAGCTAACATTTCTCTCCGTCTTTCTTTTCTTTCTTGTCTTAAACTTGAGAAAATCAAAAAAGAAAGCAAGTAAAACAAAAGCTCCTTTGCCTTAATTAAATTACTCAGCCGCCCTCTGGGGTTGACACTGGGGATACATGAGGCTTTTGTGTAATATCTGGAGGAATTCTCCCGCCGCCTCCCGCCTCCCCCTGCCCCGTCCCGGGGACAGGCGGGAGGATTTCAAAGGGGAAGGGAAAGGAAGGGGGAGGGGGGTAAGCTAATAGGGATGGGAATTATTCTGTGATGGCTGGAGGGATAAGAGAAAAAAGGGAAGGAAAGTCGCTGCTGAAATTGAAAGCCGATTCCCTGCACTGGCTCGAGGCAGTGCTCTGACCTGAGGTAACTGCCCTTTTGCCAGAGACACAGGCAAAGTTCAGGGCACAGTGAAAGCTGCATAAATATGAAGTCTTTATCGGGGGATGATCCGCTGCCTCAGGACGTTCCTGCCTGCTTTGGACGCAGCGTGACGAGGCAAGGCCAGCTCTCCATGGCCACCAGCACCGGGCAGGGCTCGAGGCAGCCTGGCCCCACTGCTGTGTGGCTATGCAGGGGCAGCTATGGGGCTATGCCTGAGCAGGGATGGTGCAGGCAGCCGAGCCAGGCCATCCTGCAAGCTCCAGAGAGCATCCCTGCTGACCCAGGCAGCAACATCATCATTCCATATCTGCAGCAGCAAGCTCCCTGGGTCCCACCAGAAGGCTAGCAGTGGGAAAACCAGCTTCCATGAGCAGCAGGATTCATTCAGAGACGGCACTGTTTATTATCAGTATGCCCCCCAACCCTGTGCAGAGCATGTCCTGAAGATGCTGCAGCAAATGCATGCTCTGCCCAAAGGATTGTTTTTACAATGCTGCCATTGGTGGACTTGTTGGAGATCTGTGGTTTTCTTAACCAGAATCTCCCATTGGCAAGGTCCTACATCTTCCCCTTTGAAACCTGTGTGACATGAGCTTTATTTTGCACCTTCACCTTGGCCTGAAAAAAGAAACCCATATCTGTGTGTGAAAGATGAAGGCATCCTTCACATTAAGAGCATCTGCAACAGTAGTTGAATCCGTGAGGGACTTGTTGGATCCTTTCCACCATCTCCCCACATATCCACCAGCATTGTCCAGGTCCCAGAGTCTCAACATCAGTTTTGATCAGTGGCTTTTGGGGAGGTAACTGTGCTGTCTGGAACTGGGGGGTATAATCCGTAAACAAGCGATGCAAACAGGAGTGGAGACTGCGTACCAGCAGCAGTTCCCTTTTACTTACTGTTGGGAAGGAATATTTCTGGGAACAAAGAACATCTGGGCTGTAGGCTGAACTGGGCTTTATATGATGAAGCTTGTAATACTGTCCCATCTGGAGAACAGCTCCAGTGAGCTCTGTGGGGAGATAAGAGACAGAGTCAACCATAAATCCACTTCTTTAAGCATGACAAGTGTGTGCCTCATATTCCAAAGAGAGGAGGGAGAAAAGTAAGTGGAAACATTTTTCTCTGTGCTGAACACACGCAGAGCTCAAAAAAGGCCTGTCCCTCCATGGTGTGATGGGAGGTTGGTAAGCATGGAGCCTCCCCAGGGTGCCAACAAGAACAGTCAAAGGCTTTTCCTGCAGTGACAGCTTCATTCCCAAGTAACAGTCAGGCCTGGCAGGGACACTGGGGAATGCTGCCACACACACAAAGCCCCTGTGCAGTAGGAGTTGGAAGCAACTACCACCAGGGCAAGAGAAGGAACCAAAATTTTGGGGCTTCCACCTTGGTGGGAAAATTGGCCTCCCACTTCTCAGAGCTTCTCTGCTGTTTATTACTAACCGTGATTTATGGCATTAATAACAACAGCCTTGCAGATGTGGAAGGGCCAGGTGAGGAATGAGGCTGTGGGTGTGGGGGAATAGTATCTCTGTTAGGGAAAAAAATAAAAAGGTGTATTATTTCCCCAAGTGAGCTATCAAGGTTGAAATGAGCTCTTGCAATTTGTACCCAATGGACTGGCAGCACATTTCAAATACTCACCTTGCAGATGGCATGCAATGCTCCCTGCAGTGGTCTGCCTCCCCCACTGCAGTGTGGCCCCACAATCAGCCCACCCAGGTAACTCATGTCTGGTGAGCACCTGTGTCAGTCAGCTTGGAGGAAGGTATAAATACACCCTTGTGTTTATCTAGGATTTCCTACTTACAGCCTTTGGCTTTCAAATAGCCACCCACTTGAGAGAGACAAGCAGGCAGCATCCTTGCTTCTGTCCTCCAAATGTCTCCTGCAATTCCTTTTTCCTTCTTGCTTCCTGTGATTTTCCAGATTGAGTTGCCTGATTACAATATTTGAGTCTCTCTGCAAGTTCTTTTTGCTGTGTTTAAAGAAGTAAATGATTTTAATCCGAATCCAGATCTTTTGCGGACAGTCTGCCACTGTTCATAAAGAAAAATCATTTGCAGGGCTGCAAAACAGCACATTGCATGGCACTGTGCCTAGCTCAGAGCTAATCTGCCCTGCTCCCTACTCCAAGAATCTTCTAATCAGGAAGCACCAGAGACCAGACTGACTTGGATGGTGGAGGCCAAAACAAGGAGAGAAGTGAAGCAGGAGGAAGAATGCGTGGGGCTGGGGTAGGCACTGATGCACTGCTCCTTCTTCAGCCTGTGTCAGGAAAGACCAGTCCCTTCTCATCCAGGGGCTGGTTGTGACACACAGAGACCAAAATGAGTTGCCAGCATTTGAAAAAGAAAATATCACAAGGAAGGGGCTTCAAGGGAGGACTATCCTTGAGAAGTTAGTCAGAGGTGGGATCTGGGGCAGAGACATGAAGGATGTCATGGGGACTGTATCACGATGATGCCTCTTGTGCCTTTGTGCACATAGTCTCTGCGCCATTTATTAAAGTCATCTAGCTGTGCCTGGACCCAAAGGAATGGAAAACTCTCAGCCCACATATCGGCCTGAAGTGAAAGCCCTCATTTATTTATGTCCCAGAATATGCTGTCTGGATCTTGCACCCCAGGTTGACAATAATTCAAGCACCACCTTTTCTTGGCTTTTAGTTGCTAAAAAGCAGGGTTTAGCATAAAATGAGATTAGTGCTGGCCAATGACAGAAGTGTTATTTTCATTCACTATTCCCTAAACTATGTTTTCCTATAGAAAAATGGGGAAAAAAAGGACAGGTAAGGGGAAAATGAGAAAACATATTTCTTCCCTGTAGAATGTTGTCCTCTCCTGATCCATACCCTACCTTAGTTCTTCCTTCTGCCATCTCTCCCCAGTCCATGGAAAAACACATCGAAGATATTTCTAGGAGCTGGCTTGTGTGTGTGTGTGTCTGTGTCAAAGGGAGAGAGGGAGACCATTTCAGACACAGGTTATTTATTAGAGGTTTAATATTGCTCCATATAGAAATTAAATGGAACAGCATTCAGACGTGCCATTAAAATTTACTACTTCTTGCTATTTAAAACCCACATAATCATTTCAAGTAACACTGATTAAGGTCTTGCAAGAAATGAAAAAAACCCAACCAAGTCAACTCAGGCATCACCACAATGTCTCCACCTAATAGCTGCTTTATTAACACAAGTCTGGAAGCAGGAATGCCTTATGTTAAATTTATTTATTTTCCATTTACACATCACTTTTCTGTTGGGTTTCTTTTCTAAACCATTTGTGTGATGACCACTTCCTTCTTGACAGACTGCCTGGCTGGATGGTATTTAATGTTTCACTGATATAAACGTGCTCATTTCCCCAAAGGCGTGATTTTTTTTTTTCCTTTACAAATTTGACTTCTGTATTTTCTCCTTAACTTGCTCTTTCTGGAGCGAATATGCGTGAATGCACGTATGCTCAAATGCATGCACATGAAACACAGGGTCTGTCTCTCTCTTTGCTTTCTATTTCTTTTATTTACACACATATATATATATACCTCCTCCCAGCACTTATGTGTTTTATTTGCACTCCTAGACGTATGTTCATATATACAAGTCCATGTGAAAAACTTGTAGTTTTCAAACCAAGATGGACTCTTTACATTGTCCACGCCTTGAAACCCAGGATAATAAGCTACTTAAGGTTTGTATTTTTGGGCTGTTTTATTTGTGGGTTTACAGATGCATTAATAAGAAGGCAGGAAAGCTATATTGGGCTATATGGTAAATATGTATTTGCTGCAATTATTGATCCTGGTGTTCAAATTACAACAGATTGCTTTGGATCAACATTCAGTCTCCTTAGCTGGAGTCCTTTCGTAGCACCAAGTGAGAAGGCCATGATGGTGCGATGGGTTTAGCCCTGAAAATCAGGAAAAGTTAGGGATGGTGGTGACTTTGAAAAACATGCTGGAGGCCAACTTTGTCATTCAGATAATTACTATGTCATATGTGAGTCGTTATGAAGATCATCATATGGTGATCTGGAGATTGTGAGTTTGTTAAGGTAAATACATAATGGCTGCATCTTACAATATCTGGTTAACTGGCATTGCATTAGTCAGAAAAATGTTATAAAGTACTCCTGCCAGATAAACATTAGGATTTTTTTCACATGCATTCTGTCAGTATTAAGGTAAACACTCCTGGATTCACCACCATCACATAAGACTGGAAGAGAAAAAAAAAGAGGCTGCCCAGAAATGTAAGCTATAAAAACAAGTAGCCTGGAGAAGGCTTTGAAGCATTATCCAGTCCAGCTTCCTATGCCAGGGCAAGACAGGCCGTTTCTGTGACATTCCTAACAAAGAGTTGTCCAGCTGTTTCCATAGAAGTTGTAGCAGTAGAATTTCTGCATCTTCCTGAAGCAGTTTGTGGCCATGCTTTGCTACCCTCACTTCTGGAAAGGTTTAATCCCAACATCTGTCTCAAAATCATCACCACCACAGCCCTGCTCTGTAGTATTTATGTTCGTGTTGGACAGAAGAATTGGGAAAAGCATTTGGAGACAGGTGGGAATTGAGAAATCAGAGTTTCATCTTGACTGAAAGGCAGAAGAGGAGGTAGACCTGAGGAGGTCTGCCCAGGGCAAGCTTTTCCTGCAGTAAGGATAGGTGAAGTGGTGACAAGGTCAATAGTTATCCCAAAATTAGCTTTAAAAGTCATCACTGAAAGGAAGATAGCCTTTAGGATGGATTATTAACATGGTTTTCTAGCATGCATGGATTAGTAAAGCTTCAAGGAGGTTAGATACAGAAAGGTAGTAAGTGTTTTCCAAATTGCTGCTGTTTCTCTGCTGCTGGCATACCTTGCTTGAGAGCTAGAAAGAGGCACGAGGAGGAGACAGGTTACTAGTCAGCATTTCATTGCTTACACTTGGTTTTTAGGTGGGGATTTGGGGGGTTTTTTTGTAACTTTGTTTCCAAGTTATTAATCAACACATTAAACCCTCGCTTTGCCAGAAGTTGTCTTTTTCATACCTAACTTGTTTGTTATTTAACTGAACTGAAGAGTGTGTAGTAAGAACAGCTTCTACTTCCTCAGACGTGGTCAGACAACCAGTAGATGCTGTCAGAAGAAGCTCTGGCTGCCTGAAGCCTCAGGAGTTTTGGAGTTGTAGTATGTTGGGAAGCATTTCCTTGCAGGATGTGCAAAGAAGTCTGATGGCTGGTTTATCCTGCCAGGTGTAACTTGAGGCCCTTTTAACAGGAGTGTCTGTGAGACAGCCCAAGGGATGATGCACCCCACACCTTGCACAAGGTAGGTCACCCATGACTGCCCCTTGAACGAGTGAAACCAATCGTGAAGAAGCTCAGTCAAGCTCACTTACCATGTTGTCCTCCCCTGACTTTCTCTCTAGCCTGGTCTTTGCATTTCCTCAAACATGGATTGTATCGACTCACTCCTGACCTAAGTAGAAACACATGCTTTATCCAGCATCTTGATCTGGTTTGCAGAAAAAAAAGTCTTTTAGAAAACATGGAAGCCTGCAATGCTGGTGTCCTCTGCGCTTCCCCACTGGAGTGAGTGACCTCCTGCCTTGGTTTCCCTAGTGCCTAACAAAACAGAAGGTGCAGGCTAGGGACAAGGCAGCTACTCAGGACTGACTGATGCTAGTCCAAAGTGTGTTATTCATCTCAGCTTCCTTTCATTCATCTGCACTCAGTAGAGCAAAATAGCAACGCCACAGCCTGTATCATGATAGGTATTTACACCATGATGCCTCAGCACCACAGCTGTAACCTCACCAGATAATCTGGTGATTTGTTTGTCCTGCTAAATGGCACTATCATTCAATGGTGTTGCATTATGGCTGCTCATTTTTAGCACATAGCCTCCTCTACAGCCTCAGCCTCTCGGATATAGGTCAGGTGAAACTCCGTGGATGATACAATAGATGGTAGCACCGATGGAAGATTGTCTGCTGGGCCAGCAGTGTGCCAACACCTTCACTAGGGCTTTCCTTATGGAGAATTCTGATCGCTACATTCTCTATAACAGCAGATACCAAAATACTTTGGTAATATCTTCACCTGTTAGGAAAAAAATTGCCCTTCCTCTCACCAGTTCTTCCTCAGAGATTCGGAGATCATTTTGTTTAATGAAATAGAATTTTCAGACATACATATTTTAAAATATGTATTCAATGCATTTCTCTCACACCTCTTTTTTTCTCTGAAGCTTGACACATGGGAATAGTGCATTGATCCATGGTTTACACTTAGTTACCTTGACTATCAATTGTGCCTTGAGGGCCAAGATAACCAGGTCAAAGAGGGAAAAACATGAATATTAAAAAAACCTATGTTTGACTGACAAAAGCAATTTTGAAGAGATGTGCAGGGTAAGGGGAAGTGAGGAGGAGAGCCCTGGTTTACATTGAAATAGTCTGTTATATAATTTAAACATTGCAACTTGGTTTTGCTTCACCACCCACTGTTTTGAGCAGATAGAATAGTCTGAGAATGGTATTTAATACTTTGAGTCTCTGGAGAGCTCTGGGCCTGATGCCGATGCGAACAGACCTCAGTCCCCACTGCAACCCAGCATGCAAGACACAGGAGCTGGTGCCATGAGAGGACTGTTTTGCCCCATGAGCCAAAGGAAGGGCAGCTCTTCTTTCTGTACCTTCCCCAGCCTTCTTCATCTAACAGCTGCCTTCCTGAGGAAGAGCTCAGGGATCGTTTTCTGAAGAAACTCACGCACACAACACCCCTTGTTGTGAAAGCTCCAGTTTTGTCAGAACAATTTCAGTTCCATGAAAGGGTTAATTTCAAAGCTTCTTGTGGTCTGAAGACCAGGACTCTGAGGAGAAACAATGGTCATCCTATCCTCTTTTGGCATCTCCAGCAGGAAAGCGTAGGGGTTCTCCCACAGTTCATTGGTACAAAACCAAAGTGAAAATCCAAGCGAAACATTTTGGTTGACCAAATCTCTGTTTGGTTTTCCTGTGGACTGTAGGCATGCAGAGATACCAGAGAGCTTCCTCACCTTGGGACAGAAGGGCAGAACCTGTCCAGGGCTGGTGCCCAGACGTCCTTCCCCGGAGGCCCAGGAAACCTTGGCAGAGGCAATCCTTTACTCTGGAACATTCCTGGTGCTGACTTTTCAAGAGCATTTGAAGAACTATTGTTTTACCGGCATGTGAAGCCAAAGCTATTGCCAGACTGGAGTGCCTTGTATTATTTTACATTCAGGAATACTTTTGCCTTTGATGTGAGCTCTGCATCAGTTTCCCTTTGACTTCCTGCACATGTATACAAGGGCCCACTGCAGAATCACAGGTCAAGGAAAGAAGTGTGATACTACCTTGAAGCAGTAGAAGCCAGTCCATTGTTTTGTTTAGAGGGTTGAAATAGGACTTAAGTGATGCTTTTGTTTTTCCAAAGTTTTATAGTACAGGCAAAGTGTTCATGATTGGAATATGGTACGGGTACTTGGCTCTGTGTGTTTATTGTGTTATATACATCCTCTTCCTGGCAGAGTTCTCAGTCAAGGGCAGAAAGCAAATGGGAGCTGGGTTAACTGTTTTCAGTCTCTAAATTGACACAGCCCCACAGGAGTCTAGGACTCTAGTAAGAAATCTTGCAGTTCTGGATAACCAGCAGCACTCAGGCAGCAATTTCCAAGCACTTACAAGAAAAAAAACAGATTAGCCAGGCATGGCCTGTAGCCAGGCAAAGCTCTACCAGCCCAGCATCCTACAGTAATAGTTATAAATATTAATGGTATGGTGAAGAACTGACATTTTGTAAGCACATGAAGAAATCTGTATCTCAGGCCAACTAACCTGGTCAACTAAATCAGCATTATTTGGAATTCCTAATTCTCTCCTGCGAGGGAGGCAAGAATTAGCCTTATGACTACGTTATTGGTGTAATAAAAAGGCACAACAACATTGAGGCAAAATAGTTCAGGGAAAGGTAGATACCAGGATATATGTTTCTGTGAGAACAATTAATTATTACAGTACATTTTAAGAAGCTAGGAAGATTTGCTTAATAAAGGTGTTGTAGACTTGGTACAGTGAGTTTAAGAAAAATACTGATTTTTTTCTTAATGTTTTTCCACATCCTACATATTTCCATCATACCTTTTAATTTATTAAAATCATGAGATTTTCTTTTTTTCTCTGAATAGGATTGTGAAACTTCCTTGGTAATGTTGAGATAGGATTAAGGCATTTGCAACTTCACCAGTATCAAACCTTGACATCTGTCTTTCACAAGTGCATCAGCCAGCAACACAAAAGTTTAAAAAGTTGTCATAACACAACACAAACAAGTTTGCAAAGTAGTCACTCTGTGAGCTCTGATAACCCTTGGTGGTGCAGAAGGATCTCCAGAAATTCCAGGACTGCAATCTTTTGTACATTAAAATGCCAATTGCCACTGAGCTTGACAATAAACTTGGCTGAATAATCCAGACCTCATTTCAACCCACAGATCTTGGATCTCCAAATGACCGCTTGCCAGATTTACATCTGTTTCCTCTATGGGGAATGTGGAGTCCTTTTCAAACCCTTTGAGCTTAGTTTTTCTTCTCCTCTTGGCTTTGCTGCCAGATGATAAAGATTTAATTCTTTTATTACCATTACAATCCATCTGGTTTTGAGCACAGAAGCAAGCTGAGCTTTCAGAGTAACTTCTGTTCCTAAGAGAAAATTAAGTGTTTTCACCTATCCTAGTGTCCTTCTCTCTTGGGCACAAAATACGCTTAATAGTGAGGGTTATCCTTGCTCTCCCCATGCCTCATATCTCACCTGTATTGTAGCATGGACCTGAAAATACAGAAGGATAACTCTTCTTCCCTTCATTCTTCAGCCCAGGGGGCTCTAACATGGAAAGTTTCCATTTTATCTTCAATCTGAGTTTATGCTTGGTTTGATTTAGAGTGGTGTGAGGATAGAGAGCAGTCCTGAGTACCAGTGTTCAACTGCCACAAAGAAAACAGTGCTGACATTCCCTCGGGTAGCCTCAGCCTCTTGCTAACCTCCTCAACAATCTAGTGACAATATATTGACTTGGAGGCAAAACCTGTGCTTGCTACAGATATGGTGGGCTTTCCTTTCATGAGAACAAGAGTATTAGATGTGCTGATGCATATTGCTGCTGTCGAAATTTCTTCTGCGGTGCAGGCAAAACATAGGCTATTATTTACTCCTTTTGTGCATTGTTAGAAAAACTGTTACATCCCAAAGCTTGCCTCTTGCTGCTGATGTCTGAAATAGCCAAAGTATTTCCCTTGCCATCTGTTTCTAAGAGCTCTGCGATCTCTGGATGAAAGCTCCTAGATATATGTGAGTTAATTAGTCTTACGATACCAAATTCTTCAGTCATCTAAAAGTTCTCACTCATCAGTTGTGCATCTCTCTGTGGAATATCAAACTTTCTTCACTTTCTGGTACAGCTCCAGGGGCAGTATTTCTCTAGAATAAGAGCATACAACATTTTAAGGATTTACAGTGGGTTTTCCCTGGTATTTACAATGCCTAATATTAGAGGCCCCTGTAACCAATGACAGGACTATGAGACACTTCAGTGAGTTTATTCCATAGCAATCGGGCATACCAGAGATCTAGAAATTCTGATATTAATATTGAGCAAAATGTATGGAAAAAACCATAGGTGATTCTGATGAGATATCAATGCTTCACAAATACAGCCAAGCAGCGTGGTTTTACCTTCCAGTTCATATGCCCATTTCATCCATAGCTGTAGAACTTTCTGCAAGCAGAGTTGGTACTGAGGGTTAAAGGTCACAACTGAAAATCCCGACACTTCTCTGACCAGGCTGCAAAAGCAATAAGGAGTCAAAACATGAGAAAAACCTTCTCAGCTCATAGCTTACCTGCTCCAGGGGTTTGCTAGGAGTTGGATTGAGGGGATAAAAGAGAGTGGGAGAGACCCAGGACTGGGGCTCAGAGCTGGAAAAAGAAACAACAGTGAAAAGGTCAATGTTCAAACGATGGTATCACATCCTCCTTTCATCCCTGCAGTTCACACGAAGGCCGGGATCCTTGCTTTGCTTTACTTTGGGGAAAACTCTTGCTTTATTTGTTCATGTTGAACTGCTATCAGAGCTCAATGTCTCAGTGTTGTGTTTTAATAACATCAGTTTCCCTGGACCAGATACATATGAAGTCGGTTAGACGATTCTATAAACAATGGATCCAAGTCACGCAATGCAACATTTCAGATTGCAAGATAACCTTTCCAAGGGCGAAGTTAGTGAGGTGAGAGGTTGGATTCCATAGCCAGGCATGAAGGGAGACCTTCAATGTTCAGAGCTGCTCCAGTGGGACAAGGTTCATCTCCTCTTCTTTTGGGGGAACAGCTCCCTGGTTTGTTTTTCTACTCCCCAGTCAGCACACTGGGTGACTTTCTGAATTCTGGCTGCCCGGAGCATACTTTGTTGACAGTTCATTTAAGGAGATCTGCGCAGAATATTTTCTTTGAAATCAGTTGAGAAGAGGAGTTACACTGAAGTTTTAGTGTGTGCTTCATTTTTATTTTGGAGTTTAAAAAAAAGCAACACTTGTGGGAAGATGTTTCCAAACCAAGAAATGGGAAGGTTCATTGAACACAGTATGGGAAAGGTCAGAAAGGAAGAGAGAAGGATGGAATCAGCCAGATGGAGATTTTGGAAAAGCTTCTCTCAGTTTCTTGCATTTATAGTTATTTGTTGATGAAGTTATTAGTTTATAACATCTATTTTAATTCAATATGAAATGTATGTAAAGTTTAATTATTTTTTTCCTTTCTTTAGTACCTAACACAAGGGAAAGCCTCAAATCATCAACCTGTAGCTTTACCTTCACTAGTTGATGAGCATGGTTACCACCACTTGTGAAGGAGTCTGGCCTTCACGTTTATAAACACCACCAGTTTGGTCCCTACAACTATTCTAACTGTATATCCTGGCATGAGACCCATTCCTACACTTTTCTTAGGACAATTAAGCTCTGGAGATTTTTGTGTTCTTTTTACTGTATAGCCACACATGAGCTGAGTACAGAGACAGGCTTTATTTTTTTTCCTGTAGCAAAGTTTATGTGCAAAGCTACATAGATCATGAGATGCTGATGTGTTTTTGCTCATGATTCAAGTCCTCGTCTGATGGTGTTAACTTCAGGTATATTTGTTGAGTGTGAATCACAGTGAAAACAACCCTTCACTGCAGCTAAGTGAGTGGTTCTCAAAGTGAACATGGGCTTTCTTCTTTGGGTACCAGGAGCAGTCGTGACATTATGGCATAGGGCTTCATCCTTCCTGTGGGCTGATTAGCTCTGTCTTTGTGAGTTCAGAGGAGACTGGATAGGGGAATTTGATTCTGTTCATAAAATCTGAGATTTAGGTCTTCAGCTTAATCCTAAAGTGTAAATGTTCAGACCAGAGATGACAGTTGTAACCCATTTTTTTATTGGTTATAACCCATAAATAATATAAGTAGATCTTTAACCCAACCTGCATCTCCATAATTCTCATCATTTGTAACAGGTGGTATCCAAGTTTCATTCAGAGAGCAAATTCATTCATCTAAAGGAATGGGGCATCAAGGGGAGGCTAGACAGCAAATTCAAATTGTTCGTTTCTCCCAACACCCTCTAAAACAAATTCTCATTCACTTTCACAACAAGAAGATCCTGGAATAGACACCCGGAAGTGTTTCCCAATTCAAGGGATGGTCTGGAGTAGGACTACAACCATGGATTATTCCAGACTCTAAGTTACCAGCTTCATGTTTGGCTGATAGATCTGGCCATGGAGCAACCATCGGATTCTGCCAGGCATGGTGACAATTGCAAAATTCCTTTGCAGACAAGGTGCCAATTGGCTGCAAGTGGCACATGGATATAAATGACTGCCTCCTGCATTTTATCAGCTTCTCCTTTATGTTGTAGAGAAAAAGCTCATGTTGCTCAACAGTCAGGATCTCATATAACTACCTGGCTGCATTGGATTATCAGGCAGTCCCATGCATGGAGAGTCAAAAGAAGACACAGTTTTAGCTGCACAGACTGCCCTTGTGAACTGGGCTGCTGTATTTTAGATGAGTGATTATCCTACTAAAGTCAATCACCAGCCCATCCCTCAGCGCATATAGCTGTCTATCTGCTTTTCCATACAGAAAAGGAGCTAACATCTCACATATGTTTGTGGAAGATTTGTTTAATTAAGCAAAAATTAATTGACATAATGAGAGTTCATTTACAGTTTACAGTGTCTTATGCATATACATATAAAGCTGGGTTTTAGAAAAGGCTCTGGCTGAGTATCCTGGGGGTCTGGATTCAATTCTCAGCTTTGCTGTAGGCTTCCTGTTTAAACCTAGGCAAATCACGCAAGGACAGATCTGTGAGGTATCAAGGTATTTGATTCCTAAATATTTTTTGATTTCTTCTCTAGTCAGGCCTGTGGTGCCTTTCTGCTTCATTTTATCCACCTGTAAAAGAGAGATAATTAAGGGTCTCTTCACTCACTGTGGCTGGAGCACTTGTTTCAAGCAAAGGATACTTCTGACTGGGCCTCTGTACAGCAGCAAGAGAAATTGGATCTTGATCTCAGATAAGATCTTTTGAGTACCACTGTGCTGTGAATAAAAATAGCCCTTAGTGCAGAGACAGTGACATACATACTGACACTTAAACTAACACACACTGTTTGTTTGTTTGTTACTTAATTTTGTGAGTGGATTGTTTTTTTCTTGGAATACTTGTTGTATGTTCCCCCCAGCTATGATACTGTGCTTCAACTGCAATGTTTAACCAATGGTAAGATCCCTGACCTTTTGTCCTGACCTAATATTAACTGAGTGGATTATTTTAACAAGAGGAAAAGTAAGTTTTCCCACTTCCTTCTCAGTTTAAGCCTTGTGTAAGAGTCATGGTCTCTGTTGAACTCTTCCTATTTCTGTCACTTCCTTTTTCTCCTCCCAGCTTTTTGCTGAGCCAAATGGTCTTTTCCACATGACATTATGCTTCATTAGTTTATAGTTTTATTGTATAAACCAGTATCCAGCATTGCCAGTGAGCATTAATTACTGCCTCAATTATAACACACAATGTTTTTTGGGGTAAAATGAAAGCCACCATCATCAAGAATTCATGATCAGCCCTCTCAGCAAGGATCAGTAATCTGTGGGGTAGACATTTTGGAACGATACTTCATTCCATAAGTCATTGTGTTAATTAAAAAGGGGGCTAGCTGTGTTAAAAACAAAACATTCTGTAGCTTTTCCAGTTTAATTATTCAACCACAGAGACATTCTACAACCCAAGAACTGCACTCACTTTCTTCTTGAATTCTAAAGGAACTGGCTTTTCAGTTCCTTTACACTGGCCATCTCCTGGGTCAGAGTGGCCAAGATGAACTACAAAAGCTCCATACAAAATGTCTTGCCCAGGACCCTCATTGCCAGCTGTTATTTCCCGTTTGTTTGTGAAGACATGTGGCTTGATCCACCATTCTCTGGTACTCAGCACATCCACCTTGGTGTGGGAATTCCCAGTTTGCTTCCCCATATCAGGAAATGCCTCTGTATCCTATTTTTCACAAATGTGCTGAAGTCCCTGACCAGGCTGGCATGCTCAACTCTGTTTCATCCCTGATCTCCTTAAGCCTGTAGGAAGAAGTAAAAAGCAGGTGTTACAGCAGGTTCAAGTTTTTCTTTCTGCTTCTTTTATCCCCAAAGGGTTTTAAAGATGTGACCGAGCTGTTCCTTAGCAGGAACCTGGCCTGCTGTTCAGTCCTGCTGGATTTCAAGCTCTTCTTGCTGGGCTGCCCTGGTGCTGGTTCAAACACATGTCATCACATGCAATATGGACACAATACCCTCATTCCTACGGGCTCCAGGACCCAACAGAAGAAAGCGCAGGCAGAAGATCAAACATGGAAGGAACAGAAGACAGAAGAGCTGTTGTTGTTGTCTGTGTCTGGAACAGAAAAATGAACACAAGGGAAGAGACAGGGTAGGGGGATAATTACTTTCATCCCAATTTTATTCCCACAATTCCCAACCACTTTTGAAGCCAATTTTCCTTTAATAAAATATACTATTAATGACTCAAGTAGAAGCCTTTTGTGCAAGACAATACCCAATGCTCCAGATGGAAATATTTTGTGTTCTGCACAATATACATATATGCATGCTTATATACATAAATTGAACTGTGAGCATAGCCTATATTACCGTATTTTTCAAATTGAGTAAGTTATTTCAAAATATGTTTAACATACTTCCTTTCTTTGAAACTAATTATTTCATAGCTCTCCCTCCTCTTCTAGCTCTCCTTATCCCTTAAACACAAGCCGAACAGCAACAAGAACTATATCCCATCATTTCTGGAAGCCATTCATTTGCTATTTCTGTTCATCACAGCTTCAGAATGAAGAAATTTAAAGAGCTACTGGTGCATTTTGTTGGCGTATATATCCAATATTGTCTTTCAAGCAGTTTAGACACATCCTTCTTCTCTTTCTTCTTTAACAGCCTGTCAAAGAAATAGGCCTAATTAGTTTATTGTGGGTTTGTGTGTGAAGAAGTTACTGAGGGAGTGCCAAGTCAAAAAGTCAAACACAAACTGATTAATTTTCACAATGCACCCCTCTGAGGTGGGGAAGTTCTGACAAATCCACTGGATGTTCACAGTTATCCTGTGCTCTGCTCACGGAGACTGGGAGCCATATGGAGAGCAGAGTGCTGGCACCATACTTCCCACATCCCAAAGCTCACACTCTGGGTGCTGGGGCTGATGCTGAACTTTGATGCCCAACTCAGCTAATCAGACCTGTTACTTCCTCTTCTCCCACTACCAAATAGAGACACCTCATGACAGCCCTTCCTTGAGGTCAAGTTTCTGGGCACAGCAGTTAATATGCACATCTTGGGGTGTGACACAATAATTTATTGGCTCACAGAAAAGATAGCTGGGGTTTGATAATCCATTAAGGTAAGCATCAGTGTGCTCATCACCCTAATAGGGTACCCAAAATCCTGTCTGATCAGGCAGGCATCAATCAGGAGCGGCTGGGTTGGCCTCTGCAATTCCAGGGAACTAACTCCTCTCGTTGCTCCATTCTCATCTTCCCCTGGCTTCATTGGCAGCAGCACTGACTTCTCCACACAGGGACACTGCAATTCATCACAAGCCTCCATGGGGTTTAATTTTCTTTCCTACTTTGTTGGGATTGTGTTTTTTTTTTTTTTTGCTTTACAGTTTTCTACGTTTCATGGTAGTGCTTTCCCTATACAATCCTTGAGCTACATATAAACCCATCTCAACAGTGCTTACTCTGTCAGTAATTTTATGTTTCCTATCTCTCTACAAACTTTCTCACAGCTGTTCCTCAGCAGCCTAAATGAAGGTTATGAAGCTGTGTCATCTCAGAACAGGGCTCTGCTCCTTGGTTCACAAGCAGCTGAATGCAGAGAGGGTTTACAGTGGGGAGCTACAACAGTTACTTGGGAAGGTCAAAAGGAAATGACTGGGTGGGCTGGTGTTAAGGTCTGGCAGGAGACTGGGCTAGCTTGGTGGCTTTTAGCTCAATGAAACTTCCAGAAAAAAGTTCATGAGCCACAGTGGTTCCCATTTCCAACCAAATACAAATTAGACTGACCTTTAAGAGTTTGCTTAGTGATTTGTAATGCTGCCCAATGCATTTGCTTGCTTTCTCAGATGCCAGAGAATATCAGGAAGGAGGAAGGTTTATTTCCCCCAATGGTTTTGTGAAACGCCTTGTAATGCCTTTCAGATCAGCAGTTGTTCACCTAACCCTAAGCTAAGAAACACTGTGCTAAATGATTTCCTAAGGCCCTTCCAGCATTATTTTGTTTAATTGTGAAAACTCAGTACCTCTTGAATTTCTGTCACTATTCTATTGCCACCAGCTATGTGTCTTCAGGCTCTCAGGACTATCTTTTGTCCCTTATTATGCTAGACAAATAGTTTCAATAAAACAGAATACTTGTCCAGAAGGGAATTATTATTCCTGCCACAAAAGGTTATTTGAAGTCACAGCTGCCACAGGGATGAGTTTGATGGCACTGCAACCTTCAAAGGCTTGAATTTATCTCACTTGGAGTTGTTTCCAGGTTACAATTTCATGAACTTGTGCAGGTTGCAAGACTAGATCTCCACCCACTCAAAAAAACCCACTTCAAACTCTAATTCTGTGAACTTAAGATTATGTTTCAAAAAAGCTATTCCCCCCTGTTTCTATCTCTGCTTTAACAATTTTCTCCAATGAGGCATTTATTACAGTTGTGTGCTCAAAACAGCATAATAACAGACACTGAAGCAGTATTAAGAAGCCATCACAACACATCCATTTCTAGCAACAGCTTCTCTGAGCCAAAGTCTCGCCTTTCTTCAGTATAGAATATATAAACATATACTTTAACAAGAGACTAGAAGGAGAGGAGAAGTTATTTCTATGTTCGAGGAACTGACAACTGACCTTGAAGTCACCTACCTGAAGCTGTGGCCCTCAGCCCATGTTTCCATAAGGGGCCCATCAACACACTGGTCTGGCATTGACCACAGGATCATTCAAGCCCTGCCCTGGTTTAACTTTAAACCTCTATATGCTGGGTCAGATTTGCAAGAGTTGGTTTTTGTGGTAGGGCACTGTGCCGCAGCCATCAGCCTCATTCGAATTCAAACAACATTATGAGACTCGAGGGGTTTATCTGAAATATGAAAACACCATAAATATTCATTTTGAGAAAATCCTGCTCAGACAGGGAACATAGAGCAGACTGATTTGTGCCCTGCTAATACCATCCGGCTGTGAGTGGGTAGGGAGACCCCAGTTCTGCCTGTTCGCCAGACCCATATCAGATCCATGTGGCTGGCTTGACGTCCTCCTGCTGTCAGCAACCTCACAGTCCCCCAGGGAGCCGTGGGCTTCCACTGAGCAGCCCAACAGTCACTTGCCATTCAGTTTACAGCAAGGAAAGACAGTTCCCATGCCTTTCACGTATGCTGACTGAAATGTGTTGCACATGGGTGCGAGGCAGGCACGATAGAGATATATAACATTGGTCTGATTTAGTGGAAATGAAAATAACTAGACATATGTTAAGCACATTAAAAGTACTGATGCATATTGTGCCCTGCTTACTGGGGTTTTTTGGTTTTTGGGTTTGTTTTTTTTTTTTTTTTTTGGAAGATTCTTGCAGATCCTCCCTACATGCCCGCATGTAGCTTCATGGGGGAGAAGAGCAAGTTTTAGAAAAATAGTGCAAATCTACTCTATGGCCAAGATAATGTCCCTAATGATTAGAAGCCACCACATCCTAAGTCAGAGGGCAGCTTTTGGTGGAGTTTTTGTTGAGTGCAGTGCTGGATCAGATCCCCCTTGTCTGTGCCCCAACATCAGCAGCCCAGAGTCCCTCACCAGTCCCAGACATCTTCAGAGGGAAAGGACAGGCAGCAGCCACCTTAATCCAATTTCATCTAAGTATGTAATTAGGGCTGTACATCTGGGATCACTTTTTCTCCCCTTCAAAAGTTAAAAAGCTTTATGAACTAGAGGCAGGAAGAAGGGTTTGATCCAGCTTTGGGTGTTGAAAAATTCCTCTCATCTCAGCTCAGCCGTACAAGGCTCCAGAGGCTCACACTCACCATTTGATGGCCCTGAGGGAAGCCAAAAACTTGTGCAGTCATCCCAGGGCTGTCTCATTATAACCATTTCTCTGCTGTGTGTGCACAGGATTTCTGTTTCTCCCCAGTATAATCTTCTGGCCTTCATTTGCCAAGGTGTGACACCACAACAGTGAGCATCTGCTCACCTGAGCAACCCGCCAGGCTCGGGTTTTCCCAGATACCAGTGTTTGGAGACACATTCATTATGGGGGATGTTCCCATACAATGTTTTGTACAAAAAGGGGCATCTCTGCCCATTGTGCCCCTGTTCTCTATGCCCATATAACAAGGTTCAAAATAGGCTGGATATTTTCAGAAATAGCAGAATTACTCAAAATATGATATCTAATGTGAATGCATTCCAGGCAGTTTGTCCAGTTCTTGCTTCAGGAGAGGACTTTTTTTGGCCTGGTATTCACAGCTAGCTTGTGATCTGGGGAAAAATATTTAACATTTCTGCCTCTTTGTTAAAATTTGTACAGAGAAACAGTTATCTGAAGGTATGGAATGGAGAGAAGAGGGAAAGAGGAAGAACAGGGGAACATCATCCTGTGGACGTACTGTTGAAGAAATTCTGCAGGCAACGTATGTGATTGAAGAGGTTTACAACTTTCCTCCCATCCTTTCATAAGAGTATCTTTTGCCCCTTCCAGTGGGACAACACTAAGTCAACTGTGTGGCCAGGTGTCAGATGAGAACCTGGAAATTTCTCAGGCAAAACACATGTGGGTGAGAACACAGCTGGATATCTGGAAGAAGCAGACACTTATCAATGGATTTCAGGGCTTAATCACACCATTTACTACCAATAAGTAGGAGAGCACAAAGAGAAGGCAGAGGCTATTCCTTGCCTGCTCACACGTGTCTCCTTGAGAGCACAGAAGGCTGGTTAGGGCACACAAAGCTGTGTGGGAGCTGAGATGGAGCTGATCACATGTGGGCAATCTTGCGCTGAGATCCTGGCGTGTATGCCAGGCCCCCACAGACAGGATAGTGGGACCACTTACCCAACACCTCCACCACCATTGGCTCATCCTTGGCTCACCATGGGCTCCAAATAAGCTGGAAAGATCAGAACATGCTTGGTTTTAAAAATTACCAAGAAGAAAAACAACTGATTCTGACCCCCCTCTTAGGCCTTGTTTCATCAGATCGGCTGGGCCAGTCTCAGCCTTTATGGAGGCAAAATTTTACTCCTCTAACTGCAACTTTTGAGCCAAACCCTCAGCTGGTGTGACACTATTTTCAATGGAACTGTGCTAATTTACAGCAGTCTTGTGTCTGACCTTCTTCTGGGGAACACTTCAATATGAAGAGAATGAGGATTATAGGGGAGTAACCTCAGCCTTTCTTCTAATATAAATCACAGAGGAGCAAAGTTGGCAACTGACGCTGGTCAGAGAAAGCTGATGAAATTGCACTCTGCAAGAATATGCCCTTCCATCAAGATAAAACCAATACTGCTGTTGTTATGTGAAGAAGAAACCTTGGGGGAAGGGAAGGAATTTCAACAATGCCAGTAAAAAACACAAGATATTTTAACATTCTGGAACAGAGAAATCCCACTTTCCTTTTTGAAACAAAGTTTTGCTAGTATTTTTTTTTCTAGTTCATGCTATATTTAGAATAAGAAAACAGTTAAAAAAATTAGAAATCCATAATCTATTGTAAGTATTTCAATGGATCCCAAATATATTTTTCATTTGTAAATTAATTTTATATCATAGAGAGCTTAACCTGGGGAGGGTTGATCAGATTTGGAGCAGAACCAAATTCCCAAATCTTGAACTATTTCATGAAGCAAGTATTTCATCCACTTCACTGAACAGGTCAGAAAGCTTGGGTTTGTTGTAGGAAAAAGGTGAATGCTTCCTGCTACTTCCTAACTGCTTTCTAGCCTTCCCAAACACTAAATATGTCTGGTTTTGTTTGAGACTCAACAAGCACAGTCCCAGAGAAGTTACAAAGAAGCTTGTCTGAGCAACTTACGTTTACCCACTTAAAAAATAAATACATTCAAATGCACTAAGCAAAAGATTACAAAGTCAGATTTAGAGATAGACCCTGAAGAAACTCATTTGTAGATGGGCTTAAACTGTGGATAATAGTACTGACTCACCATTATGAACTGCTTTGAGGTCTAGGGATAAAAGGGTTTATGTTAGTACTAGGTATTATTACATTTTATTGTTAATTTCAAAAGCTAGAAAATTAATAATAAGCAGAAAAAATAGTCTTTCAGTGAAATTAAGGACTTAACCTGATAAGAGATCCCAAATGTCAACTCTCTGGCATTATGACTGCCCCTCCAGCCCTTCTTACTTTGTTGGCCCTTTTTAAACTCCTTCAGTGTGGAATGGGTCAAAAAACTGCAGGCACTTGGACTTGAAAATTCATAGGGTTTTTCATAACCTATTTCCTCTGCTGTAGGTGTTGTCATGTATGACTTTGTTGCTTGTCACGCTGTCAGAGAGAGCCCCTACACACACTCTCAAACACACGTTTTTCCTCCCATACACACTCTATCCTTAACAGGTAGCACATACAGCACAAAAAGGTGGAGAAACAAAAAAGTATTGGGAAATCAACATCTGGTTTGAATAATTCCTCTATTTAAATTTTTACTTAGAGAACTCCCGTTGGTATCAAATAATTGAACTAGGTTATTTACAGCTGGAAATCCTGGTAGCACCATTCCGCTCTGGTTTCATGTGGTGGATCATCACACCTTGGCTCCTAAAGCCTCACCAGGGTTTTGTGTTGCAGGTACTGCACAGCAAAAGGCAGATCCACATTCCTCCCTGTCTCTTCCTCCTCCCATTGGCAGACGTTAAAAGATGTTGCCTCGCTTTCTCCCGCTCCTCTCCTTTATTAGGAGACGTTGAACTTATAACAAATACACTTCACTTCGCAAAAAAGCAGTGTAATTAGCCTTGCTTTTTTTGGCCTGCATGTGTGTGGTAAAATGTCTAGTAATAGTTGGCAAGACTTCTGCAGGGAATGAGATTCCCATGGTTAGATCTAAAGCCCAAATACTTGGAACAAATTAACACCAGCCAAGAAAGTGAGGTTAATTACTGGAACACTTGGAAGAGGAGGTCTCCCTAGCCTGGAAAACTGCAATACACTATCTGCATGTATGGTATGTGGCCAACCAGGATCTCTCCCTCTGTTTCTCTCTCTTCCTTGCTCTCTTTCCTTCTTTCCTTTTGTGTCCCAATTGCGGGCAAATGTCAGAGCCACTGAGAGCAAAGATTTCATTTTCCTGTGACCCACTCCTCTATCAGGCCAGTGCCGTTGATGGCCCTGGAAGCTACTCAAAGCTGAGAAACGCTGCCATCAGGGGCTGGCTCTCCTTCTGTCTATGTTTTCTCATTAGTGGTTTTGCGTTGTTGAAAGGCATCTTCATTGGAGGCCCAGTATTCCAGCAACATGCTGCTTTAATCTGGGGTGGGCACTGAGGCTTTCAAAAACACAGCCTGCGACCCAACAGGAGAACAGTCATCTTCCCTAATATGCTCTTTGGAGAGCAAATCTGTAAATCCTGTAGGCCCCTAAACATCTGCCTTTGGTAACGTTTTAATAGGGAAAATTTGCCTAGAAACCACATTGCCGTTGACCTTTGATGCATGAGGAATGTATACATGCACATGTCTGGGGGGAGCTGCGTCTGGGTAAAAACCTGTGAAATCAAGGTTGCAAAACCATGGAGGTGGAAGCTAGGTAAGCCAGTTCAGTTACCTGTGCACCTTTAGGAGGGCTCCCTCATGTGTTTGCTTTATTCATGACACAGCTTTCTGTGGCGTGAGGACAAGGCTTTTTTCCATGGGATGGATGCCTCACTCTGTGCTCAGGAGGGATACTGTTCATTACAGGAACAGCTATTCAAGATTTTGGTTTTTCTTCATTGTTCAGCTTGTGACCTCAAGCCTTACTGACTGCGCACTATTCAAATCCTCCCCTGAAAACAACATCATTTTGTTTTCTCATGGGCTTTTCTATAGCACTCATGACAATAGTATCAAAGTGTCTCATAAAGATTAATTCATCTATTTTTGCTACAGCCCCAGGAGGCAAGTTGGTATTTTCTTCATTCTCTAAATGTTGAACTGAAAGCATAAACTCCGTCTATACAGTCATGGGCGCAGTTTACGAAGCAGCTAAAGCCATGGTGTCCTCTGAGGCCCCACGACTGTTTCAAACAGTGCCTGCATGGTCCGTCAGGCTACATCTGGCTTCAGCATGTGCACTGCCTGACCCCCTGGCCACGCTTGCAAACTTACAAAATTGAATCTAGTCTTGAAGGCAGCCTCAGGGCCTTCAACAGTATAGACATAGCCATATGGTCAACAGTGTGTCTACAAGATCCGTGGTAAGCATTAATTTTAAATCCTGTCATTGAGTTGCCTAGGTCTTGATTTTTCCTCTTGCTTGTCTTTAGCCAGCACTGCAGATGTTCATAGCAGATCTCCTGCTAACCTCAGTCCCGGCTGAGATCCCAGGATCTCAGGTTGGATCCCCAGAAAATGAGAACGTACATCTAGGAAGGTTCAGTGAACATTTCACTGTAGGCAGCATGGCCTAGTCTCCACAAGGCCAAAACCTCTGCTCTCACAGGTCCTTTAGGTACAGTGCCAGCCTTCCCATTGCTCATCCTGCTTCAGCCATCTCCTAGTTGCTGTCTCCTGCAGGAGTCCAGGGGTTGGTAGCCTCCTCTGTTTGGTGGAGCATGGCAGGAGACCTGTGGGAAAGAGGCTTCAAGAATGTCACACATGATCTGCCCAAAAGGGTGGGATTAACATTGTGCATGAAGGCCTAATCCAAGTATTTCCTGACTTTTGAGTGATCAGATAGAAAACTTGGTAATGTTCCCTTAGGACAGGGATCCCTTATTTCCTATGTTTTAAAGTAAGCTAGGGGACAGCACAGACATGTCAATGTAGCCATACCATGGACCTCTATAGGGTTTGCCATCAAGATGGCAGCTTTCTAGTGCTTGCTGCTGTGCCAGGAGTTAAGCTGGCAGAAGTAACAGATCCTCTCCACGTGGTTTTTCTAAGTATTATAATTTGGCCAAATGTGAGTAGTTTTTCACAGGGACAGACAAAGCCCATCCCCAACACAAAAGCCACCTCTTCTGCCAAGTGTCCGATTGCACTTCCAAAGCACAGGGGTTCTAGGCCTTTCCAAATAAAAGGTTGTAAAAAAAAGCAAAAAAGCAACAAGGCAAACAATGTGTTTTTCCAGGCTTCTTCTCAGAAACACTATGTCATGTTGGCTGAAATTTCCGTAAATAATTCAGTTTGAGGCAAACACCCTGTACCTAAAATTTAAGAGCAAAAAGTTGAAGCTGTCAAACTTACAAATAAGTGAAAGACCCTATAACTAAAAATGTTAGTCAAACTTACTAATAAGCAGTTTCACAGCTCTGTGTGGTGCATTATGTGAGCATTTGCACATATTCAATATGGGCTGATACATCAGGCTGACTTTTGAAGTTGTTCTGAGAGTCCTGCCCAGAGAAACAGACCCACAGTGACTGCTTGCTGTGCCATTGAGAAAAGAATATTGGAAAATGGACAGAGAGAGGAGACAAAATACACTGCAGTGACAAGAGATCAATCAGTGCAGTCTATATAGACCAGAAGGGCTCTCTTCTTCTGCCAACCCAGCCTCTGGGGCTTTCCAGATTCTTAGACTAAGGGGTCAAGCAAAACATGGAAATGCGGGGCTGAAAGTGAGGAATTCATCTAGGCCAGCTCTCATATCCAAACTAGGATTAAGCCAACTTATTCTTGACCAACTGCCATCTTGCTTTTTCTGCCAGCACTTCAAGAAGAGGATTCCCAGTACCCTCAGCCTCTCTCAGTGCTTGACTGAAAGTGCGTAGAATAGCTTCATTCAATTTCAAACAGCCTATTCACTGTAAACTGAACTCGTTATTTCTACCTCTGCCCAGTGGAACAGGGAACATGAAAGATCACTGTCCTTTCCAGAAGCAGCTTTCCATACTGGAGGACCTTCAAATTGCCCCCACTATTCTCTCGTTTCCAGGCATACATGGAATTCCTTTGCTCTTTCCCGGAAGCTGTGTTTTCTAACTGTTATTATTCTGGGCTCTCTTCACTGTATCTTTCCAATATCTAATACAAGAGAGTCTTCCATATGGATGTAAAGCAGAAGTCATTCCTAAGCAGCCCACCTGCTTACGGCACATCCATGTCTCTCAGCTAATGCTGTGCAAGCAAACTGCTTGACATGTACAGAAGAACCCCAATTCAAGAGTAGCCAGGAGCCTCATTTTACAACTAAGTTAATATAGCCCAGCATGTAGGATGGCCCAGAATAAGGTGAGACCTTACGCCTATAAGCCTTACAAAGATTTGCAGGGTACTCTGGCCACAGTCAGAGTACAACAGCATAATTACCTTGCATAAAACATTCATTTTACCTCATTGCAAAATCAGGTTGGTGGGAGGTTTTTTTGCTGTGCAATTCCATCATGTTGTTGACTAATGATCTTGGGGTTTTTTAACCAGATTTATGCTGTCTTCAGCCTGGTCATGCTTTTCTGTTCACACAGAAGGATATCTGAGAGCTTTCTTGATGCCAAGGTATACCATAGACACAGGTTTTATTTGAATCCACCAGACCAGCTATTAGGTTTCTTCATCTGAAACATCTTGTACAAAAATTGGACTATGTTTCTCAAGCCAATAAATCACGGAGTAAGGACACCCAGTTATCAGAAATACGCCCATAGGGGTATCTGGGTACTTGACATTCCTTCCACAGCTCACAAAGTACACCTGTGGTGCCAGAAACAGCCAACTAGTAATGAGATGTATTACTTCACATTTCAGTTTAGCCAGGCTCCCAGGTGGATGGGGCACCTATCTCTGCTCAGCAAAGCACATATTGCTCATTAAATCCAAGACTGCTTACCATCCTAGAACCATAAATCACTCCCTTGCTAAGATCTGTCTGTATGTCCTCTTTGCTCTTTTGACTGTACTTTAAAACCACATTTATCTTGCTAACATTTGCAGAGCACATAAGCTGTATCATATGCCCAGAGGATGCTCTGTGCCCTCTGTGCTTCTGTGATAATCCAGAATCTCCTAACTGTGCAGACGTGCACATGGACATATGACCCTGCAGTCTCCTGTTAAAGAAAAAGAAACGTTTCTGAGCCCTGTCAGGTTTAGTGAATCTATCACACAGCACAGGAGTTTTGAAAGTTCACAGAATAGTAAGGATCACTGTGTTTATGCATGGAACAACAGCAAAGGGAGGCAGGTACAACACTAATGTAAATAGGCCATTTACCAGCTTGTTTTCATACCCCTCTAATGAGGTGCTGAGGAAGGTGTAGGTCACACAAAAGAAATCAGCATCCACATGTGTTCTTTGCATGATCGTCTTCCTTGTCTTAAGGCTGTGCTCCATAGGGAAAAGAAGAGTGATACAAATGTGCCCAGACTTGCAATTGCTACCCATGGAGACAGCCATCCCAGGGTCTGGGCACACTCAGATACTGCAGGTTTGGGCACATCCCAGCAAAAGGGGGAAAAAATGTTTATTTCCTAGCCTTTGAATGCTGTATCAGCAGTCATCACAGATAATCTGTATGCTTGTGTGTGCTCATGGAATGACTTGCATTAGGGAAGGGTGAGAAAACCTCTGGCCAAGCTGTGAGTGTGATCTTCCCTTGACAAAGTGAGGGCAGGAGTAGGAGCTGTGAGCTGGGACTATGGAGGTAAGCTCACCAAGGCACACAGAGGAGAACACTGTAAGAATGCAAAGCTCTCTGGTACTAGTGTTACTTCACACCACTTAGTGGAAGGTAGTGTGTACAATAAATACACATTGCAAAATAAGGTTTATTTCCTTAAAAAATCATTTCGCTCCATTCTCCAAGGTGTTGCTCAAAGCAAATATAACTTTATTGCTGACAGTTTAGAGGCTCTGAGGCTGTTATTCCAGGGCTGGTGAGAGGCAGCTGTATTTGGCTCATTTCATCACTTGCATATGGAGTAAATTTTGCTATTAGACTCTCTCGAAGTTGAAATTTATTTCCCTGAACCCCAACTTCCAGCTGTGAGAAAGAGAGACTTCCAACACTGGTGGCATATGAGTACTAGAACATGTATCCTTAGCTCAAGCACATCAAGGTCTTGATAGCTGTTCTTGGTTTGAATTTGTGTTTTCTTGCATAAAGACATGAAAACTGTTTCTTGTGTGTACTTATGGATTGATTTGTCTTAGGGAGGAGTGAAAAACCCTCTGGCCATGAGTGTGAGCTCTGGTTGAGCTCCCTTTCTCTAAGATAGGAAATGCCCTAGCTCTGTTTGGAATCCGCTGCCCACATGTTCTTTCCTTCAGAAGTTCTGGCAAATTTGACAAAAGCATAACTCAATCTTTGGTAAACCTGTAAGTGACCCTTCTTTGGATAATTTTCCTTAGGATCTCCCCAACCCTTCTGAGAGCCTGCAAACATCTTTTCTTAATAACTGCATTGCATCATGAGGAGCAATATGCATTAGTACCAATTTGCTCTTCATCCAAGATGTCAAACATAGCTCTTCAAAGATGCTTTAGTTAAGCCCCATAATCTCTCCATCAGAGCAGTTGGTACTGTTATCCTCTGAAGATGATGAACCCAAGGTGCAGAAAGATGAAGTAACTTGCCCACAGCTCCACAATAGATCAATCACAAAGCTGCAAACAGTCCAAGAAGCCCAGCTCCCAATCTTAAGTGTTAATCAGTAGACTGTGATCTGTGTAATACCAAAAAGAGCAGGAAGGACCAAGAAGCAGCTACATAACATGAGGAATTAATTGCTCTGGAGGGATACAGGAGAGGTAGAGGAGCAAATCCTAGTCAGCACAGGCTCTGCAATGATTGCTGCTTTGCTGTTCATGGGCAGAAGAATCTGTCTTCCATTCCCACATCTGCCCTGGATCTCACTGATCTTCTCTCTCTTCCATTTTTCCTGTCTCTCTTTGTCTTCCCACAACCTCTCCAGGTGTTTGTCTTTTCACATCTTTAAAAGGAGAATCTTGTCTTTTATGCAGTTCTTTCTTGAATCTCATTGGGAAGAGCTCTAAAATGCCTGTGGCTCTCCAGAGTCTTAAAGCAACACAGGTCATCTGGAAATGTCACAGTCTCTGGGAAGCCAAACACTTAACCACTGTGGCTTTAAACCCCAGCACGAGCCCCTAAAGAATTTATCATGTAGTACCATATCATAAAACCGTACAGTATCTTGTATCTATCAGCTGTTTTGTACAGATAATTTTCATCAGAAGTTAATTTCTCTTTAGATTCCTAGTCCAAAGGAATTTAGGCTCTGGCAGCAGTTTTTCTACTCTGCAGAAATCTCAGGAGGATTTTCAGAAGCTACATATCATTGTATAGCTATAAGATTCTGGAAATTCATGTGGAGCCATATGGCAAAGGGGAGCAACATATGTGATGTGGCACCAGGAAAAGGAGACATTTTACAGGCTTTTCAAGAGAAGTCTCCTAAAAACATTTCCAGGATGCGAAGCCAGACTGCTACAAAACAAGTGAAATTTGAATGCAAGAGGGATGGCCAGTAACAGTGGAAAGCGTGTTAGAAACCGTAAATCTGAATGACCAAAGCTCTGCAGCACTGAATGAACTCTGAACTTCAGAATCAAAATCTTTTTCAAGATATACATTACTGCTAGGAAAAGTAAGCAAAAGGCTCAGAATGGGTCTCTACTCTGTATTTTGAGTGAAAAATACTATGTGGAGTCTACCAACCTTTTTTTTTTCAAACAGAATTCTGATATAAAGCACTAACTTATGCAATTAGGACTTTTCAAAGTCATAGGAAAAAGAGATCTCCCTTTATAAGGAGCAACCACATTTTGTCAGAAAAAAACCCCCAATTTAATCTCATTACAAATAATCTTAATAATAGTAAGCTATGCCATAACAGGAGACAGTGCATTGAACTCATAAACAACATTTCTCCTGTAAAACAGGACTGTCAAAGGCATACGGAATGGTAAGACAGTTTGACAAAAAGCCATAGTAATGTATTTATTTCCCTTGTTGGTCCTACAGTGGTGAGTTTTGCAGGCCACCCCTTGAAGCACTTGTGATCCCACAGAGTCAGCATTCCTGGTTTGTTGCTTCTGGGAGCAAAGCAATGCAGTGAGCCAGCAATTGCAGAGTTAACTGACAGCAGTACCTCTGGTGACTCTGGGATACTTAGGGGATTGAGTTCCAAGACTGGATAGTTTTGACTATGCTGTTTCTAATGGAGCTACTGCAGTGATGCCACTTCTCAGTGGTTTTTATTTCTCAAGAGAGGAGGTATAAACGGTATATGGCTACAGACTGCCCATACACTTCCATACCAATTCAAGTGGTCAGAGATCCTGCTGCCTGCTGAGTTAAATGGAGTTTTTGACAATAGGAAAGTGAAGTGTGGCCACCTGGTATTCATCAATCCTCTTACCATTTCATGAGTGTCCATTAGAAACCTATATGCATGATCCCTGCATTTTGATTGTTGGAAAAATTAGCTGTTAACCATCAGGAAATGACCTGTTTCCCCAGCACAATCACTCAGACCCATTATAGGCCCTATTCTAAGTCCTCTTCTTATTGAACACAATTTACAAGAGGTTCACCATAATCTCTTCAAAATTAGATTTTTGTTCTTTTTTTAAGTTATTCAGATTGTTACTTAAATAAAATATTTTTGTCTGGTTGCAGAGAAAATGAGAAGCCGACACCAGGGTGGGTGATGTGGTATTGTGCATGACTCCAGGAGAGCTGGCTCACAATTTGGGGTGCAAAATAGTTTTTTATCAGAAGTGGCTGATTTATAAAGAACATTTCTCACATGTGTGGTGTCGTGTCTGGTGGGAAGGGACAGGAAGAAGTTCAGGGGAAGACAGGCCCATAGCCCCAAGCACAGTAAATCTTCAGACCCTCTTTGTCCTTCTTTGGACAGAGTGGGATGGGACCCCTTAGCTTACATGTGGGGCATGTGGCTACTGCCCCTGCTGCCAGCCTGCCTGCAGTCTCTCCTGGCAAAGCTGTTGGATGTCAAAGAAATATTCATTAGAAAAGTGAGAGATGGATCTGCAGCCCCATGATTAAAAGAGGATTTAAATCCACAGTATGTGAGCACTTTGCCATCAAGCGTACTGAAAATGTTTGGTTGTTTTCCTCTGTTCCTGAGAGGCAGAACAAAAGGGAAGAGGTGGACAAGGATTTTGGAAAAAAATATTTATGTGGCCTGCTTTCCATTTGGCTGTGCAACAACAAAGCACATTTTTAAAGCTCTGAAACATTTTGGTTTCAAGAAATGCTCTCAGTTAAAAGTTTTTGATTCCTGCCTATTTCTTGCCTTAGGCAGATCGTCCATGGCAGGTATTCTGCCTTCAGCTATGCCTGTGCAAAACTGCATGTACTAGTTGCCCTGGGGAAGTTGGAGACTACAGTTGTGGGTCCCATTATAGGATATACATCCTATACATGGCTGCTTGTCTTCAGTCTTTAAGAAACACTCATTGACTGGTCTTGGGCCCCTTCTCAAACACCGTGGGGAAAGCGGATTAACTGATTTCAGGAAGTTGAGACTGAGCTCTGAGTAGAAACCAGGTTTGCATATGGGCAGTACATGTACAGAAGGAAGAAAAGGACAACCAGAAAACATAGGCACTTCAGGGGTACCAGGAAGATATGGTTGAGGTCCAAGACAAGTGTAGACACAGAGTTCCCACCCTCATAATTGTTCATAACCCAGAAGAGTACAATGCCCATGAGACTTCGTTGCAGAGGCACTGTTTGCAAAGGAAATACTGAAAAATCCTGAACAGGAAACACTGAAAAATCCTAAACAGTAATGTGTCTGTTTAGAGCCAAATCTACTCTACCACCCTACTCTATCTAGTCATTGCCCTTCTGAAACTCATTTGCTATGAATTACGCCAGAAAATATTGTCCCAGCACTAGACCAGTAGAAACCAGGGCAGAAAAAAACCTTAATTTCAAACTGTAATTAGAGGATGCTGAAGGCAACACTTCAAGTCAGATGTATCAAGCACTGGAAAGTCTCTCAGGAGAAGCAATGGAAAGAATATTGCTTCAATCATAGCAACACAGCACTGGGAAACGCACACTAGGCATAAATTTTGCCTTAGCTAGTGTTGGTTATCAAAAGGCAGGAAGCCGCTTCTCACGCCAACGAAAGCACGCAGACTGTGGCAGGGGGAAACCCACTCCTCACAGAAATCCAAACCTTAGTTTAGTCTTACATACTGCAGGTGGAGATAAGAACTCACTACTAGGGAGAGCTATGGGTGATGCTTGTGTGATGCTCAGCTGCCCCAGCGCCGGACACCCACTGGCAGCTCAGGCCATGCTGCCTAACACAAGTCTGGCCTCCCACCTTCAGCGTTACCTTTTTTTTTTTCCAAGTAAATTTAATCAGGGGTTTACTCGCATCCTTAACTCACTTCATGTGAACTTAATTTCCAGCTCTGATAGTTCTTTTTAAAAAGGAATTTTTTAAAATGCAGTGGGGTTTGAGGACAAAAGAAGGAGGAGGGAAAATTCAATTAACATTGCTTCCAGTGTTTCCATATTTCTGGGGTGTATGAGCAAAGCCATTTCAGGCATTAGAGTAGCTATTTAGATTTGGACTGTACCTTGCCTGACAGATCATGTAACCAGGCTTTTGGATTTTTGGACCTTGTCCAGTAGGAAGGATGGTTTCTGCACTCCACCAGTGCAGAGCGATGTCCATGGGAGCCCCCAACAGCAGGGACGGTTTTGTAGCACTGCCAGGGCTAACACGCATGAGAAGGTGTTACAGCCTGGGATTGGTAATAGGTATTTAAGAAAACACAGAAACAAGGTGCTATGGACTAAACCTATTTAAAAATGGAAAAGAACTATGGAAAATGAATGAATCTTATGGAAAATGAGCTTTTCTCCCTTAACCTCCAGAGCAAGATTGCCCTTCAAGGATTTTGGGGTGGGGTATTTTCTTCTTGTGTTTTGCATCAGAAAGCATAGCTACTTTTAACCTCCCTGCTCAATCATAAGGAATAGGAAGCATCAGTAAGAACAATAGAATGCCTTAAATAAAAATCTAGAGTTGAATTTTTTTATTCATTTGTAAAGCGTTTCAGTTTTAAAAATTTAGAGTCAAATAAAGTAATTCTAAAAGAAAACTATTATATTCTGATTTTAATTGAGGTTCTAGTTACAATTTGCGACAAAGTAAAAAGTATTCCTTTTGTAGTCTTTCTGTTTTTTTTTTTAATGGAACAAAAATTTACCTAAATGTTTCTTTGTAAGTGTTCTTGAAGGAGAGCATTATTTTGCATCCAATTATTTAACCAACCAGGGGCATGAGTTCCTAATCAGTATATTACATGATCACCAATTTGACCAATCCTTTCTTTGGCAGAGAAAAACTTCTCTGGGTATGGCCCAGGAAACAGGAGTCAGAGAATGACCTATTCCATTGGATTTGCTTAATTAATCCTGACCAGTTTCTGGTGTGTTTTCCATTCATCAACATGTCCAAATGCTTTCCCTAACAAAAAACGAATATAAAAATGTGATGAATGTCAAACAGATAAACCACACTAATCAGACATATGTCAATATTTTGGTGGCTATCGCAAGAAAATCTGTGTAAATCCCCACTACTATACACTTTATATAATGAAGTCTAATATGTGGGAGTTTATACCTTTTTCTAACTTTCTATCTTTCAGAAAGGTTTTCAGTTCTTCCTGATGATCCAAACTTCAATCTTTAAAAAAATGAGTAGTTGTTTGATGGGTGACAGTTTCAAAACCATGGCTCTTGCTCTCCTCACTACTTTCTAGTGGGTGAAGAGACCAAGTGCAACTTCCCAGGACCTCTCAGTCTGAAGGTGACAAAATTATATTTTTCTCAAACATCTTTTGTTGGTTTGGTTTTTTCCCTGTATTTTCTGTAGAGGTTACCAATTCAGTAAAACTGACAAATAATAATAATAAAAAACCTATAATTTGATGGATTTCAACCATGTAAAAGAGACTTGTTTTGTGTATCTCTACTTCTGGACTTGAAATCTGTCAGTTCTTTTCTCCAATTATTTGTTTTTTCTTTTCAGACTGTACATGCTCAGGAAAAATAAGATATTGCCTTTTTCTCTATGTCTGGAGATCTCATAGACATCTGGCTGGAGCTGTCTGAGCTATGGTGGGTTTAGATGTAATTTTCAAGTTAGTCAGTCCCAAACATTTCTACCCTCCAGGAGAAGAGAGCTGCCAGCAAGCATACATTTTGCAGGGGAAGGCCGCAGACAATGCATTCCCCAGCAGCACTACCTGTCATAGTACAAACCATCCTGGTGGTGTGACATGACTGCAATTGGCACAGCAATGCAGTCTTCCCCACCATCTTTACTTTAGTGGAGACTAAAGTTTCCCTTCCTTTCATTCCTCTTTCTCTAGTCGTGCCTCTGCTGAATCTTTCCCTGGTACTTTGTTGACTCATTCCTTAAGGCATGTGGCTCCTGAATGATCCTACCCACTGCTACTGAAACTTTCCTCATAAAGTCACCATTGTCATGATCACATTAATCATGATTTTTTGCCCTTCTCTCTCTCATTAACTTGCCTCTGCTTGGTTACTCCAGCAATAGACTCTTTAGTTTTCACTCCCTATCACAGGCCACTAGCACCTTCCTGCTGTCATCTGCAGTTGAAAGAGCAACCTGATCATGGAAGAAGTCCTCCATACTTTGACATGAGACTTTCCCTGTAAATCCTGAGTGAAGACCTTTGCTCCTGCTGGTCAACAACTTATCCAAATGAAGTACTTTCCGTGCAAGAATTGCTGATGCTCAGTAATTTCTTCTGTCTTCTCTTCTGCTCAGAAATCTGTTTACTGATGATGATGACAGTCCAGTTTCCTCAACTAGACCTGTCTAAAAAGTGTTTTCCCTTTGCTTGTCTTCCTATGCTAGAAAGCTTTGGAGGCTTTACCACTTTAAGATGCTTTCACAATGTGTGCAAATGAAGGGAAGAGCAGAGAAAATGCAGAGGCTGTTCCAGCAGTGTGGGAGGTGGCTTAGCAATGCAACTACCAGCACCATTATCAGTGTTCATTCTCCCCTTGGACACTTTGGCCCTTGGTGACACAAAGCACTTTACAAATAATGGTAAATTAACCTTTATAGCCTTAGCCCAAGCAGGGCAAGATTTGTCCCCGTAGCACACTTGTAAAAACTGAGACATTCAGCAGCAAAATAACTTTGCTGAGCAATCCTGTGGTAAATCAAAGCAAATAAAGAATTAAAAACTTTACTCTCAACCTCATGATCTAGTCATGCGCTATTATCTTCCATTACACAAAGAAAATAAATACATTATCCTGGACGACATCTCTGCTGGTCTCCAGATTTTGTTTTACTGTCCACTTTGCCTCCCAAGTCTCACCAAAGTCAAAGGTTCTCAGTGGACATTTTGAGAAAACATGGGGCTGGAGAGGAATGGAGCAGGGTGGCATTAAGTTTTATCACCCCCTAAACTGCAATACTTTCCTTTGCGTGCTCTGTTTCTTATTCACACGGCTATAAAATTTGCCACATCCGGGCGAGAACATCCCTCCAGTCAACCAGGCGGTGTTTACGAACTGGAAAAGGCATTCTCTCGCTCCTCACCGTAGGGGTGAGACTGAAACATTAACAAGTCGCTTGTGGTTTTCTCTTTCCAGGTTGGGCAATCAGACCTCTCTTAACACCACAAGAGGGGACATAACAATTTAGGGCCATTTTATACCTCTGAAGATTTGCAATCAGCAAATTGTCTGGAACGTGTTTGATTTCCCCACCCACCTCCCCTCCATGGTGTCCCACCACAGAGCCTCTTGCTAGGGACATCTTAATGTTTGCGGTCTCACAGATGTCTTGCTCAAGCCAAATTCATTTCTTGTACTGCTGGTTCTCAGCCGAGCTTGCTTTACATCATAAATGTAAAAATGTTTCTTTTATAAAAAAACAAAAATAAATTAAAAAAAAAAAAAAGACTAAACACACAACCAACCTATAAACAGAACATAAAAGCTGTTTAATGGAGTGCATAATGAAGCAGAGAGGAAACAGACTCGCATTGATTTTCCCTGACATTTCACCTATTAAATTAAAAGCTTCTTAAGGAAGAGCCTGATTTTTAAATTTTTTTTTAGTTAATTTAAGTTCTGTAATGAATAACAAAAGCATTCTTGTCCCCAGCAAGGAGGACTGAAGCTGTGTGATAAGCAAGTCAAGAAGAAATAAAGCCTTAGTACAAAGACCCCCAAGAAAATGTCCCTCCCCATTTCAGACATCCCTCATACCAGTCTGGAGGCAGTACAGAATAGATTCTGAACAAAAACCGGGTCACAGAAAACCATAACTTTGAGACCAAATGAGAAAGCAAGACCTCAGTCCTGGTAACCAAGCTTTGAGATTTCTGCCACAACTTTGGGCAAGCTGCTCATACTCCCAGCTACTTGATCCTGTCCTCTGCACAACAGGAAGAGCAATGTTGACCATTACTTACCCACCTACTGATGTTACTGGAAAGATTAATTAATCTCTCAGGCTCTATTGAAGGCAGCATTCACGCCAAGAATTCATCTGGAAGTCCTCATGCAGTAGTTGGGAAAAACTATAAAGCACACCACATAGCTGGAAACTGGGGAGTAAAGGGCTGCCCATGCTGCGGCAGGGAGACACTTAATGAGGGACAAGATGAAAAAATAGCAGCACAGCAGGAAAGTGAAAAAACAATGTAGGATTCATTCCTTCAGGCACAAGAGCTATTTTTAACATAAACTAGGCCTCACAAGTCAGTGTTTTCTTCGCTCTCAGGGAGGCAGGAGGACACCCCAGTGCGAGGGTCTGCGTGGTTGAGCACAGAGATGCTCGGGGAGGTCAGGGCAAGGATGTGAGTCCCACGTGTTGACAGTGCCAGTGCCGTTGTCAGTCCCACAGTTTCTGCCAGTACACGCAGCCCAGAGGAGAGCGGGGGGCTGGTGCCACTCACAGAGCCATGGCACTGCAGGACCAGCAGCCTGGCCACCCAACAAACTCCTTGTCATAACATGGGCCAACTGGTCAGCTGTATTAGGACATACTTTTTTACAGCACGACAAAATAGGTGGAAATTTTGGAGTTACCCTTGGTTTCCATGCAGACATTGAACCCTGTCATTTCCAGGGCAGCCCAGCATGTTGGGGGCTGTCTCAGGGCGCATACCACACCACTGCATCTGCTCTGCAGGCACTTGGTGTGGTCCTTCCCTGGTTTATCTCTGGAATAAATGCTCAGGAACAGCTGCACTGTGCTTTGAATTATCAGCAGGTCAGAACAGCCAGAGCAAAGCCTTCAACATAAGCGATATTGGTTTAGTTTCTTAAGAAAGGTGGGCTTTTTCCAAGTGAATGTTTAAAAAAAAAAAAAGGGGAAAAAGAAAAAGACTTTTCAATCATAATTCTGCTAAAGAGAGCAAAGGTCCCATTGCTGTAAGCAGTGCCATGTCCTTGAGGTGTCCACATGCCTAGGGAGCTGTGTTTGTAACTGAAAAGACGTTCAGCTTTGAGGTGATGGCTTAGTGAGCTCCGTCTCCTTGGGTGTGCCACTCACGTGGCTGACACAACAAAGTGCAATAAATTCCTCTTGTGACATTTGTGATCTTCAGGGTCTGGAAGCACCACACAAAGTCTTGCTTGAAAGGATTTTCTTCACACAAATAGAAGTTCTTCTCTAAACCACACACAAAGCAAACCAAGGCTTATAGTACTGATAGGAACATCAGCTGTAGAAACTCTTAAATGTATTGTGATGACTCACACAAATCTAAGAAAACACCTGCATGCCCCTAAAACCATCCACTGCAGTAATGCAGTGTTTCTGGTTTGCCATGTACAAACGACCAATTTGAGTCGTTCTGACTAAATAACATCAGAACTCTGTAAATCAGTAAGCTTTATGGAAAGATAAAGCAAAGAATTGTTCTTGAAAGTTTGTTATGTCACCAGACAGCACCAGACTTCTTCAAAGACATGTTCCTGCACTTCTGGAGACCTCGGTGGCCCAGCAGTGCAGGGCACACAGGCTGTGCCACTGCTCCTCCCCATACCATGTGTGCCATCATGCAGGTGGGCAGGGATGCTGCTGCCAGCCTGGACCCCAGGAGCAGCACTGAGTGAGGACAAGGCATGGACTGATGTCCCTGGGTTCCCTCACAGCATGGAGGGCCCACCTGCCGGAGCATGGGTTTTGCTGCCAGACCCCATGTGCACTGCAATTGCCACCATGTCCCACAGGTTGCCAAGGGCTTGCCAGCCCTGGCAGGGAGGCACAGCATGCCATGGCATGGCACACAGCGCGGGGGCTGGAGTGCTCAGCTATGTGACCAGGTCACCACTTTGTTTGGTTTCACATAACTTCTTGAACTTATTAGGAGGCTGGGGAAAGGAGACATTGTTTTGCTTTGGCTGTGAGGTTTTGGATGCTTTGCTTCCAGGCCTCCATCCCAGTGATCCCAGCAATGAGGACAGATGGAGGGAAGATTAAGTCAATGCCTTAGGAAATTTACAGTTGGAGCCTGGAAGAGAAGGCTGTCTTCTTGGGAGAAAAAAATAAAAGTGATAGTAATGTAAATCAGAATAGGTGTACACGTGTGTGTATATTTACACACACACACATACAAATACGGTTTTCTGCACTTCTGTGTAGTTATGCCTCTGACCGCTTATTTCTGTATTTCTCTATTTTAAGTCTCAGGTAGACAGACACAATTGAACAGTTTTCCTCCCACACACACCCTGCTAGCTATAATGGGGGAATAGCACCACTGTAATTAAAGATCAAGATTTACTGTTATGCAGAAAGTTTTTCTGAGTGCTTCAAAAATCCACATGCTTATTCAAACTTTTGTGAAAATTGCTTGCCTCGAGGGTTCCTGGGGAAGAGCTGCAGCACAGCCTCCTCTGTCTTTGAATAAGCAGGCACCCCACAGATGATGCAGCAGCAGCAGTGCTGCACTCTTCTTGCAGAGTGCACTCTTCTGCATAGCTGTGGCTCATAGTTCCTCTTTGGTCCTTTTCACCAGCTCATTCATATTGGATCCAGGTGGCATTTGATCATCTCCACTACCCCTTTTTTAAAAAAGGAATCTCTGTTTTAAGAGCTTTTTGAGTTATAAACTGCACCATGAGACAAGAGCTGCCCTGTAAGTCCAGGCAAAGGGGGAAGCTGTCTTTCACAGCTGGATCAGGCTAGAGCAGATGCTGGGTGAAGGCTGACTTGCATGAGTGGCTGCTGCTTCCCAGGAACATGTAGAAATCACCAGTGCAGGCTCTCTGTGGTGGGGGAGCCTCAGCCTCTCACCCCTGGGTAGCAAAACTCAGGTTTGCCTTTGCTGAGGTGAGTCTGGGGATCCGGTGTCAAACCAGTGAGCCCAGTCTGGGACTTCTCTGTTCAGGCCCCACGTGGCAAAGCAAGTCAATTCTGAAGTATTATGCCATGAGAAACAAATTCAGGTATCTCTCTCTTTTGAGACTTTCATTTTATGGTCTTTAAAATTAGGGGATCTGCCTATGCCTCTCTGCAGAGACTTTGCTTTAAGAGCAACAATTCTGATTTCATAGCTAAAATGTCAAAATCTGCTAAAATGTACATGCTGACTCCAATTTCAAATAATTTGCATCCAGGGGAAAATCATTAAGCAGAGAGCTATTATTTTAGAGCAATATAACAGTGCTTTGTGCCCTTTATCCTTTCGTGGACAAGTGGAATGAGTGTCGTTTTAAAATAAAGTGACTTGCTTATCTCAAGAACTCATCCAGGCAACAAAAAACAAAGATTCACAGGAGACAGGTCAACCACAAAATGCAGTAATTTGGGGGAACAGGAAAAATCCAACATCATGCCAAACCTACCACATGACGTTTCTTGGAGTGACTGTAATAAACTTCAAATTATATTTTAGGGCATACAGAAAAATGAGTGGAATGCAGACAAGAATAAACAAATGAAAAGCGTTTAACCTGAAGCACAGAGATCTGGCAGGCCCTTCTCATTTTCACTAAAAAGAAAATCCCCAGATAAACACAGTGATGGTGCCATCACAAGTCTCCCTTTGTACTCCTGTGCCCCATGAAGGCCCAGGGCTCTCTTCGCAATCACAGTGGTTTTACCTCTCCTCTTTGTCTTGTGGCTTTCTGGGGGTGAATTTAAATGAATTTAGCATAACAGCAAGCATACACTACACATCTCACACTGCTGTGTAACGAAGGCTATGGATTAAAAACAGGAGCCTTATCCTTTGTTCTTTTGGGGGGGGGAGTAAACCCAGATATTTCATTGAATTAATATTAAATTAGAGTGAAGCAATGAGTTGAAATTAAATAGATAAAGTTAGACTTAACCAAAAGGGTGATTAAAAAGGGAAATATTAAAAAATTTGAGTGGAAGGAAGGGAAAATCCTTTTTCTTCTGCTATTCCATGTTTGTTTGACAAGAAGCACATTCCTGGTTCTTTCATTAATATTGACATCCTCCCTTCTTTTGTGCCATAAACTCTCATGTCTCAAGAGGCATTTTCCAAGCTGCATTTCCCATCTGTTTCAGAGGCATGTGACAGGCTCACTCTGCTGATAGAGATGTGTTAAGTGCACCCAGAAGCTTATAGTTCAACAGGTACTGTTCCTAAAACACAGCATTGGACTTTGTTACACGACACGGGCTTATTATTTTTGCTATTTGCTATTATCAGCTTCCTTGCAATGGCATATACATATAAATATACTGTAGAATTTCCAAATGCCTTTTGGGGAGCTGGATTGCATTCATGGCTGCTTAGGAGGCAAAGGTTGCTTGGATGGTTAAGGTGAAAGACAGTTCACTGCTGCTGCTAGTCCCCTTAAAGCAGCTGGGCTGGATGCTGAGGCATTGGAAGCACACAGGGAAGGTGGTATCTTGAAATAGAATGTGACGGTAAAATCCATTTTGGAACAATAGGTGGCTTCTCAAGAACGCCTTTGACCTGACACAGAACTGAACATTTAACTACTAAACTGGGAGATTTGGTCAGGGCTAAAGGTGAAGCTGAGGCACTTGAGACCTGCATGGTTTGGGAAATTATCTAATTAGGACTTTTTAGCAGTGACGTCACAAGGAGTTCCTGATTCCACAGCTGGTTTGTAACTGGTAAGGTTTTTATGAAGGCTCAAGAGGCCTGAAAGGTCAACTGGTCCCTGAAAGCTGGTCTGTTCTTTCCTCTATTGTGTTCTGTGCCCCCTGCTTTGGGACCCCTAAGATGCCAGCAGCAACTAAAACAAACCAAAAAAATAGTTTATTTATCTTTTTTGCCTAGTACACTGCTAGGAAGAAGCATTTCCAGACTATGACAATTGTCAATTGTAGCAGAGGAAGTTCAAACATAATCAAAACCACTGATGCATCCCAAACTCCCCAGGCCACAGCTGTTGGCTGAATGGGATTGCCCCGGCCTCACAGGCATGAACCTGGCTGGTGTCACGGCACTGACCAGGGTCCCCTTTGAGGTGGCCTGGAGATGCTTCCAGCTGGTGCAGAGGTTATTAGCCCTGCTGTGATTTGCAGGAATGAATACAGGCAAATGAATGATAAATGCCATGTGATGTGCCTGATTAAGCTCAAAGTCTCATACCAGCTATCAGTCTTCTTAGCACTCTAATCTGTCCAATCCTCGTCTGCTGGAGAGCTGCAGGGCCCCGGTGTCAACTGGCTTTGCAGACCCTCTCTCCTGCATCTCTCCCACAGACCCACAGAACCACACTGCAGGGTGTAGGTCTCTGTATCAAAGCACCTCATTGTCAGTTTTTCCAGTCTTTACTAAAAGGAACACTCTTCTGCAGCTAACTGTTTCTTGGCCTCAAGCTCAGACCGCTAAATCCTCTTTCCTGAAATGCTTATTGTCACTCAACCTGTGGATTTACAAAGCACGAGTCCATTGCAGAGAAAAGGTATGTGACAACTCATCACAGGTTCAGTTAAAATTACATCAATCTGTAGCTGGAGAGACCATCCCAGTATTAGTTATTTAGAGGACTGATTTGCTAAGGGACCGTGAACAACCAAGAAGAGAATGCCCTGTCAGGGAATACTTAAGCCTAAAATCTTCAGACAGAAGATGCAGGCTGGTTTTAGAAATCTCATTTTCCCTCTCTTTTCTTCCTATTTGGTCTGTTCCCAGTATTTTATGTCCTCCCTTCACCTCTCTTTTTTAGTGCTTTTGCAGCATTGGAGGCAAATGTGGAGTAAATGTTTCTTTGTATGTTCTGCAGAGAAGGACTACTTTGTTCTTTCTCTGCCTTAATGGGCCTGGGATCTCCAGTAACATGCCGCCTGCTCCCCATGACTAACACACTTTGGAAGGAACAACACGCCATCTCAAATGACTTTTTCCATAGTGGAAAGGCCTGGATCTGTAACCCTGTAACTTGAAAACAGGCAGCTTGAGTATCCTTCTGAGGCCAGACCCAGTGTTCAGTAAAGCAAGTTTTTATTAAGGGTGCAAATTTCTGTCTGAAATTCAGCCAGTTCAGAGAAGAAGCATCCAAGGCTGTGGCTTTCATGTGCAATGAAGCATGGCACAGAGCCCCCCAACCTGCCTCAGTCCCTGGCATTGGGCACGCATGTGCAATGTGGCATGGGGCCAGGACAGAGAAGCAGAGCTGTGTCTCTGCAGTGTTGCTCCAGGCCATCATGGCCACGCTCCTTCCATGTTCAGCATTTATTTGCGCAGACCCAGCTTTTGCCTCTCCATGCGTAAACACACGCTCCTGGTCTGGTTACGCAGATACCATTCATAAGAACGACATGATAAAATGCTGGTGACCCTCTGGTTTGGGAATAAAGATGAGCAAACCAGCCCTGCTATCTTTAACTCATCCCCAGCACACCTGCCCGTTTGAAGACCAATCATCCTCAGTCACATGTGTGAAATCTTGGGCCCGGTCACACATGCTGTCATCATAACTAACAGTCTCAAGCCTTGATGAAGAGGGCTTGGAGAATGGGCCCAGAGTGGGAATGTGCCTGTCTTTGGGTGTCTGGGGAAAGCAGGAACAATGGCATGTTCAAGGACAACCCCCTTCTTTTCCAAAAGAAACAGCTCTGTGGCAGCTCAGACAACAGTTGAAGAGGACATGTGTGTGCCCATGCATGTCTGTGTGTGTGTGTGTACAAGTATATGCTGACATAAACTCTCACCAGAGCAGACATACCCATCACTCTTATGTGCCTAATTCCCAGTCAAACCAGGGAAGCAAATACTAGTTAGCCTAGATGACTTAGTGAAACACTTTGCACAGGGATGTCTCATTGTGGCAGGATTCATAACATCAGATGATGTCCTTGTTGCGTGCCCTAAGATGCATAGCCACATTTCTGTTCCTGCCTGCTGCGTCCCTGTTACCTGGTTCATCCTCATCCAGTATATCCTTCCTCAAAGGTCAGCAAAGTGGTGGTATACTCTTCACAGCACTAAGTACTAATCATGCAGGGTCAGAGAGAGAATAAGACTGGAGAAAACTGGTTTACATCTCCCTTTCATTCCCCTTCCTTGCCCTCCTTTCTTCTGTTCTTCCCCAGAAATTGTCAGTCCTTCACTTTCCAACACAAAAGCGATCAAGCTGAAGCAAGATAGCAGGCTGTAGAGGGGGATCTCAGTCAACCCCTTTTATATCAATATCAGTTCCTATTGGGTGTTCTTATGACATTTCAAGAGACTGCAATCCTAATGAAAACCACACAAGCTCCTGAAATTAAGTTAACTGCTTTTGTAAAAATGCAGGGGCGGGAGGATGGAGGGAGGGGAGAGGGAGGATGAGAGGAAAGAAAAAGGAAAAGGGAAAGGATAGAAAAGAAAATGGGAAAATTAAGGAAAAATCCCTTTCAGGTTATATTCATGCAAGTAAAGTCTGTATTGTTTTTCAAGCCTTATTCTGCCCAGTAAGCAAACACCCTTGAAGTTATTGCAGAGTGGAAAAGCTACAAAGATTTTCTATTTGACTCTTTTTGCCCTAAGAAACCAAAGTAAAATATTTCAGACAGCTTTTTTTTAGTGCATAATACCACTCTTAGGGGTTTTTCCATATCTCTTTTTGTATTATTTTGTTCATTCATGGATCAGCATGTTGAAAAACCTTCTCTCTTCCTAATAATAGGGTTTCCTAACCAGCACAAATCCAGTACTTTTTCTGAATATTGCCAGCTTAGACCATGACTTCTTCCTGTGTCTATAGAGAGTTGAACACAAAAGAACTCCAAATCTTGCTGCACTAGTGATTATCCTAATGTAAACTGAAGTAAAATAAAGTACTTACAGTTCTAAAGGGAAGTAGCTCAGGGGTCGCAAAATCTAGAAGTTAAAAATAATTATACAGAGAGAGTGAAAAAGACTGTAGAATCCCTAGCCAGCCCCCAGAGGAAAGAGGCTATACCACTTAGCTCCCAGAAGAAAAGTTGCTTTGTGGGGCATCATGGTTGGATACCAAAGTGTAAGGAGCATATCCATCACAAAAATAGATATATAGCTAAGCCTTTGCCTGTCAGAGTCCAAAAAGCATCGGGACTATGCTCTTAGTTATATGGTTTAGTGTTTGGTGGCCCTACAAAGAGCAGAGAGTTGGACTTGATGAGCCTTAAGGGTCCCTTCCAGCTTGATAAATTCTATGATTCTATGATTACAACATTTCTCGGCTTATTTTTAAAAGAAACATTCTTCAGTGATGTTCTCAAGTCATAGAGCGTCTGTAAAATGAGCATCCAAAGCAATATGAGCCCAGCAAAAGGGTAATATCTTAGTGCTACCCATTTCATCAGCCCAGTTGGTCAGATGTAAATCCATCAATTGAAGCTGGGCTTGTTAGCCATTTAGTGTCTTGGGCAAGCACCTCCCTTAATGTAAGCAAGTATACTCACCCTTCCATGCCTCCAGAAATTTCAAAATTTCTTTCCTGAGTCTTGTTGCTTGGCCTCCTGCTAAAGTAGTGGGGACAAATTCTGGGAGCTGAAAGCTTCCCAGATCAACCCTTTTCAGCATACCAAGGAATAGTTAAAACCAAGTTTGTCTGGCTTTGATGACGACCAGAGGAAAAAAGCCAGAATCAAAAATCAAATCAACACTTGGCTTTCCATGTGTCTCTGCTAGGTAGGTTTTTGTATGACCACTACCAAGTAACCTTTTGCTTTTTCCATAATTTGTCAAGTATCACATTTTGAGCCCTCATCAGGTTTTCCATTCTCTGACTCTCCTTTAAGTGTTCACTCCTCAGGTTTCTGTTGAAAAAAGCTCAGATTTTGTTAGAGTACAGGTCACTATGGAAGCCCCCACCCTAAAGAAGGTTTGGATACAGATAATGTTTTCAGACATAGAATGTGCTTATTCAATCCACTGGTGTCAGTATATTTGCTTAGAGTTCAGGACCACGGTCTGGCCCTTTCTGAATCACCTTGTGGTTCAGATAACCATTGACAAATGAATTGGAAAAAGCCTTATCATGCTTTTGTTTCCTAACCACCTCAGAGAAAACAAAAGAATTTTAACTGCAGGATGACAGGAGGCCTCTGGCAGGATTCTCCTTGCATTTCTCATCATTCCTAGTGTATACAACAGGGAACAATCTCTCATTCCTGGTTGTGATGAGCTCCATATATTGTGAAATTCTCCAGTGTTTCAACATGAGAATGTGGCAATTCCTAGCAACACAGAGCTTAAACTCGTGGGCCTGAACCATAATGTCAAGAAAGCTGAAACTTGGCATTGCCCCTAATTGTATGGGAGTATATATATATATTTTCCTATAGTCAGAGTTATCCACTCCAATGCCAAGATGAACAGGGAAAGCAAAGTCATTAAACACACTCAAAAGTAAACAAAGTGCACCAGAAACAACTTCAGACTATGGACCTCACCCAGAACCCAAGATGCAGAGGCTTTGGGTAGATGAGTTTTCAAGAGGTTTCTTAAAACAAATAAGTTGAAAGAAAATATGTCACCTTGAGGATGGAAACTTCAAAAAAGTCATTTTCTCTCTTTCCATCTCTCCCTCCTCTGTCTTCACCAATATCCTCAGGCAGCTGGAAGAACCACCAGGGTGATCTCAGTGGTAAACAACGTCCAACATGTTTTTCCCCGCTTTTGATAATGAGTTGGTTTCATCAAAGCTTGGCCCATTTGGAGAGGCTCATGGGGAGTTCAGACCCACAAGGCTTCCTCCTTTGCAATGTGCTTTCAAAAGTTTCCAGGACAATGACATCATGAGAAAAATGCCTGTCTCCTGTTGCCTAGACAAGTTTAGGGAGAGGTGTGCCTCTTTACACTGCTCTACTTTGCCTCAAGTGTGGAAGTTAGACAGAGTAGGCTAAATTTTTCAGAAAATAACAACAACTCAGCTGTCCAGAGGTGCAATTGCACCTTTAAGGCCCTTCAACAAGTGGCCTGATTTGCAGACACCTCAGACAGCTCACAGCATTCCACTACAATGCATGTTTTTATAAACCTGATGATGTAAGTGGGAGGTTTTGGATGTCGAGAACTTTTGTTGATCTTGGTTACATGAGCCATGCCTTAGCTAGGCAGGGTCTCGGTACAGAGAGGGTATTGCCACTGCAGGGTGGCCTGTGAGCTCCTGCCCACACAGGATCCCTCCATTAGGACCAGGTATTGCTTCCCCATTACTTATTTAGGCTGCACTGCTACTGAGAATACAGCTCATGCATAGCTCTCCAATGTGGGGTTAAACTGCTTGGCTCAAATACCACTCTGGGGTTTGTCTGGGAAGAAGAGAGCATGGGAAGGAGGATGGGTGTGGGTGGGAAACCCACACTGAGCTCCACAGTGCTGCAGCTCATTCAATTTGCCATGCTGGTTCCTCCCAGCAGTGACAGAAGATCTCAAGGCTTCATGGCAATATAAACCAAAAGGTTTGTTCCTAGCCCATAGATCTGTGCTGAAGCTAAACCCGGCTTTTCTGCTGGTGAAGAGTAGAGCTAAGGCGGATATGCTTTGGGGTGCAGAGCTGGCTGATTCTGTAGCCACAGGAAGGGGAGAAGTGAGGGGTTAGGCACAAATGACTGGTGCTGAGATTAACATCACTCCTACCACAAACACAGAGTGCAACTCCTTCCATAAGTGAAAGCAACAGTATTTTTGCCTCTCCAAATCTGTCTTTTTGCACAGGCAAAGGATGTATCAGACAAGGTGTGTTGCAGGCAGCTGCCAGCTTTGCCTAAGCCCAGAGTCTGTCCTGTGCACAACTCTCGCACACATTCCTAGCACTAGATGTGGATAGGATTCTAGCTCTGGAGAAGGAAAGTCTTAGAAATTTCTTTTCCAACCTGATGAAAACACATGTCATTGCAACGGCTATTAATGGGGTTTATTTATATATATATTAAGTGCTAATTTCCCTCTCTCATGTCTATAGCCACAGGGCCAGTGCACAGCTCACAGGACTTGTGCACACAGAGCACAGAACACGTCTGCAGTTCCAGATCCCCCAGAACTGCACAGCTGTTTGCAGGACTGGAAACCGCTAATGCTACCAAGGTCCCTTCGCAGTCAGTATCTTGCAGCTGAGTTAATTCTCCTGCCAAGCAATTCCCACAGTCTCTGTACATGAAGAAGAAGGAAGAGCAATGGACATAATAAAATCCAGTGCTCTGGGCCAAAAACTGGGTGACATGGTCTCAGCATTCCCACTCCACTGCCTCACCTCTAAGGTCTCAGTCAAATTACTTTATTTTCTGTTGTTCTTCTGCTTTAAGGCAAGGTTAGTAATGCCCAATCCATAAGGGGAGATAGGTGGTCAGTAGTAACTATTTCTACAGCCCTGCAACATGTGCTCAGCTGGATCAGACCTCACAGTAGTTGGGGGACCAAAATCCCATAAATAAGATTGTTGCCCTCTGAAAAGGAACATTTTACTGTTTTGCACAACATCTCCTGCCGCTCCATCCCCTCTCTCCAGCCAAGCTGTCTACCTGTTCCCTGAAGCAGTAAGATGCAGATCTCCTCTAGGGCCATCCATACAATAGTCTCTCCCTTTTCCTGACTGCCACTGTTGTTCTCAGGTAGATCTCACATCTGACTGTCTGGTGTGATTGTAAGCCAGTTAAAGCTTGCTATTGGGTCTCTATAGTCAGGACTGGCTTTTTCCATATATGTTACTTTTACAACCTTTAATTTCCTAGTCTATAACTAATCGTTTGTAGTCATGTTGCAAACCTTTCTGTTTAGTTCTTGGTTTGACTACCCAGATCAGTACTGTATCATCAGTATTTTATCAGCTCACTGTTTATGCCTTTTTGTGGAGAATCGTTTCTAAATACCCTGAACCATGATCCCAGAAGGGTTCTCAAAGGACACTGTGGGTAACCTCCCTCTATTGTGAAAGGTGACTATTTCAGCCTGTTCTATTCCCCTGTTTCCTTTAACTTGCAATTATACTAAGAGAGCAGCTTCACTATTGCCCCAAGAGAGTTTACTTTCATTAGTCAACCTCTGTAAATATTCTTTTGAAAACTTAAATGGTTTGAATCTGCTAGACTACCTTCCTTCATGTGTTTACTGACTCTTTAAAGAACTCCGTTAGGTTTATGACTTGCTTTCCTTCTACAAAAACATCTCATGATATAAGTATTACGCTTAGGCATATTTATGGCCATTGGTTTTTTATGGAACTTTGTGAACTTTGTCTGTAACCTATCCTAAAGGATGAAGTCACGATTGCTGCATTCAGGGACTTAGCTGGGTGCTGGGATACCTGCTTAAATCAGCACCTCCATTTCAGTTCATCTCAGACTATAGGGTAAATGTCAGCTCCTCTGCATCCTCCTCCTCACTTCTGATTATTCTTCTTCTGATACTCCCACTTGAGCTAGTGCCTCCACTTTAAGCAGCCTAAGAGCTGGGTCTTGCATGAGAACTGCCCACAGCTAAACATGTCGGTCGTGCTGCCCCAAGAAGCACTCATTCATGGGGCCTGCCAATGTAATATCCCCACAACACTCTCTTACAGCATTTGTCCCATCAACATGGGGATGCACAGAATTCCCTCTGTGCTTTTTTCTTTTGCAGCTGTTTAAATTCCCTTAGCATTTCTACAGACACCACCAAAATTTGACAGGTTGATCAATACTACATCATAGCCCCACTGGTACTAATGGTGCCTAATGACCCCCCATCTCTCTAGACTTACAGTAAATAGATACTCTGTGGTAGGTGTTGATGTGATTAACTTGTTTCCCTTCTTTGACGTTATGCTTTCTGTAATATAGAAGGCTGCCCCCCACAAGCACTATCAGATCTGTCTTCCCAACCCCTGGGTGGTAAATTAATGTTGTCATTCATATTTATCCATGAGTAAGTACTCTGAAATGCAGACAACTGAGGGGCCCCCAATATCAGCCTAGACCATAAGCTCCCCGGGGCAGAGATGGCATCTCTGCTGCGTATGTAACCAAGCTGTGCAACTTTTCAGACCTCACCATTTCTCCTGGTGGAGAGATCTGGCTGCACCACAATGTTCAAGATTAAATTGTGTAAATTTTTCCAGTTCTCCAGGTTTCACTCAGATATCTTCAACAAAAAGGCTCATGAACCACTGGGAGCCTTTGGATGAGCTTTTGCGAAATTTGCAGATGGTCACTAAAACATAAGCCCAGATAAATTTAGCAGAGCTTCTGGGTTTACAGCTAAAGTTTAAATGTGAATTCTTTCATCAGAGGCACTCTTAAATCAAACTGGGATCTCTTAAAACACAGTATCCTAGTGATGATCCACATGTGAATTTTGCCGTTCAGGTCAACACTCTGTCAAAAGCAGATATCAACATATGTGGTTCTGCATCCATCTCCCACAGCGCAGTGCTACACTTTGCTAACTTTCTCCAGACCCAAAAAGGCTCTCCTTTGCTTGGAGACAGCCACAGCACAGACGAGCTAGATCACTTTCAAGTGACTCCTTTATCTTTGACAATTGTTTTTTCCTAACAGTGCTTTTCCTCTGGATGAATCTGCTTATACAAACTCAAAGCTTTGAACATGTTGTATTAGTTAACAGAAAAATTCAGCATAGCTAAACTATGCCGTAAGGTCTTTTCTACCCCTCTTCTCCACTGCAGAGAGAGAACAAAGGTTCTGCCCCAGGAAAGCGGGAGATGGAAGAGGAAGAGCTGGTGGGGCTGACTGTGAGTCTGTAAGCCTGCTCGGAAGGAAGGAAGGAAGGAAGGAAGGAAGGAAGGAAGGAAGGAAGGAAGGAAGGAAATATCACACTAGCCATAAGGGTGGGCTAGTGGGAAGGAATCTGCCTGTGAAGCATCTTTATGAAACCTCAAATTCACTGGAATGAAAAGACAAAATGCAAAAACTACTCAGGTGCAAAGTGAGTACAGTCATTAAATTCTTCCCTTTGACATGAACTGCTGTCATTCACAGCAATTTCTCTGGTTTTCAGAAGGTCCAGGGCCTTTCATAGAAGGGGCAGAAGATCAGTCACACAGAGATTGTGTGTCTTCCTAAGAAATTTGGGAGAAAACATTGCCACTTTTAGATTCTGTATATGGAGACTAGTGGGGAGCAAAAAAGAAGGAGAGAGGCATCTTGTAAGAGGAGAAAATAATCCCCTGTGTTTATTTCTGCTGAACATAGGAGCATTGGCCATCATCTTGTTTTCTAAACTTTTTGTTTAGGAGGGGCCAAACACATTTTGGGGGAAGCTTCTGGTTAAGAGGCAGAACACACATATCAATTCACCATTTATGCTACAGTGCATTAAAGAGCTCAAAGTAGCTTGAGGACTGCCTCACAACACAGCTTGAAACACAGCCCACAGCTCCGTCTTGTAACAGTTCATCTTTTATAGCCAATTGCCTACAATGAAACAGAACATTTATGTCATAGCTCAAATAAAGAGGCAAATGATTTATCAACATCTAAGATTTTAAAAGATGGGATTGAAGGGCTTGTTAGGTTCTAAATTCTAAAGAAAGAAAAAAAGAAGTGGTAGGTTTTGATCAATATTGGAGGCTGAATTTCACAGCAAACAATGTAGAAATGATATCCTAGTACCTGGCTTGACTTCCACTTCTTTCCTTCCTACTATGCCTTTCCCCTGTCATGTCAAGAGTCACAACTCACCTTATAGGTGCATTGCAAAACCGTCCTGTTCATCTACATTTGGATGTCTTAAACAACATGGTCAACATCACATGAAATTGGCCAAAAGACAGCATGAGACCAGTGCAAGTATTTCAGTCTCATCTCAACCCTCAGGAAAACACAGGTGAAAATCAAAATGTGCAAAACCTTTCACCATCTGGTGCAGAAACTGATCTGTGAAGGCAATTGGGATTGAAAATGATGTTACTGCCCCCACCTCTGGACAGAGAGTAATATTTTTTCTTCTAAAGGCAAAATGGAAGCAAAGCATCTCTGAAGATGTAAAATCTCTTACAAAACCAACCAAGCCTTTTCTGTATGAAGTCTACAAGCCAGAGTTGCACCGCTTCCAGATGTTCCCCTTTATCTAGCTGCTGCCTCCCCATGATGCACTTACCTTTCCCCTTACCCTTGTAAACAAATTATCATCCACAAGCCAGGGCATATTTTCCTCCTGTTGCAACCCATGACCTAAAAGCTTGTGATGAAGCTGTATAAGCTTTTTAATGAAATGATCAGAGGTAAAATAACACAGTAATAATATACCCATCCTACACTGTGTGTCTTATCTGAAAAACAATCACCCACATCTTAAGGAAGCTCAAACAGCTGAAAATCCAGCAGATGACAGAAGGTCTGCTCAGAGATGCTGTGCTAAGGTCTGCAGAGATGTCAGCGTGGGAGTGAGGCCCAAAAGTGTGGGAAAAAAGCATTAATGTCTCAAATACCATCAGCTTCTACCTTTTTCCATGGCATCTTCTCTAAAGACCTACAGAGGGATAGGTCATCTCAAGTAACTGCAAAGAGCTTCCATTTACCAAGGCAGTTTCAGGACTACTTTGCTCATCCTCAACTGCCTTGTGCTCTGCTGCCCAAGGCTACCTCTCAGTACCCATGTGGATGTACACACTGCACACCTGGGTAGAGCAGCACATCTCTTTCTGTCCTAGGTGCATGCAGGGAAGGACCTCCATTAGACCAGGGACTGCAGAGCTGGGCTGATGATGGCTGGCAGTGCTACAGGTACAGAGCCCACAGCTGAAGCAAGGTCAGACATGTCCATGGTCAGAGTGGAGAGGAATAGTCAAAGTTGCTCATGTTCAAGTGCTGGCTTCTGTCCCTGGGCAGAAGTGTGCCACAGCCACCACTGCAGGGCAGAAAACATGACCATGGAAATCGATGCAGTGTTTCGAGCACAAAATGTTCCAATGTGTTTGGCTTGTGATCCCTTGTGCCACAATCTGACTCTGTGGCTTTCTTTAGTCAATCAAGGCTGTAAAAAAGACATCTGTGTCCTCCCACCACCAAGCAAAGATGTGGCCTCTCCAGCTCAAAGGGAGGGAGTTTATGAAACACCAACATTAAGCAATGCCATCCATTTGTAACAGTACAAGGCTTGAACTTCAAGTACCCTGTAGATATATTAATCAACTCTTTAAAAAAATTTCTATGGCTCCTATTTTCACTTCTTCTTAGGTCTTCTCTGCAGATAAGTATGATTTGGTGGACACTTTAGTGGCATCCTTCCCACCCATTCCAATGCCTGGTATTATCTACTCGCTTCTAAAGAGGAGATTTAATGTTCATAATAAGAATATCCAGATGGCACTAAGGTAATTAACAATAAGGAACAGCATGCTTCAAGAAAGGCCAAATTCCAGCTGCCTGAGGTCTGGAGAAATAAGAAATCTTTTTAGAAAATTAGCCCCGAAATTGTCCATAAATTATATTCTTCCAGTTTCTTAAGAAGCAGTAGGCATCAGCCACCACCCAGTTTGCCCATCCAGCTAGTTCATCAAATCTAGCACAAGGATTTCTACAGTCAAAAATAACAGGCAAACAAGTAGAAGCAGCTCAGAACCCTGGGAAAAGCCAAAGGCGGGCACCTCACTTCACTCTGATATTTATCGTTGCCTCTGGGAGGCACTGAGTGTCAGCTTGAGGACTTTCATTGCCAGAGAAATTCCAGATCAGATCTTTTGAATGGTGCAAGAAGGATAATTAATGTCCCCTGAATTTATTAAGAAATATTCATAAGGACAAAAGGCACAGAAATCTAACTCCATTTGAATTGTATTTAAACTTTTTCGCTTTCTTCTCTGTACCTCATCCCCCAGCCTTCCTTCCTGCTCCCATTCACCTTCCTTATTGCATTTATCATCTTTGCTTTCCAGCCAGCTTATCCCCTCTAGGGATGTTCTGCTGGCTGCTCTTCCCGTGCCCTCAGTCCCAGGCTCTTCCTGGGTTGCCATTCCAGTGCCTGTGCTCTCACACCCCATGCTGAGCACAGAGAGCTTAGAGCCATCCTTTCTGCAGGTGACAGCCTTGCCCCGGGTCTGCACCACGCTTGGAAGATGCTGACGTGGCTTCTGAAGCCTGGCAGCACATCACAGCCCTCTCTGCTGACAGCCATGGAGAAGCAGAGGTGGCCCTGGCACCCTGCATCTGCTTCCCATGATGCCTTCAATTCCTGCCTCAGTGGAGGGGATTTGAACACAGGGTGATTGATTGTAAATTCATTGAGCTTTGCAGTAATACACAGCATCCTTGACCTTTATCTTCCTTCAACAATTATCTGTCTGATTTTGTTATTTCAAGAATAGATAATTAATAACTATGTTGCAAAAGGTACTAGAAGCACAAAGCTCAGGTTGGTCTGAATGTGCTTATTTGGTTTGTCTGTTGCAAGAAAACATGAGTATTTTCACTAAAATATGTCACAATTTTATATTTTAGTGTTCTCATAGGAATGCAGGAATTGCCATCTCAAAGCAGCCTGAAGTCTTGTCACCCTCTTTTCCTGGATCCAAAAATGACAGGCACTTCAGGAGGTGTGCTAAATGACATGTCCGATATGTTCCTCAGATCTTCAGAGAAAGCAATTATCTCAGGGTCCAAAGCCTCCGAAGTCTACTGTCTCAGCCACAAAAGGATCATCATTGATAATCATGATAATGCATTTCCTTGGTGTCCCTTTAATGTATGACAGAAACCACCTAAAACATCGGTGAGTCTGTTGGAACATCAGAAATTAAAGCAAGACCATAAGACTAATTATTTTTCCCTTAGCTTCGGAGTTTAATTTTAGCTGGCTACTTTAGGTGCTTGATCATGTTCTTTTCAAAATACTTATTTTGAAATTAAAAAAAAAAAACAAAAAACAAAAAAACAAAAAACAAAAAAACTAATAAGAACTTTTCCTAATAAGATTATTAAGTGGATTTCATATGCTTAGTTACCTTGAATTGATCTGATGCTACTGCAGAAGAGGTGCTCTGCCAACAACAGTCTTCATTTTTCCCTGGGGAGCACAGTGTGGAGAGCAGGTGCTCTGCACAAGGAAGATGCAGTGCCTGTTTCAGCAAGGCAGCACTGCTCCTCTCAGACAGCACTGAGCGCAGCTCAGGATGGCCCATTTTGGGATGGCCTCACCCCAGAGCCTGCCTGCGAGCCCTGCTCCAGCAGGCTGCAGAGCATGCAAGGATGCACAGCAGGCTCCCTCTGATTGGTCGCTCAGAGGGGAAAGGCTGATGTGCTACAGCAAGCTTGAGGATTTCATGACCCCTTTGGGTGGTGGCTACTGGTGGCTATCAGTTTCAAGGGCCTTCTCAAGGGAAGTGGAAAATGCATCAATTTCATGTGGATTCTGGCCTAAAAATGAATTTCGCCACTCTGTCCCTGGAAGAGTGAAATGTATCAGTCATGAAAAACAGAGCCCTATCACTGCTGCACTGGAGATGTCCTCTGAAGAGGCAGTTCGTTAAGGCTGGAAACAACACAAACTTACAGAACACGAACTGCAACCTCTACAGGTCACAGTACCTGCTGGACAGACAAATTTAGCCTCTGTTGATCAGTCCTTTCATGTTCAAGGCTTCACCCTCCTCTTACATACTCAGATATGATTTTACATCCCTTCCTTTCATCAACAGGGAATGACCCCACCTGAAGTAAGTGGTCAAAAGCTTGGGAGCGTCCTGCATGCTACCTATTCCCATGGGATGCTCAGCAGGGAGTGCTGGGAACACTGGTCTCACCCAGCTGTCCTCGGGATCCTGGCTCAGCAGCGAGTATTGTTATGGGTAGGTGAGATGGAGGTGAGCATGCAGTTAAGCAAGGACTTCACCATTCTCAGATCTGAGGGCTCCTAGTGGTCTGCACCATTTTTTATTCTGCTCTTCATCCTCGAAGAACAAACCTTATTTTAACCTGGACTGTTCCTAATTTTGCCAGACAGACTGCACCAGTCAGCAAGGCAGTAAAACACACTCACCTTAGACTGGAGACTCTAGGCCAGCTACTTCTCCCAAGTCTCCAAGAAGGCCATATGGATTTGTATGAGAACACAGAAAAAATGTGACTTTCACATTTAAAAGTTTGTCTTCTCTGTTGGGAAATATTAGTGCTTTCCATCATGTCAGGACACTGTATTTACACCCCCATGCCCCATTTCCAAATGTGGAACAAGGACATTCAGTCCTCGCCCCACTGTGGTCAATATGCAGAAGAAGAGGTCAAAGCAGGAAGCTCTGAGAGATGCCAATACCTAACGAAGGGAGGATGATTATTCACTAGAATGAGGTATAAGACTGATATGGTAAAACCTCAGGAAGAATTTTATGTAGAGTTATAAGAATTTCATTTTCCTAGACATAAATTCTAGGTCTGAGTAAGTCAGGGCAGACCATTTAGCTCAGTACTAACACTGCAATAGTGAGGCTTTTTTAAAAAAATTCAGATGCCAAACTGAAATTTGGGCTAGGTTTGAATTGATGGCTTGGCTTCAAGCTAAAATTTTAAGTTTTGAGGGAATAATGGAAAAAATGCCTGTCTTTTGTTTTGTTCCAGCTCCAAATGCTTCCTCCAACGCAAAGCAATTGGAAGCTATTTAATGTTTTTTCTCTCACTTTCATTTTTAACTTCGTTCTTTTGTTAAACTGCATTAGTTTTACACTTCTAAAATGTTTCATACCATTGCTAACAAAAAAAAGGTCCTGTTAAAAAGTCCTTACAGAAGACTCTTTCCTCTATGATTTACCATTTTCCAGGTTCTCTCCACTAAAAACAGCACATACCATTTTGTCTGAGACAACAGCAGACAATCTCTGTTTGTCAAACAATTCTTGTTTGTTAGAAGAGCAGGGTGCCCTTCTGGTGTAAGGCACTTCTGACGTGATACCTCCACGAGATCACTGTGCCACGAGAGCACCAAAGCAGCGGACAACACCATCAGCACTAAGAGGGCAATGCAAAGAAGCCAAAATGTTGAATCGGTTTAATTCACTGCTGCCTGCAAGGATGGCACAAGGTAAGGCAAAGATCATGTTTAAACAACTGCCTATACGTGTTGTAAATAACCAGCTTTTTTTTCTCCAGTGTGTTATACCCACTATGTGTCTCTGTTTGCCCCAGCCTTTTCCTGAGCTGAAGCCGAGGGATTTTTCCATGTCCCCGAGGAGTGTGTTAGAAAAGCAGTGTTTATGTTAAGGGACTTCATTAACATTATTAGTCAGGCTGTAGTACCCAGAGACCATCACAGCAAAAACGAGACCTTGTTCCTTTGCGTCATTGGCCCAAGAAACCACCAGGCTGAAACCTAACCCTGGCTGCTTGCCTTCAGGGGAAAAAATAAGAAGGATAAAGTAAACAAGGCCCCTGTTCAGCTTTCCTGAGCCTAGATGAGAATTGCTTGCAATTATATATCAAAACTCGGAGTTGACTCTGAGCAGTTTCAGCTCTGCTCCACTGCAGCCACAACCATGTAAAGAAAATCCATGCCCGCAGCTTGCAGCTGCTCTGACCAGCCACCTCCACCCTGAGCCATGAATCCAGGAAACTCTTAAGTACATTCTTAAATCTACCATTCCGCAGGACAGCACTGATTTGATACCAGTGGGGCTTAAAAGCAAGCATGAGGTTACAGGCTTTCCTGAACATGCTTGCTTTACCAAGCCTGGTTTTCAGACATTCATTATTTTATCCTGATGACAGCTGAGGTTTGGGGTTTTTTGGCTGCCGAGCTCAATCCCCCCACTCTTCTCTCCATCATGGCAAGCTCAGCCATGCTGTCCCCACTGCACGCCTGCCCCTGCCAATTCATCCCACTCAGTGAGCTCCGTCACATCTCCTGCTCTGCAGCTGACCCCACTCCTCCTGCAGCACCAGCTGCTCAGCTGCCTTTGCTCTGCTAGGGGTGCCTGGGGGACATCAACGGCCGCTGGCCTGCAGCTAAAAACCCTCGAGCACCAGGTGCAGGTGCACTAGGGTCCCCCTACTTCACGGGAAAAGACAATTGGTTTCCACCTTCTCTCTGAGCTTTAAAATTCCCCCACCTGTCAACAAATCAACTGCATGGAACAAGAGGAAAGAAGTCAAGTAAAACCAGTCCTGCCTTTATTTTGCAGTCTGTGACATTATCTAATGTGAACATAAAGAAATTCTCCAAACAGACTTGCAGAATCTAGAGATAGTTGTGCTGGGTAGATTTTATATAGCTGACAGGAAAATTTAAGCTTTGGATTTGAAGTGACAGCTGAAGCAATACAGCCTTATCTCACCATTAACTTCCCCTCCTTCCCCATATTGTGTAAGCCAGCTAGGCTTCTGACCAGACAGCATTCCACGTCTCCTTCTCTTCTCTTCTCTTCTCTTCTCTTCTCTTCTCTTCTCTTCTCTTCTCTTCTCCTCTCTTCTCTTCTCTTCTCTTCTCTTCTCTTCTCTTCTCTTCTCTTCTCTTCTCTTCTCTTCTCTTCTCTTCTCTTCTCTTCTCTTCTCTTCTCACAATTCATAATGATGCATTTAATTAATAGTAAATGTGCATAAAAATTTTCTGGGCAGCCATATGACAGCCACATTAACACCATATGAGCCCCAAATTGTTTGTTGTTATTATAGTAAGTATCAAAGTGTATTAAGAATGATTGATTGGACACTTATTGTGACTTGACCAAATATATACATATTTAATAATAGGATGTTTCAAAAGAAAAAAGAGAAATGCTGTCAGAAGAGAAATTCAAATATATATGCCTCTTTCTTGTTTGTTTGTTTAAAAAAAGAACTAATTATCAGAGCTCTATGGTCATAATTTGAAAGAAACAAAAGTATTCACTATGTTTAATACCACTATGCTGACCCAAGGTGACACCTACAGAAATAACTTGGAAGTGTCACTTGACAATCAATCAATTCCTTATGGACACAAACGCATTTTAAAAACCGTAGTACCAAAGGTATTAAAAAAATTAATAGGGCATTTAAAGTCCTGCAGAAAGACAGAACCATATCAGGCTGGGGAAAAGGCAGGAGAAGGAGTGCCCTGTCTGGTATCCTTGTGCTTCCAGTAGGGAATCGCTCGGAGATCGGGGCGTCCCCCACGGGGAGTGCCCCCGCTCTGCGCTCACCCAGGGAAACAAAAAAAGCAAGAAGCCTTATTGAAAAGATTATCTTTCCCATCAATAATCCCCCTCTAAGAGTTCTTTATTAGTAAACCCCATGGCAAAACCTGACATATTTACAGCTTGCAGTAAACTTTATGTATCTGAAACAATATTAATAATAAGGAGCTGGTGACCAGAGCAAATCATTCCAGCCTTCAAAATGATCAAGTGAAAGCTTAATTGTACTGAAAAGAGAGAGTCCTGACAAGTTGAAAATCCTTCCCAAACACCCTTTCCAAAAAGCAAACTTTACCAAGATGAGAAAAGTGTGTTGGAGGATTGGAAACATAAGAATACATATTT
>VZRN01006213.1:452102-467686 GCA_013397935.1 Dasyornis broadbenti
AAAAAGCAAGCCCAAGTCTGATATCACAGGCTGAGCTGAGACAGAAACCTGATCTTTTACATGGAATGGGCAACATTTGGGTCTGTTTTATGTGAATTGCTCCAAGCTGTTTTGGTTAGAAATGTATAGATTTTAAGGTAAGGAGTACCGTATAGGCAGTGCAGGTCATTCCCAGTATTGGAAGAAGTTCCCCATTACTTTTCAGCTGACAAAGGTAGGGTCCAAACTTTTCTTTCTTTGCTGAGTAACTTATTTGCTTTAACGCTGAGCTGGATTTGGCAAGAGAAACACTTGTATTTTGCTGCCTGATTGTGCTTTTCAACACTCTCATTCCCTCTCTCCCTCCTTTCTAAGGATTATCTTATTTTAGTCACCAACCTGCAGAAAATTTTATTTTCCTTGTTCCTTCCAATGTTTAAAAAAAAAAAAAAATTGTTATTTCTCAGTAATTCTACAAACTTCTCTCTGCTGGTGAAAATGGGGAAAATTATGCTGTTTAGAACAATATTTTGGAGAGGATAAATCTGAAGAGCTCCAACTGTTTTTCAAGTAGGCTTTGTTTCCTATTAGACAGCATTTGTGTGTTGTTATTATGATTTTTTTCACTAAAAAAAAATGGAAAAATACCTTCCCATTTTGCTAGTCAAAAATATTTCCTTGCCTCTATTTTGCTTGACATAATAGCTCATGAGCATCTTTATACTGACTAAAGAAGAGAACTATTCATGGTTTGGAAAAGGTAACTAGAAAAGCCAAACACAGCATAAGAATTTTTGGAAGAATTGTAACATCTTCTAGGATGTTTTCTACAGTCTGCTTCTGCTACCAAAAAAAAAAAAAAATTAAACTTAGTTCTACTTTTATTCTTTTAATTCTTTTAATTATTTAAAACTGTATTTTGACAGCATCATATTTCTTTTAAGTTCATGTTAAAACAAGGGGAACAAATATTGCAACTCATTTTTGAATGTCTGATATGTCCCATTTGTTGATTTGAAATTTACCACTGAAAAACATAACAAGAAAGCTGTAAAACTCTCTTTAATATGTTACATATTTAGGCAGTGCTTACTCGTCACATTTTGGCTAATACTTATGTAGCGTTTTAAAATGAAAATAAAATATCTTGACCATGATGTTGTAATTATGCACAGCGCGTTCATTGCCTTTCCAGAATGACTCCCTGCTTTATTCTTCTCTGATAAACACAAAGTAATTACTTTCCTACATGACAATTTATTTTTTGTCTTCTACGTATTCTTGCCCTAAGAAGAGTTTGCATTTGTATGGCAGCGTGTCCACACAATGAGCTACAAATACACGTTGCTCTGTTCCCATGTATGCATATGCATGGATGGATGGGCAGCAGGTATAGTTAAGTTTTGCAATGAAAAGAAGAAAATTATACAGGAACCCGCTTCATTATTTCCCTGCCTTCAAGCTGTACTGTTTTGCCATCGGGGCTTGTGTGTTTGGCACACAAGTTTCCTCTGAGTTTGTCTTTTAGATTTCTGTCTGCTTAAAACGTGGAGTTTTTTCCCTCGGAGCATGGGGTCAGATCTTATTTGTTTGTTCATTTTGTGTCATCAATTGTCACAGGCCATATTTTCACTAAACTCATTTTGCTGCTGTACAATAGTTATAAATGAAGTGGAGGGGTGGGAGGATGACTGCCGGGTGATTTGCTTTTTCCCGCAACTATCTTCATAAAAATAGACAGAGATTTCATAAAAAGGATGAGGGAATCACTTTGTTTGAAAAAAAAAACTAATGCAAGCAGCAGAGATCTGCTGCCTACTGCCCTCAAGAAATTACTAGAAGAGACTTGAGAAAAACATCAGCTTTTTTTGCCTTGTGATTCTCTTTAACTTACTTTTAGTGTCCATTATTATGTAGAGATACATCTGTCTATAAATAGATTGCATTACTTGCTTTCCTAATACAGCTCTGCTAATTAAATCAACCTCAAAAAATAAATATTTTCTCATCACATCTTCAGCTTAATTGCCTCAAACTTGGAAATAAAAACTGTTTTAATTTCAGCACACTGGGAAGACTCATATTTTAAAAAAATAAAGTAGCATTCTCTAACCTTATAGTGATTTTCCTTTAGCCCATTAAACTTTCTAATAATCTTGACTTGCCTCTTTGGAAATTTTTTAAGACAATACCACTATAAACACAGCTCTTTCTGCATTACCAGGTACATGCACATATATTTATATTCCAAAGGCAGGTTATAAACCGCACCAAGTTGGCAGCTGTCGGGAAGGTTATTTGTGGAGCGAGCGCTTTAGCCTAGGGACGTAGTGGGCTCTTAATAATAAGCAAGGGGGTAAAAAATTTAATGTTTTCTTTAAATTAAGACTCGAACAGAATTGCTTTAATGAATATCGGAGGAACTCACAGGCTTCAGTTTGCTCCTACTCTAACAAAATTTCCTTTGTGGTTTTCACTGTAAGATCAAAAGGAGCCAATTAACTTTTCTATAAGGTAAACAAACGGGGAACTAGAAATATCCCCGCGAATGATCCGACTGGCGGGGTCGGGCCTTTTGTTGTTTTCCCTTTCTTTTTGGTGCCATTTCCTGCATCACCAGGGCAGGGGCAGAGGAGGTGCCCCCCGCCCTGGGCTCTGAGGGGACCCAAGCAGGGGCTGGGGAGGCAGCCGAGCACTGTGGGGCTCAGGAGGGCAGCTGGGAAAGGCAGACAGCACCCGCGTGGAGGAGCCCAGGGCCGATCAAAGATTGCCCTTGGTGCACCCCAGCTTTTGAGATGCAAGCTGTTTCTCAGCACTGAGGAGGATAATATAAACGGAGACCACCATATAATGGGGGAATGGGAGCATTTCCTTGCACTCACAAACTGCAGTCGCTCCCCTACCGCTGGCTTCGACAGGGTGCTGCACAGCCTGAAAGTCCCACGCAGGCGTAGGATCCCATCGGGCTGGGGGACCCAGGCACAGCTTGACCATGCTGCACATCCCAGGGAGAGACAACCGGGCACACGCTGGGGTTGCTCTGGAGAAATCTGGGATAGGAGAGAAGCAACAAGTTCACACACAGGCACAGAGACAAGAGCAGTGGCCAGGGAAGGAGAAACAGAATGCATGAGAAAAACTTTCAGCTAGACCCTCTTCAGTTTTCTTCTCACAATGTGGGAAAGAAACCAAAACAAAACAGTACAAAAATATGCAGGTCCTCACTCCCACCTTGCAATAACCAGAAAACCTGCTCTTTTTAACTTTTTCCTTGCTGGATGTTTGCTTGGCTCCCTAACATAGCCTCTCTTGCCGGATTAGCTATGGAACAGCTGCGCTGCTCTCCCAGTGAGGAAACAGTCCTCAGGATTGCGCCTCGCCATTGGGAGTGCCACACTGATCCCCCAAACTGTCCCCAGCTCCAGGGAGCAGCCACTGCTTCCCACCATCACCCAGACAGGTGAGCCCGGATGGCTCCTTGCACCTCAGCAAAGTCACTCTAGTTTTAGGGAGTACCAGCTATATTTATAAATGCAGACTATGGAATAAAATCACCTCCCCTGGGAAAAGAAGAGAGGCTTTCTAGAGTTCCAGTTATGTTTACTTGAAGTGGCCATTTTATCTTTGAAAGAGCCACTGAAACTGAGTGTACCACAGGTAGGACAGAAGAATGCCTGTTTTTTGCTCATTCTCTGATTTTCCACAGAGAAGTGCATAACTGAGGAAGGTGTCAGGCTATGCTGATACTCATGCTTTACTTACAAGGTGTCTCTGTCCAAATTAACTGAGGTACTTCTGATCCACACCACCTCATATTGTGGGGCTCAGAGGTGCTAGCTTGGAAACAGCAAGGCTGTGCCTCCAGCCCCTCCAGCCCCAACAGAATTGCTGCATAAGAGAGCAGCTGTCACATCAGCCATCAAAACATCAGGGTTTAAAAGTCCCCAAAAGCTTCGGAGGGCACAGTGTCTTGCCTTTAGCCATGGGGTCAGAGAGCCTGGGTTTGCAAGGCCAAGCAAGTCTTGGACATCCATGCAATGTGAAGTTCATCAGCATCAATTGCTTTGCATGTCGGATCTAGAGGCAGGAGCAAATTCAGCAGTAGTGAAAACCAAACTCCTCAAAGCTCTTGGGTCAGATGCTGCAGTCACCAGCACCATGGAAATACTGCAGATTGACAGGCAGAAGGATACCAGGATGCAGATGTCAGTCGCATACTTTATCACTGTATTAATATCTCAAAATACTTCAAAACCTCTGAGTAACAGCAAAATGCAGCCAGCTCTGGGATGGAGGGCAGTAGATAGCAAACTGGAGCATTACAGAGTAATGGCAGGAAGGAAGGAAGGATTTGGCAGGCTCCCGCTCACACCAAAAGGCATCCATGGCGTTTGATGTCTATGCAAAACAATCTCCCCCTTCCCAAGAGCACCAAAGAACTGCAAAGCCATCTCACCTGCGTGCCCACCCTCAGCAGCTCCAGCCCCAGGTCTCTCCCCAAGCCCCTGGGAGCAGAAAGGCTCATCTGCACTCCCGCCAGCCATGGGGTGTTGCTGGCTCTCATTTCAGTGCCACAGCCTTGCTGGAGATACGCAGAGAGGAAAGTGGGGTTCCCAAGGGTTCTCCTCTTGCGGCCACAGGCTGGCTCCTACATCGGAGCACAGAGAGGGCTGAGCCCAGCCAAGAGTTTCTGCCCCTGGAAAGTGTGCAGGGGTGACCTGAGCAGAGTTCTCCAGGTCCATAGGTAGGGCATACCACCATCCTTATGCACCAAATGCTTTGAGGAGAGGAGGAACAGAGTGATGACTGCAACTGAATGAATAGATTATTTTAACTCTCAAATGGGTTTAATTACTAGGATTTTTTTTTTCCTATTTCAAGGGGCAGTTAACAATTTCTTGGGTTTTTTAGAACAGGCTTTCCTCATCGTGTCACCAATACGTGAAATTAAGGGTTTCTCTGCCTCCACTCCCAACCCCCACATTTTCCTCTCTGATCCCTTTGGTGGGGAAGGGGAGTTAGCAATATTCACAGATCCCAGTCATTAGGCCTTTCCTGCATAATTTCTAAAATGCACTAAGAGAAAAGCAGGGGGCGGGGGGGCAAAGAAAAACTCCTTTATTGTGCTGAGGCTCATAAATTCACTGCAGGATGATTTATAGCAGCAGAGCGTAGCACCTAACTCAAGTCAATGCAAGAGGTTAATATGAAAGGTTAAGGAACTCGGTTCTGGCTGATTTATGGTTGGACTGTCAGCTTTTATCCTGACCACAGCTCTGCAACTGTAGCTTGGGACTCTACAAAGCACAAGAGGGGGTGGCGGTGTTAAGAAAATAATGTGTATTTAGACATTATCCCTGCCTATAAAATAAAGACCCCAAAATTCTTAAATGACCAAGGAGCTCTCGTATCACCACATGCCACTGCCAAAGCAAAGCACCTCCACTCTTCTATTCCCAGGCTCCCAGACCAGAGGGGATTGCTGTGATCATCTTGTTTGCTTCCTGTATTACACAGGCAATAGGTTTTCCCCAGAACCTGGGTTAAAGCATGTCTTTCTAAAAGCTGCCCAACCTTAAAATTCCCAAGTGCCAGGAGGCTGCAGGACAGAGCCTAGGATAGACAGAGGTGCCTTTGGTGACAATAAAATGATACCTTGCTCCAAGGATGAACTTGTTTGACTCCAGCATCCAGTCACTGCATCATAAAAAGCATTTTTGCTTGCAGGATGGAAAAGTCCCATGTATGTGAATATTTCTGTTCGCACGTGTGCACAGTCAGTGGTCTCCCAACATTTTCTCTCCAATAAGACTACTGGATTATGATCTACACAGCCTCCTTCTATGAAATTCATTAGATTGCCTTGCCAAAAATCTTTTCAACTTCCTGCAGCACTTGTCCAGCCACAGGAGAGCAGAACTGGGTACAGCATTTGAGTAGCAGCCTTACCAAGTGTCATATATCTCTTCTCCCAGAAATATGCATTACAGTAGTAATGTCACACTGTCACACTAGCAACATTTTCATTAAAATACATGAACAAATTTGCTTTCAGTTTATAAAGTTCCATCTCAATTCCACACACTAGAAGTTTTTAATCTGACGGTATTAAGACAAGCATTATCAAGAAATATGAGTAGATGGATTAAGTGTAAGTTGACTTTACCAAGCAGGCTGTATTCCTGTTTGAAAAGTACAAGCAGGTCCTCTCACAAGGCCCATTCTGGTGAAGCAGTGTATTGGCAAAACACTTTTGTCCTTGCTGTTTACCAAAAACATTGCACTTTTAATCCATGACCAATATCAGACTACTCTGTCTATAGATCCCTGAATCATCTTTGAGACCCAGACTTAGCATTGTTTATTCTCAAAGTCTTGTAGATTTGCCCTAGATTTACCCCTGTGTAACTGACTGCCCAGTGTGGGCACTCGGGAGCAGTTCTTTCTAACCATCCATGCTGGAGAAGGAACATAGTGAGGATGTTTTCCCAGTAATATTTTGCAGCAATGATCCAAACCCACAAGAAATTCCTGTGCCTGTAGGTCTATTGCTTTGTTAGAGAAAAAATGCATTAGTCCTTTGATTTTTTTTTTTCTTTTTCGTAAGAGCATCTGTCTGTCAAAGCTTTGGGGAGCTGGGCTGTGTTAAGGCTCCAGCCTAGAACTGGCCATGAAGTTTTCCTGATCAGGACTGGGAGCCAGAGGCAACCCTCAGGCACTCAGTCTTCCTTTCTCTGCTGTGCAGGGCAAGGTGTCACTCAGCTGCCCCCAGCCAGGACACAGTGTCCTCTCAGTCCCTGCCAGAGCCCTTGGCCATCCCGGTCTTTGCCCATGAGGTGCAGAAACTCCACTCCCACAACTGCCCTTCCCAGGCTGCCTTTCCAGCAGCTGCCTCCCAGTACGGCACAGAAAGGATGTTCACATACCAGCTGGGCAGCAGCACAGAGGGGACAGTGTCACTGTTTGCAAATGCTCCCTGCACCAAGGATACACTCCTGGCCAAAAATAGCCTTTGGGTTTACATGTGTTGGCTAAACAAATCGTAAAGCTTTTAACCCCACTTGAAACCCAAATCTCCTGAGGATTTCTAATTGCAGAAGGAGAAATGTACCCTTACGTGTTCAGGAAGACATTCTTTTTTGTTTAGATGTGTAACTAAGCTTTGTGTTTTCACTTCATTTTCTTTTAGGTCAGTTATGGTTGAATAAGCTCAAATTTTAATATCTGCATGTTTGTGCTACTAGCCACTGTTCCTGCTGCTTTTGGAAAATAGAGGATATTGGTTAATGCCCCATATGAGGCAGAGACAGAGACAGAGAGAAACAGAGAGAGAGAAAAGAAGTTAACTTTAACTTTAGACTCTTTAACCAATTTATGAAGAACAGCTCTTGCTCATATTCCTGTTCTTAGCTTAAATAATTTGCACAATACTCTAGGTGAATGAGATGCACAAATATCTTTAAGAGCTATTATGCAGAGGTGAAGTACAGAGTAACTTTGCCAAGTTATTGTAATCTGGGAATGTAGGCATTTGCAGGAAGAGCTGTAAGTTTTGTACACAACTAGTAAGATGCTTAAATGCTCAGTGTATAGTATTTCAAGTAAAAAAATATTGTCTCTCCCTCTCCTCTTGCTTTCCCTATCATCAACTGACATCAATGGTTAAAGGCCTTGGCAGAAAATCTAAATCACAGATAAAGAAGTAATACAAACAGAAAGCTTAATCCTGCTGCCAAGACGTTGAACAGCAAAAAATTTATTGACGTTAGCACAGGCCAGATTGGGCCCAGGCACACAGAAATTAGGACAAGTTGCTATCTAGATTGTATGAGCCAACATAATGCAGTCTCAGGAGGTTAGGGAGATTTCCCTTTGGAAACACATCCTCCCAAATGCTTGAAATGCTGGAGTTTCATATGACTAAGAGAAGGAGATAGTTACCAAAACTCAACTTCCCTCACAGACCTGGACATATGCTTCTTGGACAGCTCCAAAAAACATATATATTTCTCTTTTTAGCAGACAGGAAAGGAAACTTTAAAGCCCACATGCCTGTACTAATAGAACATATGTGAATGTGTATTTTTTGTGTAAAAATGGGCTGAAGAAGTTAGTATTTTTAACACTTCTTCAAACTGTTGCATGTTCTTCCACTCTTCAAGCTCAGACATCTTTTTACAGGTCACTGGTTTAACACTGTGAGCAGCCACAGTGGTAGGGAGTCCACGTTGCTCTATGTATGTGGTCCTTCATGTTCTTACCAGAGGAATCTCTCAAGGGATTGAAACATCAATACAGCAGCCTTGAATTGGCCTCTGCTTCTGTAAGGAGAATACACGAGAGGTGTGTATCCTCAGCAGACCTCAACAGCAACATCACTGCAGTGAACTTTACTGGAGGCTTTTTCCTCCAGAGGATTCATTGAATTTCCAGGTGAATTCAGTTTCCCATGACCATATTGGCAACTCAAAGAAGAAGGATATAATCTTGCAGACCCAGTCATAACCACACCATTTTTCTTTTCCTGATGTAGTTATTTAGGGATTTCAGAGATCAGTCCAGAAGGATCAGCCTGGCAAGCCCCATCTAGCTTCTGATAGCAAATCAAGACAATGCTTGGCATCCTGTCATGTGTGGGTATGAAACACAGGTCAGGGTCAAGTGTCCAAGAGGACACCACTTAATCATTCCCAATGCCTCTTGCAGCAGGTTTCCTCGGTAATTGCTAAAGCCAGGACACTGACTCTGCCTGCCAGGCTTTCACCCAGGGTAACGCAGGAATTATGCCTCTGGGGAGGAGGAACCGGACACAAGGCAGTGGATGGAGTTCCATTTCATCTTCAGCCATGAAAGTAACCAACTCATGTTTCTTTGGTATCTGTGAGGTCTGTGTTCATCTGTGCAGTTCAGTGATCTCATCCTTGCAGCTTGTCCCAAGGTAAAATAAATTTATGGATTTAAGGTGACTGAAGGTTTTTAAAACAAATCTCTTCTTGTCCCTCAAGGAACCTTAAAAAGTCATACTTCAGCTTTCTGTTTTGTTTAAATGGCATCACACAACTCCATTGCCCTCCCGGAAATATCACCGAAGAACTGCCTCAAATATGACCTGGGAGAGTGCTGATGCAGTTGAAGTAAATCATGCCGGTCATCCAGAGTGAACTGTTATTCCCATTCTCCTTATAAAAATAATGTTAACCTAGTAAAAAAAAAAAAAAATGCTGAATTTCTTGGAACTTGCTATCAGTTGAGTGGGTCAATTTAAAGTTTTTAGTGAATATATTTCCTTCATGCTGCTTGAGGCCTTGAAGAGGAACTACTATACCTCTTCCAATATTTTTCAGTGCATAAAAAAAGAAATCATATAGACACACCACTGAACTCTGTCCTTTTGTCTAGATTGGCCAGAAGTTTTGCTGATTATGACTGTTGAAATTCAATCAACCCAAACCCAAGCTGCCCTCCTTCTGAACAGCACTATTTTTTAAAACATCAATATGCTTCTTCTCTTTTTTTATTGAGACAAATACTTGTGTGAATCACCATGGTGCCATCAGAACCATGCCAGTTTCTGTGAGGTAAAAAAATCAACCTGGATATTCAGTACCCTAAGCTTGCTGTAGACAGTTCTGCTGGGTAGGAAGATGGGAAAATATAACAGGTAAAAAGATGTGTTTTAACCCCTCTAGAAACAGCAGGTTCATATTTCAGTCTCGTGGGGTCACAGTCTGATGTGTTTCTTAAAAGGAGTCAAAAAGTCACAACGACTGTTCACTGAGCAGATGTTCTCCAGGTAACAGCCAAGGCATGTTTGATTAATACTCTTTTGTCAGCATATTTGAATCTTGCCCTACAGAGCTGTAGGCTGATTCATTAAATTTCTTTTTAAAAGGAGAGTGAAAAGAAAGCAAAGGACCAGCTTCTACGTGTAAAACTAATGTCATCCTCCTTGAAACCACTCTGAAGCCAATAGAACAAACAACTTGAAGTAAGGAAAAATCTGAGATTTTCTAACTGTATACTGGCAGCAAATATGTTTTTGACAATCATTTGCAAGGAGCTCAGAGCTGTTCCCGTTCCAGTCAGCAGAGTGCTTGCTGGTGGGCAGCTCACCACTGACATGAGCCTTTCGTTTCCAGTAAAGTAGACATGAGTTCACACTCATGTGCATATAGTCACACTTGTGACTGTGACTAGGAATAACTCAAACAGAAATAAACACATTAGCTCTAAAACGGAGATCAAAAACCTTACTGACCTTTACAGGCAGTGACACCTCTGACCAGTGTGCTCAGGACCAAGTCTTGATGCTTGTTTCATACCACTGGAAAAACAGAGGCAATCTGCAAGATGCCATGGGCATGAGTAATATATTTTGTCTCTCTGTGATTTTGTTGTTTTTTTGTTTTGCCTTTGATGACAGGATTCAATGCAGAGGTTCACTCAAATGGCATGGAAATTTCAGAGAGTCACAGACATCATGAAGTCTCTTTTAGGAGAACCTGAGTATTGTGAACACTTACAAATTGGTCATTGATGTCAAAATATAAGAATTAGTGTGAGATGACAGATACCTCCACATATGGAAGTCATGACTATAATATCTAATTCATTATATACCACTTGCCCAATGAATCTAATGTCATAAGCCAAACAAATAGAGAGTCATTTTGTCCATAGCAACCTCAAGTGTTGGATGTCAACTCAAGAGTGAGGTTGGCCTGATGGCAAAAAGGTACTGAAGTCACTCTAGTGCCACCACAACAGAATTGTTTGGTGGATTCAGTGCCCTTGACCCAGGACAGAGAATCTTCCTGATTTCGTTACTGAAAAGTGGGGGAAAGTGAATGTCTTATAAACATATTCAGAGATCAGAGATACTTCATGGAAAAGGGAAAACTGGTTGAGCTGGTCAAGCCTTCATGAACCAAGGGAGTTTGTTCCAAGGGAGTGCAGGCACTAATGCTTCAGTGAAACACCACAGTCTGGTCAGTTTCTGAATCTCTTTGGGGTCTGCAGTGATCTGAGGAGAGAAGGAGATCTGAAAAAGGCGGGCCTAGCCACAACTGGATTAATACACACCGAGGCAGAGACACAGCCATAGCAGCACGTGCCTGAGTTACTGGACAGGGAATGCAAGGTGAAGCGTGCCTTGGAGAATGGACAACCCAAAAGCTTTTACAACATTTAAATCTGGTAATTCCTTAAACCTTTCGGCTTTTCCTGGTCTGATGCACAAAGATGTGTTTCACATGCTCTGGATGTGCAGTTTTCCATGATTAGCCCGTGCATACTTCACATACACACCTCACCGTGGGCCTGGGACACATCTCTCATTAGTAAGCAGCCTGGTTACACAGTGCTGCTGCTCTCAGCACATTTTTGTTAATCACATCTGAATGAGAGTTACTACTTCTGGGTAAGCAATCAGAAGTTTACACTGCATCTGGGTAAATATTCACCCTTGCATGAGGGTTTAAGCTGCTCTCAGCAGAGTCAGGAGTCATCAAGCAAATGCCCGTGGCTTGTCTGGGTGTATCATCATCTGTCTGCATTTTGTCCTTTTTCAGTGGCAAATGTGGGCTTAGTGCTGGTGCACGTGAAGGACTGGGGCTTCACAGAAAAGCAGGTGCTCTGAAAGCTTTAAATAGCTCTGCCACATACTTCAAACATGACTGGCAGCACTCCTAGTATTCTGCCCTGCATTATTTGGCCAAGAAGCCTCAGTCTTCAACTTCCAGACTCGACCATTTCAACCTTGGGCCTCCGTATGTCTCAGTCCTTCAGAGCATCCCACCACTGATCCTTGCTTAACACAGGTATGGCTTCCTGGGGTGCTGTTCAAACATGCCAAGGGAGGAGAATATAATGAGAACCCATGGTAGGGCATCTGTAACTTAAGCCAAGATTTGAACCCAGGCCTTGGCAGATGTCTAGCAGAATTTTGCCCAAGTGTGCTTGTTTTTCTCCTTTCTTTTTCCAAGTGTTTGTTTCCCAGTTTGCACTAAATTTTATTGAAAACATCAGGCTAATAGGAATGGGGAGAGTGGTTGAGTAGATTTTGCCTCTTTTTCCCTTTTCTTTCTGGAATGCAGCCATCAAAATAAACATTAAATGCAAAATGCTGGAGCTTGAGTTATTACTTGTGAGGGTGCTGGGAGGGAAATTTATAGCAACATTACTGTGTTTTGCTAGAAATCTCTTAATGCACCAAAGTGGAGAGGTGTGTGTGTTTTTTATTAAAATGTTACACTCTATAAATCTGAGCAGCAGGGAGGACACAGGTGGCCCTGGGGCTCAGCTGACTCGACTGTCATTTTAAACTTGAGGAAGGTCTGCGTGACTGTCCTCCCACCCCATCCCTGCATCAGCACAGCCACAGGCTCTCTCCATCACAAATTGTAATGGCTGTGGAGGTTCTGCATTTACTTCATTATAGCAGCCTTCCAGTACCTAAAGAGGACCTACAAGAAAGAGGGAGAGGGACTTTTTGCAAGAACATGTAGTGATAGGACAAGGGGGAATGTCTTTAAACTGAAGGATGGTAGGTTTAGATTTGATATTAGGGAGAAATTCTTCACTGTGAGGATGGTGAGGCACTGGCACAGGTTGCCCAGAGAAGTTGTTTATGCCCTATCCCTGGAAGTGTTCAAGGCCAGGGTGCAAAGGGCTTTGGGCAACCTGCTATAGCGGGAGGTGTCCCTGCCCATGGCAGGGGGTTTGGAACTGGATGAGCTTCAAGGTCCCTTCCAACACACACCGTTCTATGATTCTTTGCTGTTATTGTTGTTGCTGTTGGGTTTACTCCCTCTTTTTGCCTGATTTTTTAAGCCACCAAAGATGGCAAGTCAGACTGGGTCATTGCTCCTGTTAAGATAGCAAATTTCCTAATGATATCATTCAAACACTTTTCCTTTTTGACTTTCTCAGTGACCTTCTCTTGTGCCCTGGCTGCAGCGTGTCCTGATGAGAAGTTTTCATGAGTGGATGACCCATAAAAGCTGAGGATGGCAGCTGGGCAGAGATCTGTTGCTGTGGCTGGGCAAGGTTGTCACCATGCAGTTTGGACACTTGGGTACTTGACTGGGGTTGCTAACTCAGTACAGATTTCTGTGTGAGCTACTGCAGCTTTCTCAGACACCAAGAAAAGCTGAAGAATCCCAGGACCTAGAGAAATACCAGTCACTTGTGTCCCTGTGTCTGTCAGTAGATAAGGTATTTTTGCCTGAAATTTGGGGGCTGGCCGAGCCACTCACCTGGGCGGGTTGCTGGTACTGCTGAGCTGCTCACTGGAGGGAGGGGCAGAGACCCGAAGGACTCCTGGGCTCTTTCCCAGCTTCCAGTGGACAGCATACTATGTGGCTTAGTGTGAGTTCAGACAATCACGTCATTTGAGACTCGTTTTCTCTGCCTTAAAACACTGAGGGTGTTTCCCTCAGTGTGAAACGTTAAAATAAGAACGTGACATCCTCATGGGATGTACAGGCAGGCGTCTCCTCAGCCTGCTCCACTGCTTGCAAAATATCTTGGATGCTTTCTGCAAGACCAGTCCTGGACCATCCTGTGGAGGGAATCTGCGAATCCTGTGAATCGATTCCCCTCTTAATTAGATGTGACTGACACAATAAGCCTTAACAGGATTTTTGGCGAGTTTAAAAAGATAAGGAATAGCAATGCTCATGGAAGGCTTAAAAAAAAAAAACAACAAAAAACAAAAACAAAAACAAAAAAACAACAACAAAAAAACCACCACGAAACAAAACAAAAAAAAAAACCAAACACCACAAAAAAAAAAAAAACAAAAAAAAAAAAAAAAAACAAACAAAAAAAAAACACAGGCAAACGAGTAATAGCAAAGAAGGGGGCCATATCTATGGTTCAGGAGACTGGAAGGGCAGCATGCAGCCCCTGCTAGGAATGACATCTGCTCGGAGAACCCGCCGATGTGGCTGCGAGACCCAGCCGTGGCGGAATATTGAGCCCCCTGGGAGCCGCGGCGGAGCCGGGCAGACCTCGGGCAGGGCGCTGTGCGCCCGCGGCCGCCGAGAGCGGTAGGGTAGCAGGAGGGTGCGGAGTGTCCCGAGAGAGGAAACCGTGCGAAGACGCCAAACACGTTATTTGCAAATTCCCCTTGTCCTGATCACCTCCCTCTTCGGGACAGCTCTGGAAGGGACTTTTCCGCGGCTTGCCTAAGGTCCCCAAAAAGCAGGCGTTCCCCTTCCTGTACTCCCCCTCTAATGAACCTGCCGACAAAAGCGAAGTTTCCTCCGGCGCCAGTGCCTTGGAAACAGGCGCTCCGAGCAGTGGGATGGGAGAAAGCCGCTGCCGTGGTCCTGGAGCACGCGTGGGAGCCCAGTGCGGGCAGTTCGCGCCCGGGCCAGGAGCTCAGAAGCTCCGCGGCTCATTAAGCCATCGCCCTGAGCATTTAAACAGTGCTGTGGCAGCAGATTTTGGCGCAAATCACAAGGAAAATAAGTTTGTGCGTGGTGCATTGACCGCCTAACATTTTGCTGTGATATCTGTAATTGGTACCCGATTGTTATCAGGGGAAAAAAAGTCGTCACGATTATAATTCCTATCAGTGGGTCAGGAGTTGCTTTAATTGGAGAGATCTGTTCTTCTTTCGTTTAGAAACGGTTTGAGGGAGCTGCTTGGAAATTGCAACGAGAAAGGTGCATTTTTTACAAACCAATCGAGAAATATCTGTCGGAGAGTAAGGCAAGGAGAGGAACAAACGAAATTCAAGGGCCAAGCGGTACCGGGGACGGTACCGCTTGGCCCTTGAATTCGGCCTCCCCATAGCAGCAGCCGCCCCATAGCAGCAGCCCGAAAGTTCGGGGGTGCCGAGCAGAGCACTGCAGACTGCGGGAACGGGCGAGGGTCGGCCGCCGCTCTCCCAGACCTGGCGTAGCCTTGGCCTTACTGCCTCACATTTGTAATTAAAAGTATCCACGATTCTCTGGGAGAGTTTTTCATCCTCTCTCGGCAGCAGGCACCAGCTGCTCTTCGCCGTGGGATGCTGGAGGTGGGTCTCCGGGCTGGGGCAGAGTCGTCCCCGAGGCCTGGGGTCGGGGCCGGGTCTCAGCACCAGGCGTGACGGGCCCGGGGGCGAGCTCCCTTTCGCTCAACCTCCCCCGCCCCCGGCCCAGTGTGTCCCCGTCCCTTCTCCCTCGCCCCCGCCGCGGACTGTCCCAGCTCTGCCCTGCTCATGAAGGTCAGGGGGAGCCGCTCTCTCGGCGCTGACAGGTGCACCAACTGCCTCTGGATGCCTTCGGCTCGGAGCCCCCTCCTCCCCGACCTCTTTGTTTCAAGCGCGGGGCAAGGAGGACATTCCCAGGCCGACGCACCCCAAGGGAAATTGCATATCCCGCGGCGCATCGCTGCCCAGGCCCCAAAAAGGTCACCAGTGTCGGGAGCTACCCTTGTCCTGTTCCTGGGACCAGAGGCAGGAGGCTTGGGGCGCAGGGTCCGCCCGGTCCCGCAGCACAGAGCCAGGACAGCCGGGTGGTACCCAGAGCGCTGTGCCGCATCCCTAGGGCTCCGCCGCCCCGCCGAGCCGCCCGGCCCGCCGCGCCGCCCGGCCCGCCGCCCCCCTCGTCTCCCCT
>VZRN01006213.1:467699-549497 GCA_013397935.1 Dasyornis broadbenti
CCCCTGGGCGCTGCCGTGCACCCTCCCGCGGAGCCCCCGACAGCAGCAGCGGGGCAAGCTCGGCGGCTAGCTCGGCGCTAACCCCCGGAGGACCCCCGCCTTCCCTGAAGACAGAGTCGTCCTGCTTTCACTGAGCCCAGACTTCTGTCTCAAGCGAAAAATAGCCCCTGATTTCAGAGCCAGTGCTGGCAAAGTCACACGCAAAAGGAAAGTATCGAGCAAATTAATAGCAAGGGCATATTTCCCAGCGTGAAGGAATTTACAGACAGCCACCAGGGACCCCTCCCCACCCCCATCTTAGATCTGTCCAAGGGTACTGGGAAGAGGGGAGAAGTGCGCAGCATGGCTTTAACTCAGCCCGGCGCTACTCTCTAAGACTGTCTGTGGTCCTCCGCCGCCCGGCTCAGCCCGGACGGAGGCACCGTGCCGGTTGGGTGCGCTCCGCCGCGCCCGGCGGGACCCGAGGCGGAGCGGGGTGCCGAGCGGGGTGCGGGGGGAGCGGGGGCCGCCCCTGCTCCGTCTTCCCATTGGTTCTCACATGCTGGCGTCACCCGGGTCCCCGCGAGCGCGATGCCAAAAGCGGTGATTTTCCATGTTTTTCTGGCCACAGTGGGGACAGGAAGGGATTGAGGGGTTTGTGCTGCTCCAGGGACCCCGGGCTCCGCTGCCCACCCGGGCGCCAGTGCAACTGGCCGCAGAGCGGGCCCAGCCACCCTTCTCCGGCCGAGGCAGCCTCGGGGTCTGCCTGCAGGGCTGGGTACATGAAGGCCCTTCGCTGCCCGCAGCTTGACGAGAGGTCCACACTGTCTGGAAAACAAAACAAAATTTAAAAATTAAAAAAAAAAAAACAAATGTAAGAGAACACAAATCTCGTTTGGAAAGCCTTTGCGGCCCGAAGCAGTTCCCTGAGGCACCTTACGGACCCTGGGGCCATGAGAGCAGAGCCGGCCATGGTCGCTCTGGTCCCCTTCTGCCGCCGCCCCTTGTGCCCCGCACGGAGAGGGCAAGGGACCCCCTCCTCGCTCACTCCTCCCCGAGCGGGCACCGGGCCCCACCATGAGCCTCTCAGCCCTCGGACCGGCCGCGGAGGCAGCCTGGGTCCGGCGGGTCCCCCACCAAGTGCCCCAGGGACAAAGCAGGTGCCCGCTTTGGTGACAACATACAGATACACATGCACAGGTGGCCGTGCGCACCTGTGGATCCTCATGGAGTACTTCATCCCGGGAGCGGCAAGTCGGACCGGGATGCAGACTGGGGCCGAGGAGAGCCGCGGACAGCGCGGCTGCGGGGCCACTGCCGAAAGGCAGGAGGACTGAGAGCCTGCGGGAAGCGGAGCTCTCTTGCTGAGGTGGCGGTAAGAGGCAGCGGGGCGGGATTGGAGAAGGTGTATGGAAAAGCTTTGCCCGCACAAGTCCAGAGAGGCAGGGGTTAGCCTGACCAGCCTCCTGCTCTTTCGTTTTCCCCAGAAAGGAGAGGAGAGGGTCAGCTTCAGTTCTCTGCAAGCACTCTCGTGACACGAGGAACGTGTTTTGATAACATTCGATATTTATCCCCGAAGAAGGCGCAAAAGGCAGGAGAACAAAGCCCCGGTACCTCACAGCTCAGGCCCCAGCCGGTGTCCGGCAGGAGGCAGAAGCCAGAGCGCAAGGCTGCAGGTACCAGTGGGGTGGTCACTAAGCAAGCTCCACTCCAGAAATAAAGGCGCAAACTTCGTCCCGCTGGGGAAAAAAAAAAAAAAAAAAAAAAAAAAAAAAAAAAAAAAAAAAAAAAAAAAAAACCAGAAAAAAAAAAAAAACCAAAACAACACAACCTGTTGGGGGAGATTAGCGCGAGTACTTTTCTCCCTCATTCTCTCCTTCCAGTGATGTTATAAATTAGTCGCCTTCAGATCTCGGTCCAGTACAAAAGGAGCCCGCAGCTCTGAAGTGACCACACAAACCAATCCGTTGGGGAAACAAACTCGAGACAGTTTCCAAGAGCAGGGCTCTGCCAAAGTGCCAGGAGGGAACGATGTGAAAGATCCCCTCTCTCTCCATCCCCCTCTCCAGTGAAATGACCCCGCTCCCTGAACCGAGGTATTTACTCTGCCACGTCTCAGAGGGAGCGGGCAGGACCTGGGATGCTGGACCCGGCACCCCCGGAGTCCTGTCATGGCTCTCCTCAGCCATCCCGCTGCCGCTCGGGCTGCAGCCATCCGGAATACCAGAAGAACGGTGGAGGCTTGAGGGGACCACCGCGGGTTTCGCTCGGCGGTGTCTGGGAAAGTGAGGAAGAGCATTCCTGCATCCTCCCCCCGGCCTCCTAGGAGAGCCGGGCTCGTCCCAGCAGCCGTCCCCCCTGCCCGTTCCCCGCAGCCGTGCGCTGCCGCGCCCGGTGTGCAGGCACCAGCGGAAACTTCTGTCTTTTCCTAGGACTTGACACAAGCCTGAGTGTTTAAATCGCACGGGAATAAAGATTTATTTTTCTTTCAGAAATCGAAATGCAGGGTATGCCCGCCATCGCCTGCTCCTCGCTCCGGGTCCTCACCCGGGAGCGACTCTCGCCCTTGCCTCGGAGGAAAGGAAACGGCTCCTCGGAATCAAGCCAGTCAGGGCTGCCCTGGGCTGTCCCTTCTCCCTGGGGTGTCGCCGGCAGGCGACACCTGGAACGTCCGGACTGCAGATTCCTGACGATTCCTCCAGCTATTTCTCGGTTGGTGTGTGCTGCCCTCCATAAAAGCGGGACCGGTTGGCTCTCACGTGAGCTCCCGCAGGTCTGTGTGACAAGGGAACCTCGGGAGTCACCCCTTCCAAAACCAACAGGGACCGTACCTGAAAATGGTCTGGGTATAAAGCACACATACACGTGGAACTGGCAACCCGTTGCTGCGGAGCGCAGACCTTTCGGCCGCTCCTTCGCCCTTCTCTTTCGGACGCACTTAGTGCAGGGACGGGACAGGGCAGATTTGGGGTCACTCGGAGGAAAAATGATGAGATCGCGTTTCAAGTAGTGCGTGTCCCTTTGCACCCTTGCTCTGCGGATCCTCGGTCCCACAGTCGGGAATGCGGCGAGACCGGGCGGGCAGAGCGCCGCGGCCGGATGGACACGGCCGTCCCGGCTGCGCCGCGACACGCAGCCCCGTTTAATGGGAGGGTGTTTGCTTTTATATTCGCAAGGCTCTGCTCCCGGCTAACGGGGGCTGGAAGGAATCCCCTTCACATTTGCTGATAGAACTGGGCGCAAAACCCAGTCCCAGCTAAACGAAAACAGCCAAGAAAAGTGATTTCCCGGTTATTGCTCCCCACGCCCGCTAGATCGCCAGGTAACTGAGCACACACTTTCCCCCAGTAACGATTCCCGAATTAATCTCCGGCTTCTAGGGACGTAAATTGGTTCTTAGAGAGAGGGTTTAATTGCGGTCCTTTCCGAGGGCTGCGGAATAGCCCTGATTTTAAACGGATAGACTTTTCGTTGTAGTTTAATGCAAGGAATGGCTAGCGGAGCGCTCTGACCGAAGGGACCCTGGGCAGCCCTCCTTCGGCTCGGCCACGCCGCACTGCCTCTGAGAGCCAGTGCACTGCAGCGCTTCTGAATAAAAATCATATTTGTACATATATATATATACACACTTATATGTGCGTGTGTTTATATATAATCTCCTGCCCGATTCCCAAATCTCTGTCTTTAGTTTTTGCTCCTGCTGTTGCTTAACTTTGCTGAAGAGAAATGCCAAGGCCGAGCATAACGCCGTAGCATCGAGGACTACCCTCACATCATTACTTTCGGTCTTCTTCTCCGTTCCCCAAAAAAATCGCAGGGGAAGGAACTGGAAAACACGTATGTAATCCTTCCCCACTCCGCGAGTGAGGCTGCGAGTCCGCAGCGGATGAACTGGGGATGTGAGAGCTGAGGTGCTACCGGTACCCAGGGCAGCTGCCCTTCGGGAGAGCCGCTCGCGGGCTGCCGGTACCGGCAGTACCCAGGCTCCTTTGGCCGCCACGAAGCGGTTTTTAGAAAGGCTTTCATGCATTGAGTTGGTTTGGTTTTTATTATGTCGTGGACAAGGAAAAGAAAGGGGCCTGCGGTGGGGTGGTGAGTTTGGGAGGGGAGAAAGAAACGACGAGAAAAGAATTAAGTAGAGGTAATAAAGAGAATAAGGAAGGCAAATCCGCTGAAAGCTTTCTTGGACCAGAAAACTCAGCGAGCCCAGAGCTGCTCTGAGGGAGACTCGCAAAATGGTTTAAAATCTCGTAAATGAATCCGTCTCTGGCTGATTTTAACGACGACGTCGCTAGAAATCCCTTCTGCATCTGGGGGGCGAGGGGTGGGTGCCTATTCTTGTCAGATCCGAGCTAATCAAAACGGCGGTGCCGGTCTTGATCGTGGAGCAAAGGCCTGGAGGGTGGCGGTGGCCACGGGCCCCTCCCGAGCCGTCGTCTCGGAGGTCGCATTCCCTTTCTGCCGTCCTGCTCCCCCTTGAGCTGCATCCCGCTCCCCCCCGCGCACACAGATACACACAGATGAAAGCCACGAGTCCCCCCTGCTCGGCACGGGGTGGAGGAAGCTACGCGGGAGAAGGGAGGACACATGGTCCGGGCCCCGGGGGGAGCCCGCTGGGAGCCCAGAGCAGACGCCGGTGCCCCCGCTCCCCGCCCGCAGACGGCTCCGTTGCGGCCCGCGCTCCCGAAGGGGTTAAGGTTCTTCTTGTCTTCCCTTTCCGTTACTTTTTCACTTTTATTCGATAAATTTATCTTTTTTTCTCTTCTTTTCTTTTCTTTTCTTTTCTTTTCTTTTCTTTTCTTTTCTTTTTTCTTTTCACGTTTTCTTTTCTTTTTTCTTTTCATTTTTTCTTTTCTTTTATTCCGAAGAACTGTGGATTTAGTTTGCGTAGTATCTTTATTACTGAAAACTTCAAGGTAAGTGAGCAATAGAAACCAGATGTGGGGATGGGAGGAAGGCAGGGTAAGAGTGAGTAAGGGGTAGCAGGAGTTAACTGGGGGAGGAGGGGAATCAGGTTGAATGGGGGGAAGGACGACGAAAGGTGAGTATTGATTTATTTTTAAGCTCTTTCTGGGTTGTAATTGACCCCTCAAACCAAAAAGGGCCCCTGCCAGCCTCTGTCCCTTTGCAAGTCACCTCTGCCAATCCCAGAAGCTTGGTCCAATTCTGTGTGCTTGGTGACCCTCTTAAAATCCATCCTTGCTGCCCTCCCGTTTGGATCCAGTAGTTTTACACCTGGAGAGAGCACGTTTTCAGAGGTAAATAAATAATGACCATCATAAACGTGCGGCGAGGCCCGACGGAGAGCTCGCCCGGCTCTGTGCGGGGCGACGGCGGCACCGCCGTGCCACGGTAGGGAAACGGCTCACGGCAGCGCTGGGAGAGTTATCGGCCCTGAAGGGGTTAACGGGAGCTGGGAGGCTTAAAGGCAGATAGCTGCGGGGAAAATCCATATTGCCTTTAATAGAGAGGAGAGGGGCGCAGAGGCGAGGGTCCCCACAGCTGGGGCAGTGAGCAGCGGAGAGAGCCGGAGTGAACAGAGCGTGTCACGACCATTAAATCGACCCCGGTGCGGACCCTGCACTCATCCCTTCGTGGCTTTTATGTCATCTGTGTGATTTTCTGGGTTTTAATGATAAAAACTTTCGGGGCTGGTTTGTTTTTTGGTTTGGCTTTTTTTTTTTTTTAACAGCAACATGACCCCTTCCATGTTCATGTGTCATTATTNAGATATGACCTCCACCCTCCCTCTGCTTCCACACACCCCCATACACACACACACTCACACACACCCCTTCCTGGGCCCCCTCCCCTCCACTGTCATCATCTACATATTAATTGGGGGAGAGGTCTCCCTCTCTTTCTTTTTTTTTTTTTTTTTTTCCTATGTGGTGGGGGGGAAAGTGCAGAGAAGAGCCTCTTTAGAGTGTAGTTTGGAGGGAGACACGGAGCGTATGTGAGAAAGGGAGGGAGGGAAAGAAAAAGACCCCTTTTACTGTGCGAGAACTTAAGGGGGTTTGGAGATCTGGTCAGCTTTCACGAACATCTGAATCCTCTTAGAGCTCCCTGGCCCAGCTGTGAGTGTGTGTCTATGCGAGAGGGAGAGGGAAAGAGTGGTTCCTGGTGCCCCTCCAAGCGCATTAAGGACACTCGGGCCTTTTAATTTTAGGAATGAATGCTGATACTTGTGTTTCTTATTGTGATCCGGCTGCCATGGATTCCTACTACAACGCAGCCTCCCAGGACACAGAAGGCTCCTCGCCTTTTAGGGCATTTCAAGCAAGTGACAAGTTCAGCCCTACTTTCCTGGCCAGCAAAGGACAAGGCTTTGGTGACAGCAGCACTAAGTGCCGGAGCCGCTACAGCCAGCAGGAATGTCAGTCCCTGGATGGCAGCGTGCAGGCTCCCGGCTCTGCCGGGGCTCCGGCCTCCTTTAACAAATACCCTCCGCAGCAGCAGCCGCCGCACCTCTACATGCAGCGAGGCTCCTGCAAAACCCCTCCGGACAGCAACATCAAGCTGCAAGAGAGTAGCGGCCACAACGGAGCCCTGCAGGTCTCCTGTTACGGTGAGTGCCTGGCGTGCGGCGGGGTAGCAGCGGAGGAGAAACTGGAGAGAGACTCCCGGTCCTGGAAAGGGCCTCCCGGGGACATGGGGGGTGGCTGGCTGATAGGACAAACCCCACCGGGGTCAAGGAGACCTTGCCCGTCTCCGGCGCGCAGCCCCCTCTCGCCGCAGCGGGGGCCGCCGTGCCCCACGAATGTTTTCATTCCCAGCCGGGTCTGGAGCCCGCGATGCCCGCGGGAAGCTGCCCTTCCCCCGTGTCCCGCTTTGCGGTGATCTTAATCGTAGTTTCGGAATGCGGGCGATGTGCTCCCGCAAAGCGTTAGCTCTTGAGCAGTGAGGGGAACTCCGCGACAAAAGGGACAGAAAGAGAGGAGCGCCAATCTGTGCAATGTACTCTCCGCAGGGATCATTTTCCACAGAAAGGATTTCTGGAAAATTTCACCGAAATAATCACTTTTCGCGGTAATGGCCTCTCCTGTCTCTCACTTTCTCCCCTAATTGCCACTTCCCTAATTGATTTCTGCCCGGCTGTAGATAACCCCGTCGCATCCCCTCCGCTGCTCATTAGCGGCAATTAAGACACTCCCTCGCTCTGGCGCTCGACAGTACAGCCGGGAACGGGGGCGCTTCTCATGTCGTTTCCGAGCGCGGCTTTAAAAGGCTTCTTCGGGAGGTTTCCGCTGTATGGGGACGGTTAGGGAAAAGCAAAACAAACAAACAAACAACCCCCTATAAAAACAAACGAACAGAAAAATTAAGCAAGGAAACAAATAAACCCCCCTAACCAGCTTTCCCAAGAAGAGAAAGTGGAAGTGTAAGGTCTTCCTTGCCTTCCCGATGGTCTCCGTGTGGGGAGAGGGGCTGCCCCGGCCTAGATTCAGCGCTTCGCAGTTGAAGGGGTCCCATCTTCGATGTGTCAGTCCCAAAGGCAAGGACAGCTATAGGACCGTGTCTCCAGGGAGACCCTAGCACGGGCAGTGACTACAGAGTGGGGTCACAGGGAAGGTGGAAGAGGTCCTGGTCAGGCCAGCAATCTTACTTCTAGGCTCTTGCCGTAATTTGAGCACCTTTTGCCCTTTTTACTTACCCTTTTCCCCCATCTCTAGACTTAAAAGGGGTTAGAGGCGCTTTCCCTCTGCCCGTCTCCCAAACCCAGGCTTGTCAAGCCGCCTTCAGGTGCGGCCGTCCCTCGCACCCTGCTTGCAGCTCAGGTGTTGCCGTATCCAGGTCCACAGCTCCAGTTCTCCTACACGAGGGTGACTGTCCTTCATGGGGAAAGGACATTAAGTCCTCTCCACCCAGGCGTTCCAGGGAACCGCAGCCATAGCCCAGCTACGCCGCTCGCGCACGGGCTCCTGCCCCGACCCGCACGGGTCCTTCCCGTACCGGGTGGCACAACCCGAGCTGTCTTCTCACCAGGCCGCGGAGTGGCATGAGGGCTCTCTTTGAGGGCTGCTTTCGCGCTGTTTCTGGCCAGAACAGGGGCTTTGACTCTCTCCTACGCTCGCTCTCTTCCCCTGCGCTTTCCCCGTGGGCGGACAACCCCCACCAGCTTCAGGCCTGCTCCGCATCGGCGGAGGCCTTCTGGGGCCAGCCCGGGCTCAACGGGAAAGGAGGCGGTGGGACCGGGGAGCCCCGCGGGGCTGCGGCCCGTGCGGGCGGTAACCGGTGCCCGCATCCTTTGGCAGTGGGATCTCAGGGGAGCCCCCCGTGCCTTCCCAGCCACCCTGACATCCTCTCTCTATTAACCGGCTCTCTTGTTTTTGTAGGTTGCAAAGCCCAGTGTGCCGGCATAGCCTGTGATGACACATTGCAACCCCCCGGTAGAATGGCACGAGTTTATTGCCCTCCTAACACCGCCGGGGTTCCCCTGATTTATTTTCAAGCGGGGCTCCGGGTTCTCCTTCAGTGGGAGCCCCGCGGCGGCGGGTGGCCCGGCCCGGCCCAGACCGCGCTCATTGTGAGCCCCTTGTGATGTGGCTGGGGACGGTGGGCTGTAATGAGAGACACATGGTTCGGCAAGGATAATTAATAGCAATAATGATAATAATAGCGCTTAATGGTTGAAGAGAGAGACTCGCTAATAACAGACAGATCGGGGTTTCACGGAGCGACTGCAGCATCCGTAGGCGCCTCTCCGGCTTCCCCCAAACCGCGAGACCACCGCGCCGGGCGCAGAAGTTGTGTCCCGGGAACCCCGCGACGGGTTAAAGGGACGGGGAGACCTCCGAGTGGGGGTAAATGCCCTCCGCGTGGGTGAGTGCGGGAGAAGGAAAAGCCGTCCTCGTTCTCTGCAGCGGGCACAGGCGCGGTCAGCCAGGGCGCACATGGCGCTCAAGGCGGGTGAGGAGAGATACCGGAGGGGTTTGCTCGGGAAGCCGGGAACAGGTGGCTGTCCCATTGTTTCCCGCCGAGACCCCGCCGCAGCTTCGGTGCTGGTACCGCCGTGCGTGTTGTGCAGAGGTGAAGGAGCGCTACGGGGGCTCCCCGCATCCCCTGTTGTCCGGGCTCAAGCAGGATGCTGGCGTAGTGTAACGCCGTGACTGTAAACCCCTCAAATTAAAAAATAACAAAACCCCAAAAGAGGAGGGGAAAAAACCCAACCCAGCAAAACACAAACTGAGGCCAACCAGCAGGCAGGCTCCCCTGCTCCGCGATACTCAGGCGGCCGGCTTCCCCCGCGCCCGTCGCTGCGGCGGGCCCATCGCCCGGCCCCGTCCCCACCCCGGGGGTGCTGCTCCCCGCACAGCGGCTCGGTAGCCCTCGCCTCCACCTTTCCCCTGGTCGCTGGTGGAGGCCCCGGGCGAGGCCAGAGTGGAGCGACCGAGGGCTGAAGCGGGGGCCGAGCGGGCAGGACACGGCGGGCATGGCACACACTCTGCGTGCCGGAGGGACAGGGTGTCCCCTCCTTTTTCAGTTGTTTAATTTAATTTTATGTCTTTAATAAACAAGTCTTTTTGAGTTATAAAAAGCCCGAGCCTGCCATCTATTGCTCTCGGTTTCTATTTCTAGATCTAAGACCTTCCACTGCATTGTACGGATAAATATAGGCCAGGGAGAGCTGCGGCCGTAAATACACGGAGGACACGGACGGCAATCGTCGGAGCGCTTCCAGCCCGACTTCTGCCAGGGGCACTAGCGCCGGGAGGCCTTGGCTCTCGGCCGGGCTCCTCGCGTCCCCTTCGCAGTTGCGGCTGCCGACCTGGCCCTATGGGGTTCCCGGAGGGCTCCTCCTGCCCGGAGCCCCCTGCCCGTTCTTGCGGCAGGCCGGCAGCCTCACACTGCTCCCCTGCGTTCCCTGCCACGAGTAGGGGTACGGGTTATTCCGCAAACCAACGCGTGCAATTAAAGCCGAATTCTTAAATAAAAGTCATGGAATCATAGAATTGTCAAGGTTAGAAGACACCTTGAAGATCATCTAGTCCTCAGAACAGGTTATATATCTTGGCTTAGGAGAGGAAAAAGCTTTTGAATGATTTATGTGCTGTAGTAATCTAACTTGCTATTTCTACTGCGTGGAGCTGAAGTAAGTTATATTTCTTGAAACATATGTATTCGTATACCCCTATACACACAGAAATGTATACATATATTGCTGTCTAGAAATACCGGCTGGAATAAAGCCCTTTGGGGAGTGAAGGCGAATATGATGGGGATACTTGCTCAAAGGAAACAGGAGAAAGGAAACAGCTTTCTCTAACAGAGGAAATTCTTTAAGTACCGTGTTATGCAAATAATGACCATTTCTTTTATTTAGCGATCAAATGAAAAGTGCAGCCGCAAGTGCGTTATTTTTAAAGTACAGAAAGCCACTGCTGTAGGAATCGGAGGCTCGCTGCGTGCTTTTTAAATTGACACTTTTAATGGGCTTCTCCTCCTCCTCCTTCCCTGATGTAATGTAAGCTGCAGGCACGGCAGGAACGAGCTCGCTGGCGGTCCCTCTCTGCCTCCCGCGAGAGACCGCTCGCTGCCAGGCGCTCGGGGCTCCCCGCGGCGCCGAGCAGAGCCCCCGCCGAAGTTCAAGGGCTCTGCGGAGTTCGCCGTGTTCCGGGGAGGGCCAGCGGCGTCTGCCCCTTCCCCCGGCTTCCGCCGCAGCCCCGCGCCCGGAGCGGAACGGGGTAACGGGGGCCTTGTGCTCCCCTTGGCACTCCCGCAGGGCTCCCCCACCTCGGGCGATGCCGTGTCCCCGCACCGGGATCCGGGCCGCCCCGCTGAGGATCTCGGCAGGAACCGCTCTGTCAGGAGGGGGATGGCGGCGCCTGTCCCTCGCCCGCCGCGAGACTGGGATGCAGAGGACTTTGGGAGGGGTGTCCCGAGCTGCGGCGGCCATTCGGTCCTGCCTCCCCTTCCCTCTCCCCGCGGCTTTGATGTCGGGTCCCGGCTCCTGCCCGGGCTCCTTCGCCGGGGCTAAGAGCGCAGGCGGGGAGGCAGGCGGGCTGCGCGGGCTTCCCCGCACCTCTCTGGGCCGGGGTGGGGAGATGCTGCTGCCCTGATCCCCGCGGGGGGCAATAAAGGAGTGTAAAGGGGAGAAGAGCGCGGGAGGCAGGCGCGAGTGGGAAAGGGGACAAGGGGGGACGTGATCCAAGCTGGCATCAGGGAGCAGGAGCCGGCAAGCGCAGCCAGGAGGGCGGGGAGGCCAGGCGAGCTTCAGGGAGCGGGACGGCAGAGCCGGCTCTTTCCTCCCGCTGATGTGGGATCGGCTGCCTGGCGAGGCTCGGCCGCCGGCTCCCGGCGTGCCGCTGACGCCGCCCTGGCAATAGCCCTCTCTTTTCCACAATAGGGCCACCAGATCTGCCATTCAAGGGTTCCGGCACCCTCCCAGGGAGGGGAGGGAGCTCTCGCCAGGAGTTTGGCTAAGCCTCTGTTTGAACAGACACTCGGAGGTGCGGGATCTCCTCCGCGGAAACCTGCGGGATTTCCTCAGGGAGCCAGACGCGAAGGTAGGGCTCACGTTCCTTACCCCTAGGGCCGCGTAGGAAGGTTTATTCGCGGCTCTTTCCAAAAAGTATTTTGCACTTCTCTTGAATTGGACGGTAGATCTGGCTGGAGGCTTTTAAAGGATTCCTGACCCGAGCTGTTTATAACACTCGTGTGTCAAAGGACCGGGAGACTCCCTCCCCCTGTATGCCTGCCGCTTCCTCCTTCCAGGAAGATTTCTTTTCTCACTAGAGCTGTTTATTTTCGACTTGTCCGCTGCTGATTGGAATTAACTCCGCTTTAGCCCTACATTTCAGCAGCGCACGCCTGTAAACCCAGCAGGACGTTACCAGCTACAAGAAGATGCAGAAAGAGAGTGAAAGAGTCTTAAAACTTTTACTAGTCTTAATTGTTTTGAAAGCAACACAGAGCGAAGCAGACGAGAAAAATACTGATGGAGAGAGAGATTTGGAGATGCTTATTTGAGAACGTTTTTTCCTAAGGGTTTGGTGTGGGAGTCCTATTAACAATATATGCTGATGCCAGATAGCGCAAATGAGCTGTGTGTGTGTTATCTGGAGCTGCAGGCTGTTTATTTTGTGCAGCCTTTTGAGTGTACATTCAGTGTGGTTGCATGACTAACTGGCTAGAGTGATTCACTGGCTGCTTTATGGGTGACTGCTCAAAACAAGTTGTGAATCAAAAGAGATTTCTTTGGCTGTGGTTTCTAACCTCCCAAGTTAAATGCACCCACGGTTTAAGGGGAGCTAATGTGTAGACTTCAGTCCCTCAGATCTTGAAGATTTATTCATTTTCCAAGCCCTGCATTCAAAGCCATGATGAGTTTCCCTTGTTAAGAGGAAGGTGCTGTCTGAGAGGCTCGGAGCAAAGGTATGCTGCTAAAGGACATCTCCAGACCTGTCCATTCGGTCACTCTAGTTCCCGGCCCTTTAGCCAGTTTTGCTCCCTGGAGTCCTTAAGATGTTTTGTTATTTGTTCAGGACATTTTTGTAGCTTCAGCAATTGTTAGGTAAAAAGTGTGATGTGTCTCAGGGCAGTAAGAGGCTTTTCTTCTAATTTTACAGTTGGAAAAACTGACACTCGGAACATCCGAGTGGCTCGTGCAAGGTGAAGCTGTGGCCACTCAGTGGCATCAGTGTGACCTTCGCTGGGCTGTGGTTCTGGCAGAAGGAGGCATTCAGCTGGCTAGAGAAGGAGCCACTGCCTGAGTCAGAAACTTACAGAGTAGAGGCCCCGTGTGTGATTCTGCAGGGGCTTTAACTTAGGTTTCTTGACGGCCATGTCCATATTCAGTGCAAGAAGCTGTAAGCAATCGGTGTGTTCTCATATGTTCAGGTCTCTCAGTATGTAAAATAGGCTCAACCTGCCATGTTAATGGTCTAATCTTTAAAAAGCTACTCATCAACTTGAGCAACCTATACTGGCCAACACAAGATATGAGCTGTGCTTTTCAGAAAATGCTGAGCAATCCCTGCCCCAAAAGTCATATGTTTCTGAGGTATTCCTCCTACACATCTGAAAAAAAACCCCTCCCATCTCAACCGTTAATCAGGTTGGAAAGCACAGGTCTAAAATCTTTATGTAGATACATTTTCAAAAGGAAAAGAGGGATAGTTCTGGATTAGGAGAAGCCTGAGTGGTAATACAGCTAATATAAGACCCCTGTGACTTGAGAAACATTTACTAAGAGACAGCTGAGAATATTTCATATTAATAAGATGTCAGAGCAATTTATCATAGTGTCTCAGCAGCCTCAACCTGTAAAGGAAAGTTCATAAGTAAAGGAGGAAAGCTACTTACATGTATTAAATAAATAATATGTATTAAATAAATTACCTCCACTTTATTTTCTGTGTAAGTTCAGAGGATTCAGTGTTATTATACATACTGGTGAATCTGCTTGGCCACATTTTTCATTCATTCTAGCAAATCATCTTCATATTTTTACTGTCACATAAGTAGACGCAATGAGAAAGAGCAATTGTGATCACCATGATACTTCTAAGGTCATTTTTTGGTCAAAAGAGGGATTAGTGAGAAACAGGGGAAAAGGATGGAGAGAGGAAGGAACAGAGATGAATGCAAAGAGGCAGGGGAAGAAGAAGAAGAGAAGGTATCTTGGTTGTGTAAAAAGCACTTACAGCACTATTGTGGAAGGCAGTCTGCAACTGATTTTATGAACTGTCTAAACATGAACCCACCAGTATCAAATTCTTTATATCTCCCTCGAGAATAGCTGTGATTCAACATTTAGTAGTTGTTGTCTTCAGGTCCCAGCAGGATTTAGTCATGACAAACTGGTATGTCATGAGCTATGGTCTCTCATCTGCACTGATTGAAGACCATTGCATTACCCAACTCAACATTAAATGTCTATTTAAGTCTATTTGTATCTGATAATTAATTTTTAAAAATGAAAATGCAGTTTATCTTTTTACTTTTGATCTGCTTACTGGAAACAGATGGTTGAATCAGTATTATTTCTAAATATATTCTTTATTATCAAGAACTGTGTTCATTAGCTGTAAGGCAGTGGGTAAGCTGGTGGTGGAGCCTGAAAGGTAAGCTGGTTTACTCACCAACAGATGTGCTGCATGCTGAGCCTGGGTGCAGACTCTGTGGGGTTTTTGGAGATAACAGGCGCCTTTATTCAGTGAAAGTCTGAAAACCCTACAAAACCAAAGGGCAGGGAGTCAACGGCATAAAGGCTCATCAGAGAAGTGCTGTCAATGGGGAATGAGGAAACTGAGGAAGAGAACTAATGTTTTGGGCAGATTGGTGTCTGGGGCAAATAAAATAAACTTGTAAGGTCTCAATATAACTCCTATTTGATTGCTGTTGTTCCCTATCTGGGCTCAATGTACAAGCACTGCTGCCTAAAAGAAATATTTTGTGTCTCATCAGTTCCTCCCTGTAGTGGAAGCAGTCCTTTCGAGATTTTGAATATTGATTGACTGCTTCACTTGGGAGTTGTAACACTGGTTTTGGGGTAGGATGCTGTTTCCAAAAAGGGAAATGGGGAACTGTATTCATTCTTCTGATGCAAGAGAGATCAGATAACAAAAGTGCTTGTAGATATCTAATCTATTTGGGAGCAGTGGGAAGTGAAAGAAATTCACACCAGAATCAAATCAAAACAAACCGAAGTTGTACAAGTATGCACAGGGAAAGAGTGTAATATCGAGAATTTTCCCAGAAAGTGTCAAAAACAATCAAAGAATGACTCTCTTCTGGGACAGTGCGCAGAGACATCTTAATGCCCATCTGCAAGACCATGACTCTGCAAGGTGTTGAGGAATGTGTGTGACACAGGCCAGAAGTTGTTTTACTAAACAAGGGAAACAGGAAAATATTGTTCAGCTCAAAACTTAATATGAGACCTGTGCCATAGCAAGATGTCTGAAAGAAAAGAAAAGCATTTCAAAAATTACACTGAAGGCTCAGTGGTTATGGAGCTGGTCTCAGGCTGTTGGGTCTGCCAGGTGGAGATGGGTCACCTATGAGACTGGCCCTTCCCAGTGTGTGTATGTGTGCACAAGCCCACAACATCAGGCTTTTCCAGCCCTGGAGATGCCACTCAAGAAATACTGCATGGAAGGCTGATGCATGTCCATTCCCACTGTGCAACCAGCTGGAAAGAGGAACTGGGCAGAGCCTTGTTCTGCAGAGCTTGTTCCCAGAGGAGAGCCTGAGGCCAAATGATGGGGCAGGGGTACGCACTAGAGCCTGGACCACAGTACTGCTCTATGGTTCCAGAGGGTGCGAGACCTTCTGGAGCACCGTGCTGTTCTTTTCCAGCCTTCCCTGGGATGGTGCATGCCCAGACCTCTTCCTGGAGCAGAGTCAGGAGCACAGCTGTGGCAAGGACCCATAGCTGAGAGCTGAGAAGCACTGCTACAGACATAACCTGGCTTATCAAGATTTGGTCTGAACCTTCATAAGCAGATTGGAGCCAGATATCACACTGAGCTAGACAGGACATAGCCAAATGCTAGAAGGCAAGAGGAAGAAGAACCTACCTAAGTTGGCAGAGGACCTGCAGATATTTTGTGTTCCTCACATCTCCAGTGAGGACTTCCAAGATAAATAGCCGATGGACCAATTGCTAGACAGTTAGGCAGATTGTGCAGAAGGCCAAAAACATTCCATGTAGCTGTGGGATTTATGGCAGAGCTCAAATATTGCATTTCAGCTCTTGAACACAAGTTGGAAAGCTGCTACTGGAAGAGAGAGAAGCTGGTTTCTTTATATAGGTATGAGGTCCTGTGCTAGAGAAAAAAATATTTCCATCCAGTTCATACCACTTCAAGCTATTAGAAAAAGGGACTTATGAAGGATAGAAAGCAATGGGGTATTGGCTTCAACATCAACCACGAGAGCAGCATCTCAGATAACTGCGGCTCAGTTGGGGAGGGGAAATAGCCGTAGAGAGCGTTATTAGAAATACATGGCTGGTCAGGACAGAGCCTCACAAAAATCTACTGAAAGGCCCAGACTCAGCTCAGGAAACAGGGAAACTTGTAGCTGCACATGCAAAGTTGGGTGATGCTAGTTTGAAGTTAGATTTGAAACTGTAATAAGGGTTATTTGTGCACAGGCTTGGATATTAAGCTGATGTCCAGAGAAGCCTGCTCTTCCCTTGTAGCTTTTTATTAGTTTGGTTTTGTGGCGGGTTGTCCTGAAAATCCTCTTTTCCTTGGCCATGGTGGTAAAAATTGGAATGCTTGGTTGAACAACCTATTTTTCTCCATTTGTCAGCAGTCCACCTCAGAGGGTGGGTAATGGGAATAGCCAAGTAGCAAGACAGGGGTTTATCACCTGTGTAAGTTATAGGTATCACAAGTACTCATTCAAGTACTGCAGCTAGTCATTGAAACCACAGAGGGAGATGACAGGACAGTCCAAAATATAGGCCTTGCCCTTGCATGGGTCTGAGGGAAGGCAGGGACTGTGGAAAATATTCTTGCTGGCAAAAAATGAATGCAGGAGACCAGACTGCTGGGATCCAGGAAATTGCTCAGCATAACCAAGGTGGGAGATGAACTAATACTGAGCATATACATCACTGTGTCTGGGACCTGGTCAGTCAGCACCAGGCTTTCAGCCTGTGGTGTTTTCCTTCAAAAACCTGGCTCATATGAAAGAAAAAGGTTTGGGCAATCTATTTGTGGCTCCTGCCTCTGTGGGCAGGCCCTGATCTGTCTCTTTGAGCTTTTAGACAGGTTTTAGACTTCTTCTGTTGTCCTGGGTAGAAAAGAGGGCCAGCAAGAGCTTTGCTGTGTAATACATTAACCGGAGGGTGCTTGTGTCTTACCATTACAAGATAATATCTTGGGATGTGCCTTGCTAGGTTCATTGTGGTTTCCACAGGGAATATCTGGAGGTGAAAATGGCTTTCGTGTTAGCACAGGTCCATAAAATACTGTAGTGTGGATCTCCCATCCCCTGTGTACAGCAGCCCACCCTCAAGAGATCAAGACAGCAGATATTCCATAGGCAGCCACCGAGTCCCTGTGGTACAGCTGGAGATGTCCTGGTGTGTGGTGAGTCCTTCAATAGGAACTGATGATGTTTTATAAACAGGCTGTCATGAGCTCCAGGCTGCCAATCTAAACTGAACTCAGAGCAAGGTGAATTGCCCAAGAGAGGCATAACATGCACCCTGGGCCAACTCAGCCAGGAATAAAGGGGCAGTGCTTACCTAATGTCAGGGAAGGGAGCACGGAACTGTCAGCCCTGTCTGGCCTTGCAGGGCACTGATCCTGCTCCTGGGAGGCTCAGCCACAGCCTTGCCAGGATTACAAAAGCTCCGCATGCTGCTTGTGAGAAGTGAAAGCTACTCCGCCGGTAAAAGGAGAACAGTCAGGCATTTTCAGGGCTGAAGCAATTTCCATTGAACACAGCTGGGGGTGCCTGTGGGGTCGGAACAGCACTGACACAAGACCATAGTCACCAAAGACTAGTTCTGCCAGTGCCTTGTTCAAAGGCCTTTTATTTTTGGGCAGATACCTCCCTCAGCAGGACAGCAAGAATAAACTGAGACTGCATCCTTTTTTACCTCCTTTCTTCCACAGTGTGCAGGAATGAAAACGCTCCTGTTTCATCCACAGAAGTAAGTTTGCAAGAGCAGAGTTCATGGAACTAAGAGGGAGTGTTCCTCAAAAAGACTCCTGGTGTCAAACAAGGTGTGATTGAAAAAATGAACACCCTTATTTGGCAACCTTCTCTGCTTTTTGACTCTTTTCAGACTAGCAAGGCAAAAGCTCTCTGGTCATGGTGGTAAAGCCTGGAATTTAAAGACGAAATGTTTTATAGGAGATGGGAAAATAATAAAATGTGTGACAAGCACTTATGAGAGCTCATTATCACCAAAACACTCAAAAAAGAGATTCTGATGTTTTGCTATGATGTCTTGATGTTGTAAAATCTTTAGTCAAGCCATGAGAGAAATGGTTTTGAGGAAAATGCAGACAGATGACAGAAAATTACTACAAGAATTGTGATGTATTTCTTGCATGTGTTGTATTTCTAAAGTGGGTCTCCAAAGATGAGGAGAAACCCTACTGAGCAGTGTCTCCTGGGGACCTTATTGCGATTCATTGCTGTTGATGTTGTTGGGCCTTTGCCTGAGACAGAATCTGCCAGACAATATTTGTTGGTAGCTATGGATTTCTTTAGAAAATGACCTGAAGTTTACCCAAAAAGGAACCAAGAGGCTGTGGTAGCAACCAAGCTTCTGAGGGATGAATTTTTCACCATATTTGGGGACCAAGACACAAAGATCATGCAACAAGGCAGAGGCTTTGATGCTGAAGTATTTCAACAGGTTTGTCAGATGCTAGTAAAGGCAATAGGTAGTATCTAGCATCCTAAAGATGGTAGGGAGGGGAAGCTGAGGGGAGGCTCCCCTCCCTGAGGTGCTGAGAGGAGGCATTGGACCAACTGCATGCCTCCTGGCCTGAGATGCCTCCATGTACACTGCCTGGTCTCCCTGTGCTTCTCCTCAAGGACTTGGTACCTGCCCCATGTCAGTATCTGAGAGACCATCGTGTGTCTTGCAGAGCACCAAAACCCCATGAGAGGGCAACTGAATCTCCCCACAGACATTTTACAAGAGAGTGGCAAAAGGACTAGGACTGATCCAGCCCTTTGTCTATTCTGTTGGGTTTAATGACTTTCAGTGTAAAAGGAAAGCACTGTCGGAAACCAGTTCTCCTTTTCAGACATTAGTCAGGAAATATAGCACAGTCCTTGTGAGAAATTCATCAACCTGGACCATGTAAGTCTGGCCTATCTGGACTCTGCAAAATTCAAGTGCAACAGCCTAGCCTTTTCTAGAGAAAATCTGATGCGAGTATTGCCTCAGGCAATATTCTCTGATGTAGACTTATGTGTGGAAACCTGGCTGATTTCACATTCCATGGAGCATGGAGATATTAGGAGCCTGTGCAGATAAGTCATGGTGTGTAGCAGTGACCACATACATGCATTAGCACGTAAGAGGCCATTGGGTCCTGGCCAAGGAGAAGTTGTGAGGGTAACTGAGCGGGTCCTGAAAGCCAAGAATACAGCTAAGGATGTTGAGTCTGGTAGAAATTAGTTCCCCACTGGGGAAAAATAGGGAATGGCCTCATTTAGCCCACAGATTTCATTAAAACAAAAATCTTTGCCGAGAACTCCTCCTCAGGAGTTCAAAAGAAAAGGGAGCAGCAGCTGAAAGCCTGTGGTGGCATCCCAGTGGGAGAAAAGTCAATCCAAGCTCTGTGAAAATGTCCCAATAGGAAAATGCCATATGAGTATGTAAACAGCTACATTGCTTGCTCTGACACTTCCTCTTTGTATGTCTGGCATGAGGTAGGGTCTGGGTTCTTCTGGAAGGAGGCTGAGCAGGGCTTGGTTTTGCAGGGATGCCTGATGGTGGCGAGCAAAGCAGTTTCCTTCTGTTCAGTCCTGTACCAGAGGTATTAACACGGTGGTGTGAGCATGGGCACTGAAGAGTGCCCGAAGCACATCCCAGAGCATGCCTGGTAGAGGTGGCAAGGGAAAGCAGGGGACCTGGCAGCGTGACAGTGATAGCAGTGTAGCACCATGGTTGAGGTGACCTGCTCCTTGCCCTGTTGTGTCCTGCACAAAGGGATGTTAAGCCAAACCACCCCTTTCCCAGGCAGGCAGTTCTGCTCCACAGCCTTCAGCTCTCCTGGCCCAGCTCTCTCCTGGGGCAAGAACCATCTAATAAAGAGATGTCACACTGGCTTCCAGACTGTCCCTGGCTGGTAATAATCTATGGAACCTCTTACTGTAGCATCCAAACATCACAGTCCATCAGCTGACAGGACATGAAGCAATGTTTTACTTTCTGTTTATGTCAGATCATGTTCTTGACAAAGTTACAAACACATGTTATTTAGTCCGCTGTGTACTACAGTTTGAAGCAAATTGGACTGTATAGCAGTTGTGCCATCCCTGTTTATAAGCCGCAGCTTCATCAGCTATAGAAGGTGTAGGTGGGAAGAACAATGAAGTTTAAACCAATTCAGGAGGCTGCATCTTTGCTTTGGAAAACAAAGGACATAAGTAGCAAATACTCAGAGGGTCCCTGATTCCAGGCAAGTCTCGTTACCAGCAGGCACAGCCCAAGGCTGTGGTCCCTTCTTTGGGACAGAGAGTTTCCTCTAGCACTAAATCCTTGGCTCTAAAACCCTGGCTTCCTGGAAGTTAAATACTCATAACTGTGTTCACTGAAGGAGTTTTGGAATTTGGAGTCCCATTATTTACATCCGACTGTATATTTTCTCCTGAGAGCCCTATAAACAAAATGAATTGCAGAAGAAATCGCACATTCCCACACAGGCATGTTTGCCTCTCATGAAGTCTGAAAAACCATGACCCAAATGTACTGTGAGATAGTAAATCTGAGAAGGCAGTGTGTGGGAAGCCTAGTCTGAGATGAGAAGGAAGGAGAAAGCAACCCACTACAGCATCTTTCCCTGCAAGCACTCTGAGCCCAGGAGCTGGAAATGCTTTGGGGAAGTAGAGGTCAGCCAGTGCCTAGTGGCCCCACTAATTCCAGGAGCCCTCTGACATTGGAAATCAAAGTGTTTATCTGTTCTTCCCAAATTTTATTCTTTCCTGACCCTTGCAGACAGGCTTATTTCTAAAGAGCACAGGAAGACAGCTGGTGAAAAGGGGTCTTGCTTACTTTCATCTATGAAATCCTGAAACAGCACATACCTTTCCAACTGGTGCTGTCCATGTGTATTGATTCCAGCCCATGTTTCCTCATTGTGTATTTTATTCTCCTCTCTAGGCCACCCTCTCTGCAGTCACTTTTTTCACCTGCCTTTAAGACCTCCTGTTGCTCCCCACCCTGCTAGAAAAGGCAGCTTTTAAGCACTGAAGCTCTGCTTGCGGCACTGGCATCATGATTTCTCTAGGCAGAGACTTTCTGAGCTGTGGTCCATGTCAGCACACTGCCACCCATATGGAGGTCAGGTATCTCCCAAAAGAAGGGCTCCCCTATGGAAGTATTTTGGGAGCCAGGGGAGCAGGAGGGTTGAATGTCCCATGCGTTATCTTTGCAAATTTTGAGCAAGGTATGATTTTTTGAGATCTGTCTGGGACACAGGATACTTGTTGGGATGATGTTTGTGAGCAACCTTTGGTCAGCAGATTGTGTGTCTGTGTCCTGTGCGAGGAGTGGGTATCTGAAAGGGCATCTGTGGTGGTGAGTGGAAGGTAGGAACATGATGGACACAAATGATGAGTCTTTTTTCCCTGATTGGATGAGCACCTCTGGCAGAAGCAGGTTTCTGGGACAAATATTCCTTTTCACAAGTTCCTAAAGATGATTTTTGTAAATGTTTGCTAATGTTTACTTGACATTTGTAGTCACTCATGTCAATATGATCCCGTCCTGGAATGTTAACTGAAAGCAAACACAAAAGTGGGCATGAACTCAGCTGATGGGGATACAGTTTTAAATTTAGGCTGATTGTCATGGTCATTATCTTTCACATAATCATCCAGTTTGGCTGAGAACGAGTCGTGTTCCAGGAGCTCTTCTTCTTCTTCCAAGACTCATGATTTTTTTTGTTTTCTGTTACGAAAATGTGTTACCAGAGTTATTGTTGTTTGTGTCTACTGCCTGACACTTCATACCACAATCCTGCATCCAGTTTCTTCTAACTTAATCAAAACTTAACAATCTTGCCTAAAAGCTCCCACAGCAGTTGTTTGCCTCTGGCTGTTTTTATAATACTTTTTTTTTAAAAGTTCTTCTGAATCAATTATGTTTTTTCCAAGAATGTAACTAAAACTAAGTCCATTTTTATTTTTTCCATGTCAGGAAAAAAATATCTGATGATGACTCTTTTCATAAGTTCTGCTGCACTGTGCTGTGGAGCAAGACCATCAGATTTACAGTGGAGCTGGGCTTTGGGTAGGAAATGTACTTTGTGCCTTTTGTCTGAAATATTATCCGACAACTAGCCATAAGGAGTTGTGGTTTGAACTGTCTTAGTAGTGACACCTTTGATTTTCACACCTAAAGACACTGCAGATTTCTCATGTTCTGGGAATGTTTCCAGCCATGTCTGAACTTACTCTTCTTGTAGTGTAGACCCCAGCAGTTGGTCCAGCCTTGCTTGGATCCAGGCAAAAAAGGGGAGCAAAGATTGGGATAAGGATAAGGAATTTTGATATGGCAGAAACTTGTTCTGAAGACTGTGGAGTGTATTAGATTGAATGGGAGCTTAAAATTACTTGGCCAAGATACTGAGAGGGGTCCAGTGCATGTGATCCAAAGACCCAGAAAGCAAGAAGTATTAAGGAAAAAAAAGTAAGAGGAATGGCACAAAAGCCCTTCAGACAGTGTTCTCACTGCTCATCCTCTCGGGTCCAGTAGACATGTTTGGTCCTGGTGTTGTGTTTAACTGTGGCGCAGTGCAACCAGGAACCATTCCAGCTGGCAGAGGCATTATACAATGTAGCCGTCTGCAGCCACAACAGCACCAGGGACAAACAACTTCTCTCTAGAAAAACTTGGACCCAGAGTGGCTTTATAAAGGAATTTAGTGGTGCAGGTGATGGTCAGAGATCCATATCTTGGCCTGGTTTGATCACTACCAAGTACAGCAAGTGGCCAGACTCCAGTAACTTTGGCCATCAGGGTCAAGCAGCTGGAGAGCATGCACAGGATGGGCAGACACTCTGGGAATGTGGCTCTCCAGGCACAAACAGTCTGGGAAAAGAAGTTAAACACAGAGGTGGAATAGAAAGTAAAAGTCAAGTGCTCTTGGCTCATGCAAACTTACTTCTGGTTTGTTCTGTTGTGCTGGGTTGGTTTTGTTTTTAATTTCATTTTTTTCCCCTTGGTGACAATTATATGTGTTGCAAGGTGAAGTAGTTCTCAAGTGAAATGAAATCCCTTTCTCTGACCTCAGAGTGCATAGCACTCTGAATTACTTGACAAGCACAGTTTATCCTTTGAGCAATTCATGACTCCCCTTTCACAAATAAGAGCACACTTTTGTGGATGTTTTCCTTGCTCAGTAGTACCTAATGGATTTTTTTTTTCCTTAATAACTGTCATTTGACCTGCATCTTGGGTTCAATCCCCATATGGGCCATTCACTTCAGACTTAGACTCAATGGTCCTTGTGGGTCCCTTCCAACTCAGAATAATCTGTGAATCTGTGAATCTTGCTATTCTCAGCTCAAAACTAAGCATGTAAATTGCTGATTGTGAATATTATTTGTTGTTCATTTTCTAAAGGAATCCAAGGCACATTCATCCCATTTCCTCTTAGTGCCTCATTATCAATGAACCTTTGCCTCACTGCTTCTGTAAATAATTTTCATCCCTTTCCTTTGAGAGACGTGTTTGGGCTCTTGCACAAATGTCTCATGAGAGTAATTGGCCAAGTCATGCAGTATCATTTTTACTCCTTGGTAAGTTGGCAAAACTTCATTAAAAGGGGATTATTGAACAACACATTGGTGAGGAAAGCATTGCACTTAAACCATGAAGCAAGCAGGGTTTCTCAGTATTTTACCAAGCACAGTGGCTTGCATTGGCTATTGGTGTCATTCAAACGGCTTAGATTATCCTGGCTCCCACAGTCAACATATACCTTCTGTCTTCTGTGATATGAAAGATGCGGAGCTTAAAGCTCTAGAGGTGTCCTAAGCTGTATTTATGTTTCAGAGCTGAGGAGAAATGAGGGAGAGTTTCAAACATTCTTTCGTTACTCCTCACAGCCCCAGCAGAAAAAAATGAGAGGCACAAGAGCGTAGCACTCATGGCTCATGGTGGTCTCCCATCAGAGGCTGCAGCAGTGTTGGCTGCTCATGGCAAACACCAGTGGTGGACATAGACCCAGAGCCAGACTGAGGCAGGAGAGAACTGTGTGCTGCAGAGGCTGGAGGGAACCTACAGAGGCCAAGGGTTTATTAAATTTTAGTTTGACTGGAGCTGAAATATGTGCCTCTAGAGCAGGGCAGCAGAGGTTCACTGAGTCCTTTCTGTAGACATTTTATGACAGTCTTTGGGGATACATATAAGAAGACTGGGGCATTCTGAGTAATTTAAAAAAATATTTGTTTAGACTGTGTCAGGGTCAGCTGGAGTTTGCAAGCAAGCCCGTCTTAGATGGATTTTTCTTTCTTTGCCCTTTCTCCACAGCTATAGTATAGAGATACTGTGGTTCATGGCCAGGCCATGCAGGGCAGCTATGTCCCCTCAATAACTCAAAACAGCTCTCAAAATCAGTGAGACCTTGAGGTCACTGTGTACCCCCTGCACTGCATGTGGGCTCATGGAGACCAGGGATGAGAGGCCCTTGCTAACAGGGGTTGCTGGTGCTACCCTCAGACTCTGTCAGCAGTCTGGGCTTCTCCACCTCCATTGGCATCAGCATCTCCTCTGCAGGAAATGCCTGTGAGGCTGCAGCACTGTCACCACCTCATGACGAGGGTGTGGAGGTCAGGAGAAACAACCTGCTGCTCTCAGGTTTGGTGTTGGTTACTGTGTCTTCCTTCTTTGTTGGCAAGTTCCCAGCATGGTTGTGCTGCTTCTTGCTTCAGTTTGGGATTTTGCTGCGCTATTACTCTCTGCCAGTAAAAGCTGATGCCAGTCTGTTGCCCAGCCCTGGTGACTGTGAATTAGTGGGTTTGGTAGCCAGAAACCTAATTTCTTTCTGGAATGCTTCTAAGAGCCTAGTGCTTGTAGGAATTTTCCCAGACCTGGCCAGCCTCGTGTTTTGCAATGTGCAGTTGGAATGGGAATACATTATAAATGTTCTTCCAAGAACAGGCAGGTTTGGGAAAGATTGAAGGTTTTTCTTCCCTCGTCTGGGCCTTTCTTTACTAATCAGCTGTATAAAACTGAAGAACAGCAGAACTACTTTGCTAAGAAATCTTGCCCAAACTTTGTCTCAGTGTTTAAACTCAACCCTTTCTGTGGTTCAGTGAGGTTTAGCCAACTTTGGTTGTTTTCTGATTTTACTCCGGCTTTCCCACCACCCCTGCTTTCCAATTTCCAAGTGAAACTGGTAGCACCCAAATCCCCCTGAGATGTGCTGTACTTGGGTTCCAACAGAGTTACCACAGCATCTCATCCAGACTCAAGAGTCCCCAGGTCTTCTCCATGGGGCACCAGGGGGCCCAAAGTGAGAAGCACAAGGAGCAGCTTGGGAGCGGTGTTGGGAGGATTTGTTTGGGCTTGCCTGACTGCCCATCTGAAGCCCGTAACGCTGCACTTTAGCGTAAGGGTAGTCCAGGGACACACATATGCTGCAGTCCTTGCTGGACTGGAGCCGCAGGCTGGCTGCTTCAGCTGGGCAGAGCCTGCTCAGACACCGCCCTGGCCAGGCCCTGCAAGACATTGAAGTTCATCTGTCGTTAATTTGAACCAGGACTCCATAATGCAGATGCAGCTGAGCTCTTGCCCAGCTCATTGTAAAATGGCCCTAATCGCCCTCCTCCTGCCCCTCTTCTCTGCTGGCAATTTCAGGTTGCAGGTCCAGCCCTGGTACCAGCAGCACAGAACAGACAACTAGAAGTCACCTCTGGGAGGCAGCTAAACTTCAGCAATGCATTGCTGTCTCTGCAGCAAAGAGGTTGCTTTTGCGAAGCAGACAGACAGAAGAATGCAGAGATAGACAGACAGACCAACCAACCAACCAGACAACCTGAACAGCATCCAGGCAGGCACCGACCCACAGGACGGGGTGAATCACTCTGAAAGCTGGCAGCAGGGAATGAAACTGTGCCATAGCCAGACATCAGAGCAGGGATCAACTCCCTTCAGGCAGCTTTGTCTCACCAGTCTTCCTCACCAGCAGGAAGCAGAGTCCCCCCTTCTCTTTTTAACTAGATGGCTGATTTATACCTTGTATCACAGGTGGTGGCTGGTGGTGCCTCACTTGGTGGTTAGCATGGAAGGCAACACACACGCACAGAGGTGGAAGGTTGCGCTAGAGCCTCATGTCTCCTCTTGGCCTGACAGAGCAGAGGTTGTGCTCACCCAGCACCCAGCCTGAGGGGGAAATTGTAGGGGAAACATCCAGGGCATGTTGTGGAGAAGAGAGAGGCACCAACAGGTTGTGGGGAAGCCTCTGGAGGAGATGACAGTTTGCAGAGAAGAGCCCCCCTTTCTTTTGTAGTGGTTAGGGGAGGGATCTTTTCAGATCCTTGCAGTGGCTGAAGGGCACTGGTGAGGTTAAGATGAGTACATAAATCTGCATCTGATGGGAACTCTTCTACTCTTCATTTCAGAGTGAGAGCTTAGCCCTAAGCCCTGCATCAACCTCATCTGTCACTCACATCTGAACAGCTCTCAGTGCTACCACAGGCACTGAGTGGCACTACCTGCTGTCAGCCCCAGAGCTCCCCAGCACTTACCTTTCCCTGCTCCAGCTGCAGGGCCTGACTTCAAAAGGTCCCAGTGCAGGGAGGGGGCACTGGATCCTGGCTACCTTAAATGCTACTGTCACTAACTCAGCTTGAGAAAGCATCCGAGTAGGGGAGGAGCAACCTTACTGGATCTATTTTTTTCTAAAAGAAACACAACAGTGAGATAACTGAATGATCCCAAGGTAAGGCAGACTAGGTGGACTGGGCAGATGTTGCTCCAGATGCTGACAGCCAGTAGGGATGTCCCAGCAGGAAAATTCAGCTCAGAAAGGAGAACAGAGTTCCCACATTGGGACTGGCCATCAAGGTGTGCCAAACCCTACAGTGCCTGTCTGTGGAGAGTAAGAGTCTTTTTCAAACAGCACTAGGGACCTATTTGTTCTGCCTTTCACTTGCCCAAGGATCTGTGGACTCTTTTGGACTGAAATCCCTATAAAAAATTACTAGCCTGTGTGTAGGTATGAGTCTATGACTGAGATAACATCAGATGTCCAATATTAGTGATGCTGATTTTTTTCTTAATGATACCACATATTTTGTCTATTTGTCATTGAGCCAAGTCTTCAGAGCAATCAGGTGCTTACATCTGGCTCTGAGGAGCTTGAGAAAAACCAAGATTCTTAGGCAATCACTGCTACGTCAAGGCAATGCAAGACTGCTTGGGAAGGAGGAGACTACTTATCCAAAAGATATCAAAACCAGAGCCAAGAGGAAATTGAAAGCCCTTTCAAGTCCCCTTCCCATCCTTGCCAGCCTTGTCCATCTTCCTTGGCTGGTACACGCTAGGGATGTATCAGTTCAGAGGTTCTAGATGGCTTTTGGTTCACATGCACTGTTTTAGCAGACACAAGTAGGACAGAGCAGAAACCCACCTTTTTTCCTAGCTATTTGTGACATGTCTGCAGTGGGAAATAAAACGTTTTAAAATGCAGTAGCTGACCCATCTTGTCTGTCATACTTTGCTCACAGCCTGGCATGCTGCAAACCTGTAGCTGATCACCCCAGCCCTGTGCCTGGGGATGCCTGTGTGGGATCTAATGAAGCTCTGATGCCACTGAGGTGGCTGTCACTTCCCTCTGCTGTCACTTAAAAAGTCATCTTGTGGCTGGTCCTGGCATATCCCCAAGGCACTGTGTCACCTCCTGCAACACTGAAGACCTTTAGGTGTCAGAAAGGACAAAACCATGTCACTGGGAAATTAATGGGCTCATCAGAAAGAACTGAGATGCCCACCTCCAGAATATTGGCATAAGCAATAATCTCCCTTCACTTTCAGAAGTGAGGAAGCCATGGTGTGCAATGGAGCAGTTTCATTTTCTCTCCATGGAGGCAATGGAAGTACACTTTCTTGCTCTTTTGCTCTTGCTTTCCTTATATGATGTACTGAAAGCCAGAAAGTCAACTGCAATTGCAGCAGGTTGCTAGAAGCATTTTTGTGCCTTCAAAATTTGCTAGTCAGCACTTTCCTGCTTTTCAGATGAATGTGCCACATGAAAAAGGATTTGGGAAATGAGCTGTGCCTTTTTCTCTAGCCACAGCTTCTATGCAGACTTTTCAGAATTGATTTGTTTATGTAAAAGCCAGTTTTGTTAGCGTCCTTTAAAAAACATGAAAGAGGAGCAAGCAGCACATGTTGCATTTGTACAGACAATGCTGAGCTCTCCCCAAGTAGCCACAGGGTGTGTGAATCTAGCTAATCAGGCAATAAAGCAACACATGCCCTCAAAAACAGATGTTTGCATTGGGGGAAAAAAGTTGGTTCAGAATAAAAGTGAGAGGAACAGCAATTTTCCCAAATAAATAGCGTACGTTACCCAGGCTTGCTGTGATGTAAACTTCTCAGCAGCACTAGAGTTAATGTTTATCAAGCTGTCTGTCCCCAAACCCACACAGTGATTAACCACAGGAGAAGCAGCCAGGCAGGAAAAAGAAGGCCTAAGTGCAGCCAGGGTGAGGTGAATTTGACTCCCATGGAACCATCTTCCAGGCACACAGTGGAGATAGAGCCAGTGACTCAAGATATACACTGGCTTCAGGACCATCAAAAAACCACCCATGGACCCATCATGTGGCACCTTTGGCATTGTCCCCAGACTGCTTTTCAGGAACAGGAGTTTTTTAGAGCTTTCTGCTCCGGGCCTTACGCTCCTGATGCTTCTCTGATCAGAAAAATAAGTCTCTTCTCGAAGCGAGGAGCCCTAAGTGCGGTCAGGAGGAGCACAGTAGAAAGAAACACTCCTTTCCTCCTTTCATTCTTCTGAAGTAGACTTTTCTGTAGGAATTTTCTGTCTGGAATCAGCTCCTCAAGGTGGTCACATATTTCACAGCTATTTTTAGGCTGTGAGTTCTACCCTGAGTAGCCACCGAGCACATCCCCCTTTGCTGTAGAGCCTCAGGGGGCTGCAGCAGCAGAGCAGCAGTGCCAGCAGCTTTGAAAAGCTCAACAGAGATAGATGGTGTCCGTGCAGATAAGAACATTCATGCAGTGGTCTCCTGAGCACAATGGGAAGTCAGTGAATGCTGTACCACAAGCAGAGCAACAGCATAGACCATGTTCCAGCCTTCCTTCAGGTTCTGCAGAATCAACCAAATGAGGTCCCTGTCTGCGAGGGATGGATAGGCCATGTATTCATCCTTATCCAGAGTCGAAATGGAGATGCTCCAAGCACTTTCTGTTTAGCAGCAAAGGGTAACTGCAGCTTCCAGAATGAAGCCAGTGGTTTGTGTCCTATGTAGAATTCTACCATCTGCATTTAAGAGATGAATGCTGTCTAGATTTACACTTCAGTTGGCCACAAGAGTGAAGGTATAATTAAGCATCTGATCACTGCTAATAAAATCAGTGATGCCACATACAACTATAAAAGTGTTAAAATCTTCTCTACATGTGCAGACTGCAAGAGCACTGATTCCCTGAACCAAAATAAACCTACATATTTGGGTCTTTATATGTCTAAAATCCAGTCACTTTTCTTTTTCCTACATAACTCAAAATGTGATTTTTTTTTTTTTTTTTTTAAATAATAGTCTTGTGCTGACTTCTAGACTTCAATGGCAGATAGGAAGCAGAAGACTGCAACAGCTTAGAAATAAGTATAAGGGTTTCAGCATTCACAAGATCACAAGAATTGGATAAGGTTGCTATGGCTGCTCAAGTCCTTGAGGTGTGCTGGCTGGGCTGTGGTGCAAATCCGCCTTGGTAAGAAGTGTAAAATACACTGCATGAACTCTGTCTACGCAAAATTTTATCACAAGTATTTAAGCAAAAGTTGAGAGAATGACATTAAGAGCTTTTATTTTTTAAAGCACCATTGCTATGAAGAGTCTGACCATGGCTGTGCAGGCAGGCAGAGGCATCATGAAATGGCCAGCATTGGAGGTCACAGAATCTGGGGGTGGGTAGGGGGAACACTCCTGCGCCCACACTGAGATAGGAAGGCAGAAGGTCCCTACGTCATTTAGTGTGGGAGCAGAGGGGCAGCCTGGTGCAGACCCGTGCCACCTGTGCCATGCTCTTTGGACATGGGTTGTCCATAGACAGCCAGCCTCTGTGAGCTGTCACATGCCAGTAGGTGTCCCAGCTGCTCCTGAAGCCCCCCTGGACTGGGATAGCATCAGCCCTTTGCTGAGACTCTAATAGCCTGGACAAGATGTTGCCAGAGCAGTACATCAGCAGTGCCAAGATCCAGTAGGCTTTTTTGCTGGAGCCCAGGAGAAGCTGCCCTGTGCTGGCTGTGTCCTTGGGTTTTATTGGCCATGTAGCTATCTTGCAGCCTGATGGGCTGTGGGGCTGCAACCACAGGATCTGTGTGATTGAAGGAGCCGTGGCTTGTCATGCATGTGCTATGTAAAGCATTTCAATTTGGGCCCAAAGCTGTGTATTGGAAATGTCCCACTCTCCATTGCCCTGTGGATGCACCAAACTGACTTTGCTCTAAATTAACTGCCATGGATAAGATTGTACATAGTGAAGATTTTACTACATCACCCTCCCAAAACAGCACACCTGAGGAACAAAACAGACACAAGTTGCGAATCCAAATATTCTGACAGAATGATAAAGATGACCATTCCCTCCAGGAGTGCATCAGCAGAGCAGGACAATACCTGGCTGTCACATATGTCAAGGCCACACGTGAACATGGTCTTGTGTCTCCCACATCCCCTTTCTCCTCCATAGGGTTCCCAGGAGAGATGGGGTGAGATTTGAAAGGCATATCCCTTGCAGGTGAAGTGGGAACACAGGCATCCCTCCTGCCCAAAAGGAGCTGCAAGATGCTTAGGGCCCACATGCCCAGTTATCCTGGACTGTCCCTGCCCCTTGGCAGCTGGCACAGGGCGACTCAGGGAAGGTCTTGGGAGTGCCAATGGTCTAGCAGGCAGTCAAGGCACTGAGAGAGCAGGGTATGATTGTGGGAAGTCAGAAAATATCCTCCTTCTACTGCTACAAGGGCAAGGATGGACTGGCAAACAGAGAAGAAGGCACCCAGCAGTCCTGTCGGGCTTGTAAGGGTGCAGTGGTGCTTACATTAACTCCTTGTCATTGAGATCTTCACAACATGTAATTCAAGGTCTCTCTAGCTTTGATTAGAAACAGACACCCCAAACTTTGCACTGAAACTTTGAGGCCATCTCCAGTTACAGGAAGTCTGGGCATATCCATATGCAGATGCATGCAATTTGTTTCACTTCAGCAGTTAGCGTGACTGAGGTCAGGGAGACTGTTTCTAGGGACTGAAAGTTACTTCCTGGGATGCTCAGCCAAGGGTGGATGCACACCACCTCCTGCCTCCACTGTCATTCTGCCCTCCATCACACAGTTTCTGCCCTTCTCATGGAAACAGATCATCCCTACCAGGGCCCTCAGGGGCTAGAGATGAAGAAGCTGACGTCTGCAGCAGTACAGGAGCATGAGAGCAGCATGGCTGAGCTGCAAGGAGGGCTCTGGACTGGCAGAGCAGGCATGGGAACACCCACTGTGTGTGCAGCAGGGACAGTCCTTGCTCCTTGTGCTGATGGTTTGTGATGGAGATAACTTATCACTGCTGAAAGTCTGGGGCCCAGCTCCCAGTTGCAGTTTGAGCGATGCTGTCAACGAAATTAGAACAGACACAGAGTTTTCTCTGTGCATATGTGTGTGTATGCAGACCTTGTCCCATGTAGCTGAGCTCCTCAGGCAGATAAGAAACAGCAGAGGAGTCCCCAAGGAAAGGCCTCAGGTCTTGTGTTTGCGGCTGCTGGAGTTGCAGGGGACTTGGGAGTTAGGGAGGCAGCCAGCACAAAGCTATGGGGGAAAATGTACTGAGCTTCCTGACATCATAAATAACAAAAGAAAGAGAGGAAGAGGGAAAAAAACCCTCTTGGAATACTTTATTTATTACTCTGTCTCTACTCACTGCCATAGGTGGTAGTCTATTGCTTCAGACTTTCTGGAACTGTTTTATTTTCATTTGTGAAAACTATAAATATTATGTCCGTAGCATATGATTTACCAAGGCTGTGGGGCAGAGTACTGTACCAGCCGATTTTGGACAGGTCTATCCACCTGCATCCTGCAAGAGCACAGGGAAAGGTCAGCCAGTTGGAAAAGGAAGGTTCAAAGAGGAGGCAGTGTGTCAGTCACTGGCCTAGACACTGGTCCTGGCACCCAGGGAGCATGAATGTTGGCAAAATGTTCCCAAGGATCAAAGCAAAGAGAACTGAGATAGAAAACATCAAGCTTTGGTAAGCTTTACAGGAAGGTCTTCAAAAGTCTGAGGGAACACTATTAGAGAAAGTAATAAATCTAAAATCACAGTAGGGTGCAAGTGGCAGATAACTCCATTGCCTTAATCCAAGGTCTGCCTACAAGCCCTCTGTACCATCTGGGCAATTTTTTTCTCAAATACCTTTTATAGCTCATTCTCCCAGGCTTAAACCTGGGCCTTCCTTGCTCTCACGCATGAGGGTGACAGCTGCATTTCATCCTTCTGGTTTCATGCCAATCACCTCAATGCAGTCCTTCAGCTGTGCGAGTCAGAGATGGGCAAGGTTTTGTACACTGTACACCTTCTCAAAAGCCCTTTCATGGGCTTTTGGCTGTGAAGATGTGACAGAGCTGTTCACAGAAGGGCTAAACTGTAAAAATACAGTGAATTAGTGGAAGGATGTTCCAACAAGAGATGAATACTGGAAAAAACCAAAGATTGACAAAGACAAAGGCTAAGATGCCTGAGCTGGCATTAATGACCCTGGATATGTCATTGCCAGGGAAAAGCTCCCAGTGGGGACATCACTAGATGGTGGAGCTGTTTCCCAGAAAGACTGACCCTGGCCTGGTAATGTTTAAAAATAGACTAATGTGAAATTTCAAAAAAGATGAGCCACTTGATGTACTCTTGGCTTGGTAAGGAGAGCATGGATAGAAAATACCACAGTACCACTTCCCACACATTTAGGAACTGAGCATAGTGTCTCAATGTTAAAATCTGTATAGGTCTACCGTGTTTTTTGCCCAAAGATCCCAGCCAGAAATGTGGCCAGGCTGGTGACACTTGGCTGTGCACTGTATGTGAGGTGGCTAGTGGCTCACACAGATCCCTCTTTTTCTATCCTGGGACAGCCCACCATGCAGAGCACTGGCATCAGATAAGAAAGAGTCGTGGGTCCCCACCAGGGTCCTGCTGGCATAGCATCACTGGTGCTACTGAAGGGGACACCACTGTCACTGCAGGCAGGAGGTGTGCATGTGAGTGTGCAAGGTTCATCCTCCCACCCGGGTCTCTGAGACGGAGGAGGAGCTGAGAGAGTTTGCCCCAATCTCCTCTTGCCCATTTGTGCTGGGCAAAATTGGTCAAAAGATTTACATCTGTTTCGTTCTCTCTCTCCCTGTCCCCTATCCCTGGTCAAACCTGCTCTCCTCTTCCCTCTCTTCCCTCCCACCCAAACAGGTAAGGAAAGTGGTCTGGGAGAGCCTGACTTGCAGCCAAGCTCCGACCCTTCAGCAATGGACAGCAGCTACCTCAGCGTGAAGGAGGCCGGGGTGAAAGTGCCCCAGGACAGGGCCAGCACAGACCTCCCCAGCCCCATGGACAAGGCCGACTCGGAGAGCAACAAGGGCAAAAAGCGGAGGAACCGCACCACCTTCACAAGTTACCAGCTGGAGGAGCTGGAGAAGGTCTTCCAGAAGACCCACTATCCTGATGTCTACGCCAGGGAGCAGCTAGCCATGAGGACAGACCTCACCGAGGCTCGTGTACAGGTATGAGAGGAAGGCTGGGGCTGGGTGAAGGCTGGGTGAGTAGCAAAAAATCTCCAAGGTACCTTGCAGCCCCACCATAAGCTGCAGGCAGCTGAGCCCCACTCAGAGCCTGTGGCACAGGGAAAGGACAAGGAGGTGCAGCCGTGTCAGCTCCTTTATTTGGTCTGATGTCCTGCACTTCAGCATTCACAGAGACACCTCTTGCCCTTGAGCTAATGGGACAACAGGCAGGTAGCCTCACCACCTCCCTGAACAAAGCTTGCATGAAACCTGCTCTCTTCACGAAACTTGCAGGGGACACAGTGCAACTGTGGGAGTGGGAGCAAGCTTTCCCACAGGATGGGCTCATTCTGGCAGATGAGGATGCAGAGGTGACCAGGAGTTCAGTAGCAGAAAGCAGGAGGTGATACAAGAGGCAGCTCTTGTTGCCTCCTTAGCAGGCGCTGAGACTGCATGAAAGCTGGAGATCTGGAGGCAAAAGGTGCACCCATCACCTCGGGAGGAGCAGGACAGTCAAATAGCCGCACTCGACACAGTCTCAATCACCTCCACCCACACAAGTGCCAGCTCTCGTGAACTAGCTCCCTTGAACTCACCTGAGGGGCCAGCAGAGCCGAAATCCACATCAGAGGAGGGAATGGGTCTCTGACTACTGCTCTTTCCTCTGAGTCAAGGTTAAACAGAAGGGCTCAGAAGCATGTGCAAAAGGAAGCACCAGTGCATGGTTCAGACAACCATGGCTCACACCTTGGTGGCCAGCTCCTTCTCCAGCACAGCTACTCCTGTAACTTCTGTCTGCAGGCATTTGTCAGCTCACCACCCCAGAACCTGCATCAGCATCAAGAATAATGGGCCTGTGGAGACACCTGATTCTGCCTGTTATACCAGGAATATTCCCAGCTCCCAGTCAGCCCAGCTTACCCTCTGCTTTAACTTTTACAAGTAGTTGTTGTGAACAAGTCAAAGCAGTCAGGCCCACATCCATGCTTAAGTCCATTTTAGTTTGTACATTCACTTCTGGATTCAACCAGAAGCAGGATTTTTCTTGTCTGCTTGCCTAAATTGGTTGGCAGGGCTGGTGTGCTCTTCTTCCCCACAGCTATTTCTCTTCAGGATGGACATGGCTGCATTTCAATAGGAAGCAGTGTGATTCCCAATGGTCCCAAGAGTAGCATGGTGAGCACCACAGGATGGGCAGAGCAAGGCAGTGCTACAAACATCAGCTCTTTACTTGTGCTACTGGATGCAGCTCTTGATTTCCCAGGAACACACCACAAGTGCTAATGGGGTCTCCTGGGAGGCCAGGCATAGCATTGGGTTACTCACTGCACAGCACATGAAATTCCTTTTGCTCAGGAATGAGAATGAGGTGCTGGAGGGTGGCAAGCTCCTCCTGCTCGTTTCTGAGCCAGGGTGTGCAGCTACTGTGTTGCTCCAGCCAGCATGCAGGGCTGGCCATCAGAGCCAGGGCAGGCGAGACAGATGCAATCTACAAGTTCTTTACATATGATCCTTCATCTCAGGACTTTTTCCCACTTTACCACTGGCTAACACTTCAGTCGAGGGCAGAAGCAATTCCCTAGGTAGCCAGGAGGATATTTGCAAAGAGGGGTTTCATCTGGCTCTGAGATAAGCGTACCAGTAGCCTGTTGCCACAGGCAGCCAAGAACAGCCTCCCTGCTCTGGCGACTGCCAGTGCACACCTCTCACTGGGGATGGTGATGACAGGCCTCGTGTAACAGAGCTGCTGAAGGACTTGTCTAAGTGGCCCGGCTGCTCCAGCACTTACCCCATGGAGAAAGGGGTAAGCGCTTGCATTTCAGTCATTCCCCAGCTCTGCCAGGAAGGACCCGGTGACTTGGGCCATGGGCTGGCACCAGACCACCACCTCGTGATGAAGGGCTGCCGTGCTGTCGGTAGCAACGCTGACTCCTGACACTGGAGAGCGAGAACCAGCAGGGTTGTGCGTGGGTGCTGGCTGGGCAGGCTCAGGGGCACCCCAGCTGCTGGGTACTTCACGTGTGCTCCCAGGGGGCTGGGGCTGCTGGCTAGTGAGCTGCTTAGCCTTGGCATGGCAGCAGCAGCCCTCAGGAGGCATGGAGGTGCAGTCTGAGGTGGCACAGGGCTGCACTTCCCATGAGGGAGGCTTTTGGAGCCAAAGCCTTAGTGAATCACCCTAGTGCCTGTCTCCAGGTCTGGGTCATGCTATAGCTCGTTTAGGCTTGATTTTGGTCTCCATCCCCCAGGCAGTTCTGTTCTGTGGGGGTCTTCCAGCACCAGCATTGCGGGACCAAGGGCCATTAGCTCATAGCCAAAGAGTGGGTACGGGCATGGGGCTGCAGCTCAGGAGACTGATGGCCAAGCAAACATCTACTGTAAGGACCAAGAACCAAGGACTAGAGGGTGAAAATCACAAATTAGCCTCAAGCTCCTCTCTGCTTTCCTCCTGCAAGCCAAATAGCTGCTAGGTATTCAGGCACACCTCAGACACCTGCTAGATACCTCCGACACTCAGGGAGAGGCTCTGGCTGCTGTGGGGTGTTGGGGCACACACCTACTGCAGACCCATGTGTTTTGAGGGAAGCTCAGTAGTCCCTCTCCCAAGAAAAAAATGGTCATCTAAGGGATAATCCTACTCTGGAATAATTTCTTGGAGGTCAACTTCAGCTGCCTGCAAGACTGAACTAAGCAAAGCAAGGTGGCAGAAAGGTGAGGCACCCAGCAGGTTTAAGGTGTGATGCTCTGTCCCACAGCTGAGCCAGCATTTGGCTGAAGGTCATCCCCTCTGGCCAGGCTTGGCTTCCTGGGGAGCAAAACCAACTGCACTGCAGGCAGAAGGAGATGCAAAGCCTAGACAGGCAAGTGGCAGCTCCGATTTTAACATCCCTTTCCCAAGCTCACGCTTCATTAGTGAAATAGCTGACGGAGTTCTCGGTGCCTGGAGAAGAGCCCATGCCAGCAGCATGGGTGGGGTGAAGCATGCCGTCTGTGAAGCAGTGGCATTCCATGGCCTGGCCCCTCTCTTGCTCCGTTTCCCTGCCTGCCTCAGTTTCCAGCCATCTGTTCTGGTGTCTGACAGTGTCAAAGCTAATTCCCCCTGTGACGCAATGCAACATTTTCCTGCCTATCCCCCTTGTTTTGCCTATCCCCCCCAACCTTGCCCCTTGTTTTCATGTACTATTAGGATACTGCACATCCTTGTTCTCCAAAGTGGGAGCCATGCATAAGACCCGTGCAGAGGCAGAGCCACACAGCCAGCAAGAGGCTGCTAGGGCTCAGCCACAAACCTGCAAGGGTGCACAGGGGGTGCTGTGTTCATGTAGGTCCTACACAACATGTGTATCCCATGCCTTTCTTCTCCTCTTCCATGTCTGGGGCTGCAGAGCCCCAGAAAGAGCTTCTGCTTGGTATCAGCAACTGCTTGAACTTCTTCCAGCTCATCCAGGTCTGCAGCAGATGTCTGGGGCAGTGGCACTAGAAAAACAAGGTAGACACGTGTATTGACACCTGATTCCTTCCCTTTGCATAGAAACACACAGGCATATCCCAAGCCCATGCCAGCCTGGCCCTGGCTGCTTATCTCTCTTGGGTTATCAGTGTCTCTGCCTCCTGAACTGCTCTCTGCCACAGGAGAAAAGGATGGGGCTGGAAGGAGGCTTCCCAGCCAGGGAATATAACCCTTCAGCCAGCCCCACTCAGAGCCAGCCTTATGATTGCTGGGACCATTAATGAAATATTTTTGGCGGTCACCCTGTGATGAGGCAGGGGCTTGAAAGTGAGAGGGAAATGTCAAACTCCGCTGTAGCAAAATCACCGCCTTGGAAAAAAAAGAAAAGAAAGAAAGCAAAGCAAAGCAAGAAGTAATATATCTTGATCCCTTTTCCCCCATAAAACCCTGGGAGGCTGGTGGAAGGAGCGGAAAGACTGAGCTAAGCCTGCAGGAAATTAAACATGAAATGAAAACAAGCTCGAGTTATTCAATTCTCTCATCCCAGGCTCCAATTTCCCATTCCAGGCCACTGATAAAATGGTGTCCAGTTTCAGCACTCAAGGATGAATTCTGGCTCTGTTCTTGCAGTCTGAAAATCAAAGGGCTGGTGGCCATCTCTGGCAAGAGGGGAGATGGCCTGGCCTTTCACAGAGAGATGGGGTCCCGAACACAGACAGATGGAGGCTGAGCAGAGGGAGCAGAGTGGCAGGGAGAGAGGACAGGAGTGAGGAGAACAGAGGGTGTGAGGCCGCCAGGAGAGAGCAAAAGCACGAGAGACTTAAATGTGGTGGGCAGCTCTCACCTGCATCAGGGAAGTGATGCAGTAAGGGGTGTTGAACATAGGGCATGAGCACAACCCCACGGATGCCACCAGCCCACCACCCACATGCAGGAGTCAGCCTCACTCCTGCATGTGGGTAGGAGAGAGGGGAAACCACCTTTTTCTTTAACTTGGAGAAAGGACAAATCAGTGATGCTGTCTCCAGCTATCCAGACATGGTCAGAGTGGCCTGGGTGAGGTCCCAGCTGAGCCCATCCAACTACGCCCCATGCAGGGCACATAGGGCTTGGTGGCAGGGGCAGACTGGCAGTGCCTGCTGGGTGCTAGGGTGAGCAGGAGCTTCCTTTCTTTGTCTGAGGCCTCTCCATCCCCAAGAGCACATCAGCTGCATACTCATATGGATTTAGGTACCAGCATATGGCTGAATGTTTATGGAGACATGAAACATTCTCTGTTCTGTAGATTTTTACAGGGCTGATTTGGTACATCAGGGCTTATCAAAGCATTGTCTGCAGGAGTCAGATACATGACATTACCGTACATTCCCACTCTAATTGTTAACACTAAAATTCAGCCCACAGCGACTGCTGGCCCCTGTACGACGTAGTCCATCCTGACCCCAGAGGACATGCTGCACTAGCCACTGTAACCTCCACTGTCACATCCCTATCCCACAACAGCCACTCTTGACTAGGAGTGACAGGCAATGAAAGGAAAATGGACTTCTGTTTGGGTTTAGATTTGCTTTTTAAAAGCAGGTGTCTTCTAAGACTGTAGAAATACTGAGGATTAGTTGGGGGTTTTTGCTGACATTTTCACATTATACATTGCCATGCCTGTCTTGTTTTTCCTGGAGCACTGTGGAGGCCTGGAGAAACTCAACTGCAAGACACCAAGCAGCCTATAAGGATTTGGACTAGAAGAGAAAGGAGAACTTTAAAAAGCAGTCCAAACCTTGCCACAAGTGCTTCAGAGCCATGGCTCACTGCCAGCTCTCAGCGTGTCTCCAGTGTCTGTGACACCAACATTTGGAATGAAGACACTCTTCTTCAGCCTAGTGCTGAATCCTCCCAGTCCACCAGCCATGTGGCAACTCAGGAGCTGGCACTTTAAACCACTTTGCTCTGCTCAATCCAATGCATAAATGTGATAGAACAGAGGCTGAGAGCTCACTCTGCACTGTCAAGGCAGCTGCTGTGCTGTCCTGGGAAGCCGAGGGCATGGACCCTGCACTGATGGCTTCAAAAGTCACACTGCAGAGCCACTCAGGGCCGTGGGAGCCTGAGCTCGGCTGCCCTGCTCCCAGGTGGGATGCTTGGGCAGGCAAGGCGGCCTGTGCCTTCACCACACAGGGAATGGCCGCGTATGCCTGGCATATGTTCATCCCAGCCTCATGCACAGCCAGCACTCTGCTCCCTACCTGTTCTCCGCCCCTCTGTGCACAGCGGGGCCTCCTCTGCCTGAGGAGGAACCAGGTCAGCACCACTAACTTAGAATCTGCAGATCAAAGCAGCGTGATCCAGGCCAGCCCTGGGACTGGCCTGCAGCTGGGCTGGAATGGCTGTGCCAAGAAGAGGTAGAAGAAAAACAGACAGATGCCTGAGGCATCAAACCAGCTCCAGTAGGAGCTCTGCATGTGCAGCATGTGCTCAGCTGGGATAACGTTAGGACGTTTCTGCTGATGCTTTTTGCACCTACTGAAAACACTCATGGGTTTTTTGGTTAGGGGTAGGGGTGGATAGCAGGTTGCTGCTTTGAGTACGGCTACTCTGGCCAGCTTGTGGATGGCCCATGCCAGTGGTATTGCCATGGCTGTGGGGCAGGGCACTAAACCATACACTATCCACAGCCCACAGGGGGAGGACATTCCTGGCAAGCATTGTCGGCTCCCTGCCCCAAGCAGACCACAGTGCATGGCCAGACCCTCAGCTGCTTACTCATACCACAGGCCTGGCTGTGAGAGACCAGCACAAGGCTGCCCATGTGGTGGATGACGGGAAACTGAAGTGGGTGAGCCTGAAACAACTCTTCCTGCACAAGCAAGAACGTCAGCTCAGACCAGAAACCCAAGCACCATATTCCTCCCCACAGCAGCTTCTAGCTGCACTGATTCAGGCTGCAGGTGCCACAGCTCTTCTGCCCCTGCAAAAACTGTCCTGATATCCCACCCCGCGCCAAGCACCTGGCTTGTCCTGCTATACTCCAAAGACATAAGCTTCCTCCCTGGCATCTGCTTTCCCCAGGTGCCTGGCAAGCAGTGCATCTACCCCATGGCCAGGCGTGGGAAGGGGCAAGCTGTTTGTCAGCGATACTCCCTCTGGCCCACCCCAGCGAGTCACCGTGTAAAACTCGAAGCAGAGCTGAGATGCACTAGGACTGCTCCTTTCATGCACTGGCGTGACCTGCACAACCCAGCCCCTGGTGATCGCCCTCATCTCTCAGTGCCTTCAAAGCAGCTCTTGATTGATGTGTTTCCCTGACTCACGAGCTTCAAGAGGCTTTGAAGACACTGGGCCAGGCTCTGATCTCTCTTAGGCTGATGCAAATCAGGAGCAATGGTGCTGACAACAGTGCAATAATCCACATGATGTCAAGCCAGTAAAAATAAGAGCAGAAACAGAGTTTTGGTCTTTGCCTTGAAGGGATTTGAGCAGCACTGTGAAGCAAAAAGTTGTGAACCCTGCAAACAAAACTCAGTGTAAAGCAAAGGATGCTGTAGAAGGGCACCTGTCCTTTCCTGCAGCTAAGGAGGGAAGGGGTGTTAGGCTTTTTACTTCTTTTGTTGTGGTTAAGAAAAATGAGAGAATTTGGTGAGAAATGCAAGCTGCAGTCAATGGCATCATCTTGGCCAGGATTAGGCTTAGGGAAAGCCCCATCACTGCTGTTTCCAGCCTGGCAGCAGCACACAAGAATGTATTCACACTTCTTGTCTGAGACTGGCTGACAGCAGGAGAGCTGCAGGTAGAGCCTGGGTAACACAGATTTAGGAGTGAGAAGAAGATGGGCTATCCCAGGGTAAATCAGGCTGTGGGAGGCAGGAGCTGGGAATGTCCCCAGAGAGGCAGTGCACCAGAAGATGGGCATCCCCTTTTGCATGGAGTGCACCCATTCTAGGAGCACAGGCTGCCCCCAGATTCCCAAGAGAAGCAGGGAAGGATTTTCTCTCCCTTGCAGAGCTTGTGCGTGGAGCAGTGCCCAGCTCCGTGCCATTACAAAACCACTCGCCTGGTGAGGCCCTGCCCTCTGGTGGGCTCCTCAAGGCTGCCGGGCTACCAGCCACTGCCAGGCTGCCCTTGTTCACAGCCTCGCTGTCGCCTCTCCCCAGGTGTGGTTTCAGAACCGGCGAGCAAAATGGCGCAAGCGGGAGCGGTTCGGTCAGATGCAGCAGGTCCGGACCCACTTCTCCACCGCCTATGAGCTGCCTCTGCTCACCCGTGCTGAGAACTACGCCCAGGTGAGTGCACTCCCCAGGCTGGGCACAGTGCTTGCTGGACTCGCTGCCTCTGCTCCCAGTCATACCCAGGTCATGCTTCACTTCTCAGGCACATCCACCTGCCCTTAGGCAAGGCTGCAAGGATACAGGGGCTGTATTGCCAGGCACTAAAGGGCTGGCAGTTTTTTAAGTCAGGTGTCCTGCCTGGCTCCCTCATGCTCTGGCCCAGAGAAGCCATCTGTAAAGCAGGTAGCAAGCCCAGCACTGGGTGACACAGTGCAGCACCCTTGGGCACAGCTCATCCTGCTCAGCACATCCTATCACACAGTCTTTCTCCAACCATGTGTGCTGCTGCCCACTGACTTTCCACTGGTTGGAAGAAGATCCAAAAGGCTAATTCATGCCTGAAGAATAGCAGTTCCCAGGGAGGCTTCCTGTTACCATGTCTGGTTTCCATGCCCCTTGGACATGGTGGTTGGATAAAAGCATTTTTCCCCTAGTAGATTCCCACAGCCATCTCCCAGTGATGGGCTGTGGTACCCACAGCACACTTGGTGACATCTGGGTATGCTTCCCCAAGGGAGTTGTCGATTTATGATCCAAAGGAAGGCAAGGAGAAGCCTTGTTGGGGTAACTGGGGCTGCTTCTGGGTCCTATTGAAACCATTCTTGCCCTGACCCTGGAAGCAGGTCACAGGGCTGCCTCCCCTCCTTAGCTTCCTGTCTTGGAAAACCTGTCACCACAACAGCCTCCTAAACATTGGGCCAGCCCCAGTTTCACAACACTTCAGATGATGCCAGGCAGATGGGGTTCGCTAGCTCCAGGGCTAGGCTGTACCCCAGAAAGCACTCCCTCCATCCTGCACTCCTCTTCCCACCACACATAATTTGCTTGAGGGCACAGTTCTGCGCAGGCATGATGGTCTGAACCTGACTGTCCTCACAGATCTGCTGGAAGTCCTCCCTCCCGGACACCCTGTCTGTCAGCTCCCTCCCCAGCCAGTGCTGTACCAATGCTACCCCGCAGCCAAACCAGGAGCATTTGACCTCTCTCCTGCTTGGCGTGTCCCCCAAACTGAACAAGAAGCCTTTTTGAAACAGCTGAGATGCCAAAGCAGCTTTTCAAGCAGAGAACACTCTCAGCAGCCTTTTCAGCATGTCCTTCTCTTGCCTTTGTAACTCATACTGCTCTCTCCCTCCATACTGCCCTCCTCTCCCAGCACAGCAGACCAAAAATTTGAAAAGCAATTTGCAGGAAGTAAGAGATCAGAGAGGGCCCAAGGGTGAACAGCAGAAAGGGGCAGTTGGATGAAGGGCCCTTTGCTCTCTTGCTCCAGCCAGCTGCTCACCTCCTCCCCGCTTTTATCCTGCATGCCCATATGCCCCCTGCTGCAGCACACCTATTCCCACTGGCAAATACTGAGCCCTCCTCTCTTCTTCTCCAATGTCATTTTATGAGTGACACTGCAGGATCCCAGATGGTCTCTCGAGGTGGCCCTGCAGGGCTCTGCTCTGCAGCAGGGTGGGTGATGCTGCCTCGATGGGCACTGCTGGGGGAGAGGGGCAATGAAGTTGCCTGTGCTGGGGGCTGTGGGCAGCTCAGCTCCGACAGGCATGTCTGTGTGGTACAGAATAGCCCTTGCCTGGGCAAAGCTGCCCTGAGCTGGAGCAGGAGGGTGGATCAGCAGCCTCACAGCATCCCTTTCTGCCTGTTCCCTCTGTAACGGCTTAGGACCACAGAAACGCCATGGATGACACAAAGTTTCCTCTGCTGAGAAAAGTGCTCATGGTATCAAAAAAAANAAAAAAAAAGAGGTGTCTGGGAGAGGAATAGATAAACAGATTCTGTGGCAGAAGAGGAGTACAGTCCTGCTCCCTGTGAGTTAACCTGCTGCACTCCCTGCCCCTGTCCAGGCTGGCATACAGATTTTGGAGTGCATCTGCTGGCTGTGGCAGGGCTGAGGGAGCCAGCAAACTCCATGCCCATCTCACTGGCTGCCTCGCCACTTGGCTTCTCTGCCAGGCTGGGGCTGGACACACTCCATTCCCCCAGGCCAGCTGCCTAACGTATCCTGCACGGGGCAGCCCTGACACTTCTTTTCCCACCCCCAGATCCAGAACCCGTCCTGGATCGGCAACAATGGAGCCGCCTCCCCTGTGCCTGCCTGCGTCGTCCCCTGCGAGACGGTGCCCTCCTGCATGTCCCCCCATGCTCACCCCCATGCGGCCGGCGGCGTCTCCGAGTTCCTGGGAGTCTCCGGGCCCGGCAGCCACGTGGGACAGACTCACATGGGTGGCCTCTTCGGCACACCCGGGATGAGCCCCAGCCTCAATGGCTACGAGCTGAACAGCGAGCCGGACCGCAAGACCTCCAGCATCGCTGCCCTGAGGATGAAAGCGAAGGAGCACAGCGCCGCAATCTCCTGGGCCACATGACAGGGCTGCAGCCCAGTGCCCACAAGACACGGAGAGAGCACATGGGGACAGCCCAATAAATCCATCCGCTTGGACTCCAGACAGCAGTTGCCTCCTCGGGGATGTGAATGCAGCACTTTTAGCTACCCTAGGCATGTAACGTACATATGTTAACGTAAGTGGAGTGTTTCCAGTATGAACGTGGCAGCTCCCGGCTTCCTGGAATCAGGCAGGGAGAGGGAGGCTGTGGAGCAGCACCTCTTCCATCAAGATCTGGGATGGGATGCATCCCTTCTCACTGCCCAATAACCTGGGCATTTTTTCTTCCAGCTATTTTTTCTGAAACCAGATCTGCCTTTCCAAAAAGCAAGAGCCCACTGGCCTTTCAGCAGCTTCTCCCATCCCACTACCCGCCCCCACACACACTCACACACACATATTCTGCCCTGGCCTGGGGACTGGATAGGGACTCTGGCACCAGCAAAGAGACATCTCTCACACTGCTCACATCATTTTAGCAGGAGCTACGACTTCCCACAGCTGAGCAGGGAACAGGGCTGGGAAGATAACTGAAGCTAGAAAAATGCCAACATTAGCCCACCTCCTTTTTCCCTGCTCCCTCTGCATCTTGTACTCTGAGATCAAGCACAGAGTTGTAGACACCTGTGATGGGGATGCCCCTCTACCCAACACGGCACGGTGTTATCACAGTGAGAGTCTCTGCCAGCGCTCTGGTGACTCAGACAGAGGTACACCCCAGCAGACAAAAGCTTCCCAGCATGACTCACTGCTCCAGGGAGTGCCTGGGCTTTGCTTTCCCTGGTCATGGTCTATGTTGAGGCTCATAAGCATGGTGGTACAGGAAAAGGTTTCCTCTGGCTTTCACTGGATCAGGAATTACGAATCTTGATTTAGAGACAGCAGCTCTGGCAGGGAAGCACAATTGCTTTGTAAATCCACAAGTCCCCCAAAAGAGTGCTCTTAGATAGAGGTCAAGCACTAGCACACAGCCACAGTGGCACAAGGCCACCAAATTCCTCATACACTTCATCCTGGAGCCAGACCCATGCAATGACAGGCTCTCCCTCAGCCCTCCACCCCAGTGCCCTGTTGAACACAATGGCTGTGGGCATTTCTGCATGGGGGGTGGCACAGGCAACAGTCTGGGAAGGGGCTCAAGGGAGGACGAGGTGATGCTGCCCCATCTCCAGCCACCTCAGGTCCTCTTCACTTTGCAGAGGAAGTAGGAGAGACCAGAACTTCCTTGGTTTGTCTGAGCCAATGTGCCTCTCTGCTTTTCCCTCCCAGTGCTCTTACCTGCACAAAGCTGTTAAGTGAGATCTCCTTTGCAAAGCTAAACATTTCACAAGTTTTTCAATGATCATAATGCTAGGAATAATTTTGGAACATCATTTTTCATTCCACTGAAATACTGCCAAGGAGAAGCTGAAAATCAGCTTAGCACTATCACCCACACAGCAGTGGCTATGCAAGCTGGGCTTGAGGTGGGGCAGCCGTCTCCAAGATCTGCAAGGGAACTAGAGGATACTATTCCCATAAAAATTGGTTTGCCATCCTGCCCTCTTTTCTCATGCTCAATGTTAGAGGATCTTGTAGTTTAAGGTCCAGGAATATCTAGAGGTCTTGGAAAAGGTTCCAAATAAGCTAGAACCAAATGTCAGGCTTCAGGTTAATGAGCCATACAAGTATTTCCATAGTGCCTAGATTGTCACACATTACCTAAATGATACACCATTTCTAGGTCAAAAGTAATATATTTACTGGAATAAGAAAACACCAGTAGTACTGTTTCTTTTCTCTCCTCAGAAATGCTAAGAGATGCGTTCCCTGCTATACACAGGGAGCCAGCACACATTTCACCACATCGTCTGCATAACCAGGGCCTCTTCCATCACAAGCAACCAGGATTTACATCCCAGCCTAAATATTCAGCTAAGGCCTCGGGCATGGTGGCTTAGATGCTGAAAGTGATGCTGATCACTAAAGCAGGCAGGATCATGCTGACCAGTTGGAGGTGTATACATCCCCACTGCATACCCCAGAGTCTGCTAAGCTTCCCAACCACCCAGGGACGGGTGGCAGGTGGCAATTTGTCCATCAGATTTTGTGCAGGCAGCACAGGGTCTAGAGCATTTTCCCAGGTACACTGGGGAGCTTGATGCTTCCCACTGTCAGCAGGCAATCCATGGAGGGCTGCTGCCAGAACAGCCCAGAACCATTGCTGACAAGACAAATTAGCAACAAGCAGAGCTAAGGAGAGGGCAGTGAGGCAGGCAGGCATATGGGAACAAGTCTCACTTAGCCTGCAGGTTCTGAAGGCAGCTCCAGTGGAGCGCTGTAGCTCTTCAAGAGCTTAGCTGCATTCCCTGCTGAAGTTAAAGGGTAGCTTTTTCCTCACAGACTTCCACAGGGCCCATAATTCATCTGAGCTGTTTAACAGCCCAGAGGATTAAATGCTGTATGCCTGTCTTGTTAGGGAGAGAGGAGAGTCTCCTGGCAGCAGACTTGGCATTTAAAGAAGCTTTGCCCCCGCTGTCCCTCACCTTAAAATTCATGTGGAAAGCACATGTTGGACTCAGTCTAATTTAAACAGCCCTGCGTGTGCCCAGCCCTCAGCCTGCCTGAAAACACCATGAAGTGAGGGGGAATGTTATTCCCTGGACCCCTCCTCCGCAGGGCTCCCCTCCCACCTCCAGCTGCAGGCAGCTCCACTGCTCGCTGGGCTCTGCCTTGCCTCTCGGTGCTGCTGGCATTCCAGCACCATCCATTGCACCTGCATGTGTGGGTAATGCTGGAAGGGGTGCCCCTCCCAAATCTCCAAAGACAATTGTTCTGGTAGTTTTTAAGCTACATGCATCTGTATTTACATACATTTTAAAAATTAATTTAAGAGGGTTTTTTAAACTAGCTGTTAAATTAACATGAAAAAGTGTATAAATATATATATATATATACTTTTTTATATATATATATCTTAACCTAGCCAGCCTGCAGCTACTCCTTTTCTTAAGGGTCACAGGGTCAGTGCTGTTCTTGCAATCTCAAGTTACCACAATGATACCTTTTTAAATTATAATTATTGTTGCTATTTTAATACCTTTCAACTCTATTTATGACTTTCTTCTCTATTTATTTCTTATTTAGCATTTTACTCCTGTCTATATATTGACTCACAATTCCCTGGCTTGGAGCTGCCTTCAAAGCTGCAGGCTTTGTCCCCAGCCAGCACCAAAATGTCTCACAAGCGTCAGCCGTCCCAACACCTGCCATGCCAGTGGTGGCATCCTCTGTGGGTGCAGCCAAGGTAGCTGGGTTCACCCAGCCTCATGGAGGTAGAAAACATTTCTCCCAAGCAGTCCTGGCCCTGACTATGCAGTGGGTACCCTACAAGGGGGCTGCCTTTGTTGCCCATGGTTGGAAACCCCACAGATGTCCCAGAGCTTTGAGACCAGGAGGATGCAAATAGCGAGAGCAGCGTGGGTTCCTGGCACTGGCTTATAAGTGGTTGGGTACCTCTTGCTGCCAAGTACTCAGAGGTGCTTCTTGCCTACAAGCAGTAGTTAGTGCTTTGGTAGCAATTGCAAACCAGTGGGGAACCAGGCTCAGGCTTGCTGGGCCCTGCAGGGTCCAGACTCTACGGGCTGCTGTGCCTCAACAAGCTCCTGGAGAGGGGCTGGGTCAGCCCCCTGGCATGTCATCTACTGCCAGCAGTGCCACCCACCTGCACTCCCAGCAGGCTCTCCAGCCAGGCTCTAGCTGCCTCCTCCAGAATATGCTGCCCAGCTCAGGTCCCACTGCGCCAGCACCCACCTAGGTAGAGCCTGCAGAGAGGAAGACCAAGACAGCAAAATAAAAAGAGAACTAGTCTCCCTCGCCTCTAAAGCCAAGGCAGAGTGTCCATCCCTGCCAGAACATGCACTCCTGCAGATCACATGTCCTCACTGGGCCACGCCTGGTCTGAGCCGCGCACATGGGCAGGCTGTTATGGAAAGGCCACACGCAGTGACAGTGTGTCACATGTGAGGGCACAGAGCTGCAGCACACATGGCTTCACCTGCCCCAACAGCCTTGGGCTTGCAGCACAAACCAGGGCCAGGTGTATCCCGTGTGCTGCCAAGCAGAGCTGCCTGCAGGTTTCCTCCTGCAGTGGAGGTGGAGAGGCGCGATTCCCTGATTCCCAGAGTACGCTCAGACCGGGCAGCACGTTGTAAAACACTCTCCAAACAAACAAAGGCAAAAAGGTAGTTTCTTGGAAAAGGATTGAAAAATAATCAAGCAGAGGCAGAGCCCCATGTTTATTTTGCTGCTCTGACTGACACAGCAAAAAGCAAACAGACCAAGGGAGAAATTAAACCCAAATGGGAAGGGGGTGGAATTGGATGGAAAGTCATTCAGCCCTTTGCTGCTTCCCAAAGGGAGTTGGGAGGAGGTGAGGGAGCAGCCTTACACCCCCTTAACTCTTTGCTGGTAACATGGTTCCCCACTCCCCCCACATAGCTAGGTAGGTAGGTAGAGCTAGGACTTTTATACTACTGATTTTGAAGGACAGTTTTCAGTGTATAATAATATATCGGTTTAGGTGTGCAGTGTTTGAAAGAAAGACTGGGAGAAAGAAAGAAAACAAACCTCAATCAATATTATTGGTTTTTTGTTGTAAAATATTGTAACCTTATATAAACGCTACCTTTTTTTTTTTTTTTCTCTTTAGCTTAACGGCCTGGGGTAGAACATTTAAAAAAAAAATAAAAATGTTTTTTTAAAAGTTCAGGAAAAAAAGAATAAAAAAAATCATTAAAAATGTTGACATGTGAGGTTTGTGCCATGCAATGTTATTGCCTATGCAACCATGTATTACCAGTTCATTACAGTGGAATATTAAAAAAGAACAAACACTCTTGCAGCTTGATTCTTTTTAACTTTTTTGAAGTAAGTTATTGCACTTCCAGCTATTTTTCTTTTTTTTTTTTTTTTCCCTTTTTTTTTTTTGGAGGTGGAGGGCTGGAACTTCCAGTCACCAATTTCTTATTTTTCCAGGTTTTGAAAGGAGTAGCATCACTGGGAAGGTCCCTGCTTCCCAGCCACCCTGGCCAAGGGGGCACAAACACTGCTGTTGTTGTTTTGGTTTGCAATAAACTCCTTCTCTTCTCTCCTCTCAACTGCAATCTGGCTGGTTTGTTCCTGACTCATGACAGATGAAATGTGATCAGAGGGGCCTCCAAAATCTCACGTTAATTGAAGCTGGCAAAAAATACTAACAGTGCCCTTTTGAACTGCTGACGCAGTCCAGAATGGATTAGCTGGGGGTAGATTAACAACAGGTGGCAGCTCACGGGCTGCTGCCTCTCCCCGTACAAAGAGATGGTTAAGAGCCAGCAGCGGGGCACAGGAGTGTCCTGCCAGCCACCTCCCAGCTAATGAGGCCTCTCTGCCTCCGGCAGCGCCTTTGGCATCGCTTGGCATCCGCTCTGGCCAGCTCAGAGGGCACCCTGGCCACAGCGAAGAGAGAAGGGTGGTCTTCTTTTACTGCTCAGGAATTGCTGCTTCCAGCAGAGCTTAAGCCTCACAGGGCTCCTGTAGGTCTCCCAGCCCTTCTCAAGCAGTCCTTAATGAGGCAGCAAGTAATCACAGCTGACACAGGGAGAAGTTGACTGGGCAATAAGAGGCCAGAGAACTGGGGACCCTCAGCCACCCCGCTCCCCATGCTGTGGCACCACCCTTTTTACACAGCACAATCATGCTCAGGGCACCAAGCACAAGGTCTCCTGAAACCCAAGGAGAAGACACCTGGGGCTGGCAGTGTTTCCCATACTCCCACTGGCCATCACACTCCCTCCCCTCCTAGCTCCACTTTAGCAGAGGGGTCCAAACTTCATCCACCCTCTCCTCTGTGGCTCTGCAGGGTTTCCCAGAGGGGCCTGCCTGCAGCCAGAAGCTGCTCACTGAGCTGTGGAGCAGACTGAGCTCTCTGGGTTTCACTTGTCCCCACACAAAGGGAAGGGTTTGTCACGGCCCCACCAGTTCCCAGGGCACAGCTCTTGCCGCACTGTGGGGAAATTTGGGTTCTATGAGGGCCCATTCTGTTCCTTGCACTCCATCAATAAACTCAGCTGCAAACCTGTTTCCTTTGGACTGCACAGACTCACCAGCACAGGGACCAGTAAGCCTGTACCCAGATGCTGGGTGGACTGGAAAGGGCCCTTCTTGTTCAGGCAGAGCTGAGAAGGTGCCCTGCTGCAACCCACAAGCAGCTGCCAGCAACCGACCAAGACCCACAGAGCCCCTCTGGCCTTTCCATCAGTTGTCTGGGAGCATCAGTTTGCTTCAGATGGTGCATGGCTGTTTTCTATCTCACAAAGAAATGGATAATGCAGGTGCTGTTGCAAGCTTATCCATTCCTCTCACTTGTAGGAGAAAAATTCCTTCCCTCCACAAGCACTCAAAGCCAGATTCTCCAGATGTTGGCAGAGTTCGGAGCGTTGAGAGCCTAAAGCCAGTTTCAGTAACATCCTGCTTGTATGGGTTTACATCACAAATTGCTCCTGGCCTGAATGGTGCCAAAGAACTATAAAGTCTCTCTCTAAACTAGATAGTGGCAGGACCCAGATTAGAAATGTGCACTTTTTTTTTTTGAAGCTATGTTTTCTTAGTGGAGTTACAGGAGTTATTTAAAACACATGGGAAAGTTTCTCTCTGGGAGATGTGACTGTAGCACCTAGGTTAACATGTTCCTTCTCTGCTGGAGAATACAACTTGGAGGCAGGGCAAAGTTCGGGCAGTTTAAATGAAAAACAATTTTTTATTCCTGTAAACTAAACAGATTTGGCTTTTTTTTCTTCCTCTTTTTAAAAGCAGGTTATTAACCTTTAAGCAGATGTATGTTCAACAATCTCATTGGCAAGGAAGGTAACAGCCATGCAAGGTGCATCTACTTATGGCCAGCTGGAGCCCACATGTAAAGGTGTTGCATTTAATCTGAGACAAACAAGTGTTTATTATTTGTGAAAGGATCTTCCACTTTCTCTTGCTTTTCAGTTCGTAACTTACTCACAGGGCAGAGACAGATGCTCTGAGTTAGCAATCTGCTCCTTCTGCTGTAGCCTTGTGGAATTCCTGGATCTCATTTTACGGTCCTTTCTCCTTCAAATCTTTTCCCCTCCCTTTGTATGAAGTATGGCAAAGGAGTTATTGTTCCAGTCAGTCATCAGCTGAAGGCACCCGGCACTAACTGTGCCCAGCACTCAGCTGAGACCTGGCCCTCACTTTCAAAGAGAGGTTGCACAAAAGAAAGACCTATAAGTTTACAGCCAGCCAAGCAGGCGACAAACAGTGGTTTTCTTGAGTGTATGGCGCATACATACACGGACACATGGGAGAGAACACAGCCTTCGGCTTGAAAACCTCAGGTATCTTTCCAAGGCATTATGGGCTTATCTCCTGGATGAGTAGATGTTCACATTGGGCAGCTGGATATCCATAAGTTGCACTTTGTTGAGTCAGTCCCAAGCTTTGGCTTTTAGTTTTACAGGTTCCCATCACTGCACAGAGTGGAGGGGAGGAGCTAGAAGAGACAAGCTTCATCCTTAAAAGCACAGGGTGCAACAGAAACCCCACCTTACAATGACACATGGAAAACCTCATGTGGGTCTGCATATCCCAAGTTCTTCACGCCTTCATTGGTCAAATGGTCCAGCTTTGACCTTTGCCCAGCCCCCCTCAACTGAAATTTAGGTTAAAAATCTAAGAGATCTGACTTAATAATTAAGCTGGTATTTTCTCAGTCACAACATCCCCCCTGTATAGAGTCTGGTACCGAGCACTGACGCAAGTTTATAGACCTAATAAAATCATAACCAAGTTGCACTGATCTCTGTCCATAATCACTACAGAGTTGTCATGCTTGTCTGGAGCAGAAGCACTTCCTGTTTATTCAAGTAAACAGGCATTTAGAATGACTAAAGGAAATTTGAAGGACAATTACTGGATCCTTTTCCAGACAAATGAAGACAGCAAACAGGCAACCTTGCAGGAAGAACCTTTGAGCAGCACTGTTTTCAGTCGGAAAACTCCCTTCATGCTTCTAGCTCCAAGCCAGTCCACTTAATTGCCTCAATTGTCCCCGTTATCCTCTAATGGGAAACATAACTCACTTTCAAAGCAACCACAAGAAGCTGCAGACAGGGGAATCCTGAAGATCAGCAGAGGTGGGACTACATTACAGCCATTTCCATCAGGCTGAAATTACACAGAGTGCACCAGGAATGTCTCTAAATGGCTTCAAGCCAGGGCCTGCTGAAGCCTGCTGATTCTTAAAGTCAAGGCTAACAGCCCTGGTAACTAACCTTGGTAGTGAGAAACACAAAACTCCAAACAAACAATTCAGACAAAAGTGTAGCTGTTCTGCTAAATCCCAGGCTTGGAATACTGGTGTTCAATCCTTTTTTTACCTACACATCTCCAAAGGGTATCCAACCTCTCTCCCTTTCATTATCTGCAGCTACAGGTAAGAGGCTGATCTTACCCACACAGGAGCACCATGAAGCTCAATTTCTTGCACTTAGATACAGCAGTATCTAAGTGCAAGGCAGGCCTCATAAAAAGAACTTACATCGTCCTACAGGCACTCCCAACAGCATGAGATACAACTTAAGGACCTATGACTCAACAGAAAAGTGTTCTATCTGAATTTTCTGCTATGCAAATGCAATCTCTAAATGCCAATGGTAGCAAGAGGTTTGAAGTGACTTCCTGCTCATGGGTGGTTTGCAGATCCTACAGAGTATTGTGTTTGGCATTTTCTGGCAGGTTTTGAGGGAATTTTTTTTTTTTTTCAGCCTAAAAGCTGAAATGAAAAGGCAGTACAGGTGAATACTTGTCTAGGACTTGCTCTATTCTTCCCAACTCTTTAGGATAAGATTAAAATTTGTAACTGGACCAATTGGATGCTCATTTTCTAGCAGAGATTTAATCAAACACAAGTTTGCAAATTTTTTTTTCATTATTTAAATACACAGATGAGACTATCCATGACTACATAAACTACATATAGTTTACATTTTAGTTTAGAAAGTACCATGTTTTGCAGTAGTCATAGTAAAATTTAAGTATGCAAGTCTCAAAAGGAAAAATGAAAAAATTCATACTTACTCTGTCTGATCTCTGGTTAGGGAATTTAATATCCATTTTCTCATCAGCACCACCAATTTTAGTTTTTCTTCTGTGTATCATGCTTTGGTTGTGAGAGCAGCTTCCATGTGAAAGGGCTGGACAGAAGATTTGTGCAGTACTCATTAACCATTCTGAGATCTTTCCTGATTGAAAGATGCTGTACCTGTGAGAAGTACCCAAGGTATCAGACATTCATTACAGAGGGCATTCATATCAAATCTTGGAAGTATATTTAACATTAAAATTGCCCACCTAAATCTGATTTCATGTGTGTCAGTATAGTGTCTTTCTAAAACGCTCAACACTCACCAATACACAGCCTAAATGCAAAAGGAGCACCACTTAAATCCCACACCACAATTATTTTGACATCTGTGTCTCCAAAGTCCTTGAGTTTAAAAGGCCCTTGAATGGATAATTAACAGGGATAAACTTGTTGTTGGAGTAAAGTGTATTTGAACCACACCAGCGGAAGCATGATGGATGGCAGCAGGTTCCAGAGCAGGAGCTGGAGATGGCAGGAGAGAGTCACTCAGAACATTAGGGCCTGAATTTTCACATCCTGTAATAAGATGATGGAGCTGTGAGGAAGGAAAAATGCATGCATTGTAGAAAGAGTTAGTGATGCTAAAAATATATCCTTAAAACTCCCTACAACTGGCAGGGCAGGTCCTGCAGCACATTCTTCCTTGCTATGCACAAGTAGCAAGGTGTGCCATGCACATACTGCCGTTTTGCAGCATGATCCACAACGACTGTGCTACAGTGCTTCTGGAAATACAAAGCTGCCACCAAGACCAGATTCCAGAATCTCAGTGACTCAGCCAAAGCTCTCTTCTCAAAAGCACAGTTATTTAACATCTGCTGTATCTCTTTGCAAAAAAAAAAAAAATCTGTTCCACATTTCTCCAAGATAAATGCTATTGTCAAATCTTGGCAGAAAATTAGAGTAACAACTACTCTCCCCCAAAAGGTGACTGGGACGAATTCATGCAGAGCAAACTTCTGTTTTCAAGACAGCCATCAAACTCCAGTTACAGGAAAGACAAAATATTGACAGATCTTTCCAAAGTGCATTGTGGATATTCAAGTTTAACACAGATTTATATAGTAAACAGCTTGTCACTGAAATTCTCCCTTCAGAATTAATTCATGTTTCCTTGTGCCACTCCAGAAGTGAAATACAATAAACATTAATTTGATTCAATTTTTAATATAGAATTATTAAGCTTTTTCAGATATCATATATACAATGGAAAGTTAAAAAGACTGACTTTAAAGTTTAAAGAGTGACAACAAACTCATTCCAAATCAGACATACAATTACATCCTACCTTTACAGAGTTTGCATCAAGAACATCACAATCATAAATGCAGACAGCAAGTAAGTAATTTCACAATTTTTCTTTATGGTCTATTGCCCAATTTTCTCCATGGCATGAAACAGAGACAAATGGGCTTGTAAATGAGCTAGCCCTATAAAAGCAACTGTAAAAGGCCAGAGGACAAAACATGATTGTTAGGGGTCACTGGACATTTTGTGCTAGTGGAAATTACTCAGATGCTCCTGGATGCAGACACAAGGACCTGTTACCTTTTACTGATTGGTGATTATAGCTCAGCTTAGCGGGGCTGGTTTGGCTGTCCACATCGGAAAATATTCAACCAACTATTTCAAATCCTCTGTGTCTTTTAAGACTTTGTGCAAAATTATCTTTTTACTGGCTTATTGAGAGAGAATCAAGAAATCACTCCAGCTTCACAACTCTGTAAGGAAGGTGTAATAACTCAGTTAAACTGCTAGAGCCTGCCAAGCTGAGATCAGCTCCAAAAGGACAGCCAAAACTGAAGTGACTACTGCACTGTCACAGCTAACCTTTTAAAGCAAGCTTCTCAAGGGAAATATGCTGATATCTCCTGATGCTCAAGCACCAGGACATAAATCAACAGGAAGATTCAATAAGAAGGTTCGTGTTAATGAACCTGAAAGGCTGCAAAAGAGAAATAATGAATAACAAACCTTCCTCTCTCTCTCGTGATAGCCACTGTGCAGACAGCAGTTGTCACTGCAACAGCTATCCTTTTAGCTCTCCAGTACCCTCTCCCATAGCAACTCAGGAATGAAACAAAGAGTGCAGCAAAAAACATTTACTAGTAATTAAATGCTCCCAGAGATGATACAGTTTACAGGCACATCCCAGGGAGGTTATGAAGTGAAGCATCCCCTCAGAGCTATTGTTCCAATATGATTTTCATTCACAGCACATCCACTGCATTGGGCAATAAGATAAGTCTTAGTGGGGGTGAGACAAATAGGAGCAGATGTTTCCTGTTTCTAGCCTGACTTTCATTTGGTTTCTGTCATTGCTGCGTATCCAGCTTAGGAGAGGGGGTGAACCGTGATGTCTAACACTTGTCCTATTGTTTGGGGTTTGGCAAATCTGAGGAATAAGGTTGCTTGCACCGTAACAGAAAAACAGGCCATCGAGTAGGATGTGTCTGTAACTAGCAGCAACAGAGGTTTCAAAAGACAGTGAAAACAGACTTATCTAGTAACAGACATTTTATCAGTGGAGCTAGAAAAGAGATTGCTTTCTCAGCCCAACTTATGACCCTCCTTAATACTGAAGGGCAAGAGAAACAGTCCAGGCAACTTTATTTCTAATTTTGTTGCATTCAGTTTTTTCATTCAGGTTTATTTCAGTATGGAGAAACAATTCAAATGGTCCTAAGAAATGTAAATCTTCTCCAAAAGCCTTCCTAAGCTGTATGTTTCAGCCTGTGGCAATGGGTTCCTTAAATTACAAGCAAAGACACAACAGTTTTTCCAACGATGGTAATTTACGGGAGTTTGTAAGTGTGTGTTAATAGTGTCTTATACATATACAAATATACAGATATATGTCTTATACATATATGCCTGCACATTGAAGCTTGAAATGGGAATTTCTGCAAATATAGGTGTTTTATAAATTAGTACACTGCTTGCTGAAGAGGATTCAGCTGTGAAAAACTTATTTCATACTTCATCCCTATGGATGCCTACAATGTAAAACTCTAACCTGATTGCTGGTTTAATAATGAAAATAAAAAATATAAGAACACTAAAGACAAATAATTTTCTGTAGAATACAACTAATTTTGATATAGAGTCCGAGTCTTTTGTGTGAGTGCAGCAGAAAACCTGAGATTTACACAGGAGGTGCAGCAATTGCGGTTCTGTCCTGCAGGTCTCAGCTTTGAAGGAGACTGTCCTCCCAGCTGCTGTGTCTACATCTCCATCAAAATAATTTAAGTCACATAAAATGCTTTACTCTTTAAACTAGGTGACAACAGACAGATTTTTGTTGGTGATGTTGTAAAAAAATAAATATTTGTCTCACATTACATAAGAAATTGTTTGTTACAGTTACTTAAGACAACAGTTAAAGCTCAAAAGACAGAGGCCCACCAGCCACACAGGCAATAAACTCCTCCCAAAAGAGAACAGCTTTACATTGCAGACAGTTGCTTTGAATGGATGGATGGATGCTCACTAACCAGAGAGCCTGCAGCACATTTGATAGAAGAGGTCAGTCACGCCAGTCAGACCACAGATAGCAAGATTCTGTTTTATTCTTCCAGGTTCATAGCCTCCTTTGGACAAAAGTGTGTGTGTTTGACATTTTTGGGAGATCCCACAAATAGATTCAATTCTCTGTGAGCAACAAAGAAGCAGCTGTTCAGATTTCAATTACAACTTTGTGCAATGTAAAAGGAAGACAACATTAATTCCTGTCTCACTCAGATGCAGCCCACTCTCTAGCAATTTTTGTCTTCAGTGCCTTATATTCCTCATAGCACCTTTTCAGCTGTTGTTTTCATCACTCAGGTTTGTCTCACTCTTTACAAGCTGCCGATATTGGGAAAACTCTTCAGTTTCTCAGGAAAGTCATCTTTATACAGGACAGGGTCTGCACGATGCTCCACAACTTTGAGAGGCATGGTCCCAAAAACAGAGGCAAACTTATTGATGCATTCAGACCTGGTGAAAAGGAAAGCAGTATAATTAAGAACCCCAACAACTGGGCTGGCTACCAGCTCCCACACCAAAATAACTGGTAGAAACCTTCTCTCTTGCACTTGGAAGTATTTCAGCCATGCTGGCTACTAATAAATAAAAAGAGAGTCTCACTGCAGAGAGAACAGAAAAGAAGCTGGTGTTCTTTGATTTATCCATTTAATCACAGAGACGAGCAAGGGGATGCTGGCAGCAGCACATGTGCACATGGAGGTCAAAGCTTCCCTTCTCCCTCCCCCTAGAATTCCAGTCATTCTTAAAGCAATGTACATGCTGTAAACCAGAACAGATTAACTGCCAACATGTCTCTTAAAGGGCCACTGTTGGGTCAATTTCGTTTATAAGGAAGGTTTTGCAAAAACCAAGGCTTTGTGAAAATGGAGTTCTTAAAAAAAAAAAAAAAAAAAAGTCTGTCTTTTTTCAGGCTTCTTCAGAAGCTCTATCTTTTCCCAAAAAAAAATAAACATACCTCAGAAAATAGGCAGAGCTGATTGTACTGTAACTTAAAGGTGAAGCTGAATTAAAACTATAAAATGAAACAAACTAACTAGTTTATTTTCCTTGTCTAAATAAAGATATATTGAGCAATAAGGCATCACATTTGCACAAAAACCTGGACCACTGACGACTCTTTCAGTTTCAATAATCTCAGGTGTCAGTAATGTGGAAGGGAACAGCCATGTGCTTCAAAAAACAAGCAAACAGATGTTTAACCCTTATATGGCTCCTTTAACTCTTTCACTGAAGGGCACTGTACTGTGGAAGCAAGGCGGAGAAAACATGGCCCACCTCAGCCAGCGCTCAGCTAACATTAGCTGTCTGCTATATAAAACAGCTTTTAAGAAATTCAGATACTAAGAATCATGACAACAGTTCCCTACACATAACAGAGAGACAGCTACAAGAAAACAGGTGACATTTCTTTTGCCATTCAAAAGGGAAAACAAAAGCAGAAATGAGTACTTTGACTCAGCTACAGAGACTGACATGCTGCAGGCAGTTGCAGAGCAGGTCTCTTGCTCTCCAACCACTGCACCCTCTCCCGACCCCTTTGAAGGGTTAGGGGGTCACTATGGCTCCAGGATAATTTTCCTCATCAGGACCTGGTCAATCACACCAACTGAGTGTGACAGTTCTCTGATGGGGACTGCTCAACACTGCCCCAAACACTCTTTTGAAGTAGACGGGACAGCAAAAGCAGTTTTCAAAATTATTTCCTCAGCCTACATAGCTCTTTCAAACTATAATAGTCATAATTCAGGCCATTTTCTGCCCTGAGAAGACTATCAGAAAACTACTTCATATGGAGCGATACCTGAATAAAACACATAGAGATAAATGCAGACATTTCACTTTCTGCTACCTTCCCATCCTCTCGTACTTCTTCCTGCCTCATACCCTCCTATCTTCAGTATCAAATCATTGGGACCAGAAACAAAAGAAAAGGAATCCAGAGTGTAAGAGAAAACCATGTACAGTGGGACACAACCTCTACTCCTGTGACAAGCCCTATTTGCTCCAGGGTAGCAAAGATCTGAAACAGCAAAGGAGCCATCAGTTAGGACTGAAGTGAAGACCCAGGTAGCTATTCAGTATCTGCAATAACAAGGTGAATCATCAAGAGAATGAGATTTGGGCCTTAAGTACTGAAGGGTTGCAGAAGTTCCTGCGACCAGCAGGAACTGAGTGTTTTCTCCAGGAACATTAAGCAGTTTCTTCATTAAGCCTCCACAAGATGCCCACCGTGAGATACCTAAAACATATCTGATTTTTAGATAAAGTCAGACTTTCAAATAATCTGTTATTTGTAAGAAATATGGTTAACTAATCCATGATGTGTCTTGGAGAAGTCTCATGGCAGGAAACCAACAAACTTCACAGGCAAGGAGGTAGATGCACTGGGAGATGTGCATGTGAGAAGTTTGCACAGCTGCTGGCCCTCACTGGTTTCTGGAATACAAGAATACTTTTAGTCTACTGGTTCAAATCCTGCCTTTGCCAGTAATGACTGAAAGACATTGTAATGTAACAGCTGCTTGGTGGCCGGTGTGAAATGAATTAGTTATCTCAGCCTGCTGCCTGGTGGGCAGGTGTCCACATCAGACCAGCCATTGTCACAACCGGAACTAAGCGGCACCCTCAGAGCAAAAGACAAAACTAAATGGATAGGGCAGACAAAATTGACCTCTTCCCTCCAGAGGTTATACTCCCAAATCAAAAACGAGGTCTTATGAGAAAATAGCAGGATGGGATTCTTCTACAGCCAAACTTATTTTGGTGGCAAGTCCATTCAAGTATGCCAGCACAATATCTTTAACCAAGAAACCATTTCATCATCAAAGAAGTGTCAAAAATGAAAAATGGAAAAATTAGTATATTCTAAACACTCTGGCTGAAGCAGAATTAGTCCTCCACAAATAAATATCAAATGCAAAGATCAGAAACAGGCTTTTTTCAAGGAAAGAAACACAAACCACAAAATATGTTTGAAAGAATTTCATCTCTAGCACTGACCTAAATCACTGGAACTCTGAAGTCTTTGCCACTTTTGGACAATATACACAAGAAACCTATCTAGAACATTAAACAGCTAGATAGCCAAGAGAATGTAATGTCATCTCAATATGGAGGGAAGGTGTTTCTCTTGGTTGTGTCAACAGTTTTGCAAATTCAAACTAACAGAGGCATGTTTACTTCCAAGAATTATTTTTCTTTTTTGCTTTGCTGACAACATGCAGTTGTGCTCAGCTCAACAAGAAATCAAGACTGTGTGAACTCAGAAACTGAGAGCCCCATTGCCCCTGGATAAACTTAGTGTTTGTTAAGGTCTCTCTTAATCAGGTTACTCACTGTTTATAATACAACTAACTTTTTGGCAGGGTGACCCTGTACCTGCAACCTTTGGCCAACTCTGACCTGGTCAGTTTGCCTCTTAAGGGAATGGCTTACTATTTTGACTCTAACAAATACTTACATGTCCTAAATAAAGCACTGCTGTTATTGTTGTTGCAGAAGTAGCTCAGCCTTTTGCCATATTTACTGTACTGGCAGTTGCTCTCTAGACTGCATTTTACAGAGTTCTCCATTTTTGATAGCCAGAAGCAAAGACACTAAAGGCCAAAAACTTGTTGCTACTTAAACACCTGTAAATACATAGATTATAAGACCTTCCTACAGCTTCTTCTGTGACCTGATGTAAAGGCTAACCTAGGGCAAGAACTGGATTCTTTGTTCAAAGCTTTCTTCAGTTAATGTATTTTAATGATGGAGTTTGATAACCCTGGAGACTAAAGTCTTCTATTTACCTCAAATAAATTACACAGCAGGAAGAATAGCAGTGTTGGCTTTCCTATAATTCAGTGTATTGCTAAGAGAATAAAATTTTTTATTAAGAGACAGAGTTCAACTGTACCATCTTCCTTTGTCTCCACTAAATGAGTCAAAATTCCCAACAAAACCAGTTAATTACGTGTCTCTCCTGGTCAGATCTCCACAACTGACTTCTCAAACCTTTTCCATTTACAAAACCATCATGCAGTTGCTGGGCATATCTCTGCTATTTTTGAACCAGAAACCTAACACTAAATGCTGTGCATGTACGTGACAACCCCAATAAACCGTTTGTTTCGCAAACAGTAGGTTGATCCCTGGATATCCAGACAAGTAATTAGCTCAGACTACCTGCTTGCTATTTCTAAATGCTAAAAAGCAAGGAGTCAGGCACTGGGGGAAGCTGCAAGTGAAGCTGATAATGGGTCTTTGCCTGATACCTCAGGTACTGTTCTCGATACCCAAAACTGCCAAGTTATCAGTACAAAGTTATCCTTTTATAATGACAAGGATTCTTTGATGTAATTTTTTCCATTCAACTTCTCCTCCTGACCCTGAAAATAATTAGTGTATTTATATATATATATTTATAGACAGACAGACAGATAGATGGATAGACAGATACGAGAGCCTCACTCACTGCTAAGTTAGGAAAATTTGCTCTAGGAGTTGTTACCATTTATTATCCACTTTAAATGAATATCTGGCTTAGAAGATTCAATAAAATAAACCCTTTCCAATTCTCAAGTAACTCTCTTATATTGAAGGTAGATGATCACACAGGGCAAAAAGGTATTAGTGTAGCAAGCAGTTTCAGTAAGATATTAAGGATTTTCAAAATCAAGTCTGAATATACCTAAACTGTATACCTCTCCAAATTCTCCGGCACTGAGACTCTATCTCAGCATGTACTCCTTTGGCTGAGCAAATAAAAGAATGCAGATTTGCAGTCAACCTAACACTTCCCACAACCCCATATTCTCCACTTTTTGAAATTACAGAGAAGCAAAGCAACAGTTTAAACAAACATGTTCTCAATAAACTGTCAATGACACTTTACTCTGAGGATACAAGAACTCCTATAGACATGGAAACATGACCTTTACCCAGCATAATAATGAACTTCAAGGTAAAAAGCACTTTTTAATCTTCTGTTTCCATAGCATCTACCTTAATGAGAACCCAGTTCATAACCAAAATTCCCATGTGTTTTAGTAGTGCTACTGCTATGATCATAGGAAGATCATGGCTTCAGGTAGTCCATCCTGTAAGGCACTGTAGAATTATTAGACATGGGGGAACCTCTTGTGCTTCCCCTTCAGCTAACATTTAAGATCTACAAAATTTCCCACCCCTTTCTCAAGTATTTTTCTGCAGAGTAATTTTTACCATCTTAATGGGGTTATATATTACTTCTGATTTGTATACTCCTTTTTTTTTTAATCCCATCTTATTAAAGCCCAATTAACACTTTAAATTCTCTGAGTTCTGCAGAGGACAGAAAAAAAATCTCACTGTTAAAATGATAACTAGTAAGATAACCATGTTATACTGCTCCATACAAATCTGAAATGGCCTACTTTAAATGCAGGTCAGATTTTTTTTTTTTTTTTGGTCACCTCTTAGAATCATAGAATCATCAATGTTAGAAGAGACTTTTAAGATCATCAAGTCCAACTATCTGTTTCTGCTGGTGACTTCTTCCCCCTGCTTACCTATCCCATCAGTTCTATGGCTGCTATTTTTCCCAAAGTTTGCAGGAGAGATGCAACAGCCCAAGAAGCCTAAGGTGAAATGCCTTTGCTGGTCCTAAATCTCAGGTTAATTCCACCTAATAACTAGTACGTACATTTACTGTCAGACAGCCCATTTCAAATATGTGTGTTTCAAATATGTGAACAGCTTTACAAAACTGAAGAAAATTTCACTTATTTTACACATTCAGAAGCCAAGGCAGAGAGAAGTCTAGTGTCTTGGTCAAGGCTGGAAAGCCCTTTTACTGCAAAGCAGGGAATGCAAATCTCATACTTACAAACTTTCAGTATTTCGCTCTAAGCATTCACTGTCTTTCCAAACGCATACTTACTTTCAAAACCAAATTTTCAGAAAAATATATTGATGCTGCCATTGTTACAAAATGCAACATGGAATTGTGCCCTTCACTAGTGGAAGCAGTGTGCTTCACAATCCTTGGAGAAAAGACAATGTAGAAACATAATTTCAAATTATATTATTAATAATTTATAGCCTTTCTTTGGAAAGCTACCAATTGCCTGGTTTAAAAAAAAGAATCATACTTATTACAGCTGATATTCCATGGCAAGCAGAAATGCGGTATTACTAAAAGTAATGCCAAGAACCTGAATTTCATGTTATGTGTCCTATAAGCTTTATAGCAAAGCTGCTAAAAATTGTGCCCTTAAAAAGTCTTTTTTGGTAGTAGTCTACTTTTCAGTGACACATCAGTCATTATAAGAATGACTTATGCTGATCAAATCCATGTAACATTCTTTCAAAATTAGTAATTTATAGAAACACTATCATTTTTGATCCTAATTTAATGAGTCACAGGACAAGATTTTAGGGATGAGAACAAGGCAATGAGAGAAATAGAGTGGTCACTCACCTTTCCACCATGTGAGTCTGGTCCAGAGATAACCCATCAATTGCTGTGCATTCTGGACATTTGAACTTTTTCCGTGGGGTCACCTGCAGAAAGGCACGCCAGATATTATCAAATATCAACAGAAGGGACATTAATCTCCTTGCACAGAGAGCAGCGCAATACTTCTGAACATGCCTGCAGTGTAAGCTGAGCTGTCTCAAAAAGAGGGGGTGTACAAAAAAAAGCCACTCTGTTCCTCCATTCAGCTCCATCTGGCCTGGCTGACTGCAAAATTCACAGGGGCCCAATAAAAACGGCTTGGAGGGTTTTCTCCTTCTGTAACTGAAAAGAAGTGGCGATGACAAGCTCCTTAATTCCTGTTTAATGACTGTTTTCTCACTGCCAAGGTCCCTGTATAAACACCATTTGTTCTTGCAGCCATAACAGCGATGAAATATAGCTTCCCATACTTCACCGTAACGTTAATCCAACAGGCGCTCTTTTGCTCTCTCCAGTTAAGAGCTGACTGGCAAACACCGCAAGACTCTCTGAATCTCACAGAGGTGCCAAATTACTCTGCTGTGCCCTCATACAGCTCAAAAACATTTTCAGCAAAAACACACACTTTATCTTCTAAAGACTTTTCTAGGAAATGCAGCCACCGGTCCCAGTAAATGATGATGGACAGATGGGAAAATGGACTCTGCTAATTGAAGTAATGCCTGGTGGCCTCTAAATCTCGTTCCAAGCTGACACACTTTGAAATGAATGTACGGAGTGAATGTCTAGACCTGAAAACGTGTCGAAACATGTCAGGAAATTAATTCAGGGATAAAAAGTTCATTTAAAGCTGATCTTGCAATTAACGTTCTTGCAATTAACATTCCTATAAATCAGCTGTTGTCAGGCCACGATAGAGCAAGCTGTGGACAGTTGGCAATTTCTTTGCTCTAGCGATCTGAAATAGTTAAAATATATGTATGTGGGCATGTACATATACACACACCTATGTGCAGCTGTCATTTAAATTATCTTTTTAATAGCTCATCTAGATGGCTAAAATAACCCACAAGAAACAACTGGTAAGAAACAATTCTCTGTTCCCAGTTAACATAAAAATTTTATTAGAAGAGCTTTTCTACCATGGAAGGAGAACAAGGTACCATACTGGGGGAAAAGGAGAGCAAAAGGAGGATTAAGTAACATACTGAAGCCTACTGAATAAATTTAAGTATGTATCTCATGTTTTTTAATTTTGTAATGATAAACAGCAGAAAAGTCCCACCTTAATGACAGATTTGCCAGTGACATTTGCTACTAAAAAATTCATGGCAATATCTTCACAATTCATATGAGCATCCACCCAGTTCTTGATGTCTCCAGGCATTTTATAGGTGTAAAGATAGTTGAAATACTGCAGAGAAGAGGGAGAGAGAAAGAAGATAATTTTATATACAGATACAGTAACTGCAAGACTAAATATTTCAGTCATGGAACAGCAGGCAGCTAAATGATACTGCCTTCAGACAAGAACTACTTCAGCAGATAGAAATCAATTTTTGGATGCTAAATTGCATAATTATTCCTTTCCTGACCATCACACAAATTTCCTTAAAATTGGTTTTTTTTTCCCTGAACCTGCTAGCTACAAAGGTACATTCACTGCAAAGTTTGCTATGTACTTTCAGGTCATGCAAACTGGCAAGAGTTTTGTAAGGTCATAAAGGCGAGTAATGATTTTATTTTACAGGCAGAGACAAATCAGTGATTTTCACAGCAACTGAAAGAGGTCCAAGGAAAGTCTGCAATCGGTTCTCTGGTTGTTGTGAAAAACATAATCATGGCACCACAAAACTGATGGAACAATGACAGAAAGACACACAGATCTTTTTTAAAGCTTCACATTGTACATTAGTACAGTACAAATTTTCTATTACCTTGTGATAAAAGGCCGCCCCAGTGAGCACCATTGAGACTTCATTGGTCCACTCTGATTCATATTTCCATTTGTTCATCTCATGGTCCCAAAGATGCAGGCGGCCTGGATATCCAACCAACCTGTCAGGGAACTCACGCCAGACCTGAAGAGAAAAAAAAGTGACACACTGTTAAACATGCCAGCACAGAAAGCAAATGCAACACATCTGCTTTGGAAGGGTAGAGTTTCAGTGGGGCAAAGATCACTAAAATTCTTCTAAGTCCAAATTCTTGGAATAAAAGTTGCCAGGAAGAAGTACAAAAAAGCACAAGCTTGCTATGGAAGGACCCTGCAACTCAGAGAAGCCGTGTCCCAGGGCAAAAGGCCACTAATGGAATATTAAAATAATTGTTATAGAGAAATATAAATGACCATTCAAAAAGATTTTAACCCTAACTAAACCCAAACATGATTAAAATGAAACTTTTGATGTTAACTTCAGTAGATATGTCTACAACCTAACTACTTTCACAGCTGGCTTTGGATCTAACCAACCTGCTTCCTTTGTCAGGAACAGGCTTAAATTTTAATATTTCTGGTATTCTTTAGTGGGTGCTTGGCTACACAGAAGGCTGCTTTGCCCTCAACTTGTTCCAGACAGCTGGATACAATCAAGATACCATCCTTGTCACTCCATACATTATTTTATAGCTGACTACAGGATCAAATACAGTAGACAAGAACAAGGAGAAGGGCATCATTAACGCAACCCTGATTCTCCACACTGCTGGCCACAGTGAATAATGGACCATTTCTGCATTAGAGAAAAAGGGAGAAAGGATTATAATTATTTAGAGGGGTCTGAATGCTATTTTCTTGCTAGATACATTTTGTCTGCATTATTTGCTGACAAATTATTCAAAATTTGTCCCTTAATCCAAGTAACTGCTTGGTCTGTTGGAAGAATGAGTCTCTTGATTCTTCAACATATAGATAGGTTACAGGAGTTTCTGGTTTAGGTTGGTGGTATATAAATAAACAGATGCATACACAATGAAAATTTTGTATGCAAGATCAACAACAAGAACGAAGTATCTCAAAAATCCCCAAGGATCACTTCACTAGCCAAACTCTTGTCTGTGCAACAGGCAAGTAAACCCTACAGCTGAATGTACAGAAAAGAAAGTGTTATCTGGAATTCCACCATCCTGCAAACCTCACCTCATGAGAAGTTCACTTTGGGCACCTTTTAGGTGTCAGTGCATTTCAGTTCGGAGGCTTGGACTATAAGGACTTTATGCAAGTATTTTGTCAAAATAAATACGATAAAACAATCAGCTTTAAGTTACTGCTTCTGCATCTACATTTCTGTGATTCTGCATTACTATATACCTTTTCATCTATAGATCTCAACACATTTTATTGCTGTCGGTTAATACAGCTTCAGAATCCCATGATGAGTGCAGTTATTATTTCAAATGTCCAGATGAGGAAACCTACCAAAAATCATACAGGAAACAAGAATGGGAACCAGATCTTTTGATTCCTCAGCTTGTATTTTATCCAGAAATCAATCTTTCTAGACAGTTCTACGGCACAAGTACTGGGATAGTATTTAGATATGACAATGCTCCAACACAGAGGGTTCTTCAAAGCAGAGATAACTTGGAACTGAAGGAAGAGAATTCATAGAACATTTACAAGTTAGTGCCATGAGCTAATTAAAACAATACAGACTTTGGGCAGGCAAGCCAGCAAGGGTTTGAGATATCTATTTTGACATGATGTAAAAAACCTTAATAAAGAACACAAAACTAAATGCATGACATTCAAAATTTTATTCCTCACTCTCCAGGACTCAAAAATTTAATGATTTAGTTTTAAACCTGAATATTAAAATGTCTGTCTCCCAGCTGTTGGAAGGCACTACCACATAAGCTACTGAGGCTCAACAAAGGATTTGACAGAACACTACAGATCTGCACCGTACTGGGCTAAGAATTCCTGTAGAGGAAATGGCATGCATATTAACAGCAGCTGAAAGAAAGATTAAAGTCAGCTACTGCTTCCCACGGGATTGCAGTGCCTTCTCAACACAGAACCCTGAATTCATATCCCTTCTAGATTTTGCCCTTGGTGTCATCTTCAAGAGTCCAAATGACACAAAATAAAAGCCAACTATAATGCACATTACTCATATAGATTTCTTTGTGTCACTCTAAGTCTCAATCCTACCCTGTAAAAAAAATTTCTGGCTTCTGAAAATTGTCAGTTCAATGCATCTAAAAAATAATGTTGGTGTTTTAAACAAAGACTCCTTTTAAAAGTAATGCTTTCAAAGTCAGTGGAAAAGCTTGGCTTTTTTATGATGTTCACCACTAGCTCACTCAATGGTAATTTCTGGAAAAGCTCCCAATGGCTCCATCCAGCTCACTGCCCAAATCCATACATACGCTTTGTGCCAAAATTAATATATACAGCTACTGCTTATAAGGGAGCTTTCCGAATAAAAATAGTGGTAATGATTCTTATACTACTCTCTGCTTTGTACGATTGACCATTTTCTTGTTTGATGGTTGCCTATAATTTATTAGTCTGTTAAGAATACATTCCATTTTAGCCAGTGATCTTATTAGCTTTCTCAGACTAAGAAGGATGGCCTGATTTAATACTGGTAAGGGACACATCCAAGGAAAAAACATATTGCCAAGTGAAGAGGAGGTATGCTTCTTTGCAGACAAGTCATTCCAAAGACTCTGCTAGTCAGCCCTGAAGAAAAATATTTTTGGACGAAGCATCTCCCAGATGAAATGTCAAGTAGAAGTTTTGCCTTAGTAATTTTACTAAAAGTCTTGTAAGGAAAACCAGAAGAAAATGATAGTCATTTTGCTTCCAAGCTGAGTTCCCCAAGTGGCATAAACAGAATAGCTAAAACACCCTTCAGTCTCATCTCTCCAGAGCTCTTTCTGCCTCGCAGCCTCAACTACTCTGTGCAATTTGCTGTGCCATCAGAACAGCTAATTCACCATGTAGCCAGGACAGAGAAGAATTTCCTTCTACAAAATTCTCAAACATTTATGCATTATATTCAGTTGACTATATTAAGTCATATGCAATTTCAGTGATTTAATGAATAGAAAAATACCCAGCATTTCCAAAGCTACCATGACAACATTTGAAGAATGAAACAGTGACTATCCTCTACAAATGAAAACAAACTCAACCTATCAGTTCTCCTTCTGCCTTCGAGAACCTCATCCACTCTTAATTCACCCCCAGTCCTCAAAGGAAAGGCTTGTGCTATTACTAAAAAATAAAGCAAAATGAACACATAGAGTCCATTAAAAGATACATGATGCTTCACACACATACAATTTGTGAAATATTGTCAATTTGAAGAAGAGCTGTGAATGTGGCCAGCAGTGGATAATTCTTTTGTTAAGCAGTTATAGTATTCCTCCTACAAAGGAATGCTGAAAACTAAACTTTTAACAGTCAGAATGGACATGGAAGAATTCCTCTGAAGAAGGCATTCAAACTTCATGACAATTTCAGCCTAGTAAAATATGCAATTCAGGAGAGAGTAGATTTTTTTTTAAAGAATGCCAGAGACATGAAACACTGAAAAACAATTCTGAGACAGAAAAAGATCATCTACTAACAGAAGGCCAAAAGTTTTCAACAGAAAAAATGCAAACTTAGCAATGAACCAAACAGTACATTTTATGAACAAAAAACATAGGCTCAGAACAATAATCCTCCTTTAGAGTATTTATATTATTGCTCTAATAAAAATATTTTGTCTCTGTAAGGACAAAGTGCGGCATAATTATGTCATAAGAAACTACTTAATGATAAGCCATCTGCCTCCGGCCAGCTGAGACACAGAGGTGGGAATGCTACAGTGCTCAATTTCAGTCTTGTATTCAAACAGTAAACACTTCACAGGTAGCCAACAGTACTGCTTTAATTTTTTAAGATTATGATAATCTAAATATTTCCTCCATTACTTGGGTCTCTCTGATTCTTTCTCTGTGAATAACAAAGTCCAGTAAGTGCGAAAAAAATTATCTAGATATAACAGGTTTTTTTCCAGTGTCCCAAGTCATATAACTTAACAGCAATACTTTTTTCAAAGTCAGAATGTCCTGAGTATTCTTCTGCTACCTTAATACAGCAGCACACAGGGACTATTTTTCTGCTTGCTCCAATAGATTTATGCAAGGTCATAAATCACTGTACCATAATAGTTCACTTTTAACAAGTAAAAAATGTCTGACACTTTGAGTGTTACTATAATTTTTTATGGCTGAAAGTGTACAGAGATCAAAGTTTTCTGGGTTTTTTTTTTAGGCTTGCTCTATACATTCAGACAAGTCTGTGACAGAGGGGTTTTTGCCACATGTTTAAATGTAAAGTCTAAAGGATGTCAGAAGGAGAAAAGAAAATTACTGAATGTCACGTTTCCAGCCCATTGTATGACCAAAGCAGAAGCAGACCTACTTTTAAAAGAAAACTTTCTCGTAACATTATATGCTGCTACTGTTCCCTCTGGATTCCCCTGCAAATGAGTCAAGAGTTTGAGAGATACTTTTCTGGTAACACACATAAACAGATAAATAAATTATCACAGGCTGAGGGCAATTTAAACATCTGGGAGCCAGCTCACGCCTGTCAAGCAAGTCACAGACACTCAAAGACAGGAAAGATCAATCTTCAGCCCCTGATTTCTGTGCCAGAGAGTAGGAATTACATCACCTACCCCCTATATGAGGAAAACTGTGTATTTCTAAAATAATTTTCTGTGTTTCTGCATTCAAAGACATTTCTATAAATTTATTTTAAGGGAGGGGGAAGCGAAACTCAAAATATAAGGATTTAAATTACTCATAGGTTTGTCTCAACTATCTGCTCAATATGGCATTTTAATTTTCCATCAATGTTACTGTGCAGTAAGCTCAACTCCCAGAAACAAAAAGGAATAGGGTTTATAACAAAATAAAAAAAAGGGCAAAAGAAATAGTTTCCAGTATGCCAAACTAAACAATCTCATGTCCAAACAGTTACATTCGCACACAGAATATAAGGACTATTACTCAGAACGTCCCTGCAACCAAGGCACACCGCCACAAGGCCAATAAGTGAGCCAGCAGAGTCAGATAGCTAGACCGATTGGACTTCATCCCAGGGGATTAACAGTTGCAGGTCCCAACTCTCCCCTAATTGCACCAACTACAGGGGAATTTGCATCAACTTTTCTTTGCTTCATTTCTGTTTTTCATGAGGATAACCCTGTCCTGTGTGAGTGACCAGAGTCAATATATGTGATGTTACAGACATTTTCCATTAAGGGTGTTAAAATTAACAGTTCAGACACACAAACACCAAGGTTCTGCTTCGCACGACTTCTGGATGACACAGCTGGAACTCAGCTGCAGTTTGAATCTCTGCTTCAAAGCCCCTCAAGCCAGCTCTGCCAGTAGCAGCAATTCACTTGGAACTACTTACACAGCCACTTAGGTGACTTCAGTAAGTCCCTACTTAGTCACTTCCTTTGACACAGCTTTATGAAAATGGAAATCAAACTGTAAATGGAACAAGGATTTATGCAGCATGCACGTTATGGATCTGCTATCTTTCATCCCATCAGATCACTCTCAAAAACTAGTAGTTACAAGCACAAGCACAGGCAAAAGCAAGTCAGCTTCCAGAACTGCCAGCACTTGATTGCTCTGCTGTTGAGGTACAGTGCTTAAAACACTCAGTGTAGACAACAAAGTATAGAGAAGGTCTATATGGCCAAAACCCCCTTCCTTCAGTTGTCTTCTCTTCATTCCATCTTTCACACTTCATGTATTAACCCACTAGTCTTACCTGGCAAGGGAGGTATTTCCTTTCTGGAGACACACATGATAGATTACACCTCTGTCTCCACTACTTAAGATCTTGGTCATTACTTCAGTATACCTACATCATCACAAGACATTTCTGGAGTCCAAAAGCTTGTTACTTGCTAACAGTCTCTTTTACTCAAGAAGAGGGAGAAAGAGCCATATTTTACTACACAAAATTTTACCACATTCTTTTACATATGTTAAAGAAATACTTCCAACATAATTTTTAAAAATATCATCTTGTGTTAACCGCACTTAAGATCGCTAAAAATTAGACAACCAACACATTTTGTTACCTTTCTCCACCTTAGAGAAGCAGTTTTCATAATTTCATTCAACTTAGGTAACAGTTTCACGTTCTAGCTGTCACATACAAAGCACAGTGTTGTTTTGCTGTTGATAATACATGTATAGGTGTGACTAAATAATTCAAACCTTTCTTAAAATACAGTAAAATATGGTATTACATTTTCTAATGTTTCTAATTTATTTACAAATACAGCATTTTTGTCTTAAAAACATGCATATGTTTTAGTAATGTTTAGTAATGTCGGATTATGGACTGTGTCCATACATAATACACTCAAACACAAAAGGAAGACAGAAATTACGTCATTCAAAACATAGTTTTGGAAGGAAGACAACAGTGCTTTAAGTGTACTTTTAACAAACAATTCAAGTACCTATGAAGACTGACACCTCTTTGTACTGCCATGGGTAACTGATTTGGACAAACCTTCCCTCATTACTACAGCAGCTGTTGAAGCTTTGCCATTTCAAACACACGATCCATGAGTCCCCTCCTTGAAATTCTTCAGTTCTTCTTTTCACTGTACTTCACCTTCCTTCGGCATGTCCTCAAGAGGCCTCCTCTGTTCCCAACACTTAATCTCTGAAACTTGTCTTGTCCATCAAGACACGTTCACTTGGCTAGCACTTCTGATTTATCTGAAAACTGAAGCTGTTAAGAATGCAGTTCAGTCTAGAGACTACTTCCACTACACCAATTACTCAACATTTTCTGGAGTCTCTTGGCACTACTCTGCCAGTTACTGAAAACCTCTTAGCTGGCAGGTTTTTCCATAAGGTAATAGCTATCTGTAAAATTATTTCAGTCAGCATTGAACTGTTACAGTAAAGAGAGATGCAACAATCTGAATCAGCAGACTGTGCAGCAGTTCCTTCACTTTATATACATATACAATGTTGAACTGGACAGCCTAAGGGATGGGGAAAAAAAAATTCTCTTACCTCATAGCCAAATTGAAGTTCATCTGAGGTTAGCATAATGATATCATCATCAATAGCCAACACTGCTTCTGTTTCAATCTCATCATAAGGGAAGAAGCGGTTGCTAAGTTTATTTTCTGCAGTCCTAACAACTTTCAGGGGAACACGAATCTTTGGCCAGAGGGAATCTAGAGAGAAAAATTAAAAGAAATAGAATTCAATATTGGACTTTACTTCTGAGTCTGCATAACCATCTTAGCTGCTCTTTACTCCTTTCTTCTTCGCATCTAAACAAACGCTTCTTAATGGTGGATTTACATCTATTGCAGTTTGGCAAACACAAGAGCATATGAAAGCAAGAGACAGAAGTTCAGCTACATTTGCTTCTGTAGCTCTCTACAAAGACATGGACAGCTACACAGGGGATAGCTTGCCCAAAACAGCAACGTGCAATACTCACAGAGCAAGTGTAGGGATAATATGTATTGGTTTAGGACACATAGCATGAAAAGATACTTCACTCAAGTGCAACTAAAACAATTCGATGCAGCAGTATACAATCACTGACTGCAACTCTAGGGTCATAAAGAATTTGACTAAGAATGTTAGTTCTATCAAGGGTTGAGAAAAATAAATTTTATTATATCAATTAAATGTTTAGCACTATTGACTGCTAAGGAGTAGATCCTGTGTCTCAGCAATTTGTTTTGTCTTCAAAGTCTTAAGTCATTGGGCACAAACTGAAACACTGGACATTCCCTCTGAACATCAGGAGAGACTTTTTCAGAGTGAGTGTGACTGAGCACTAACATAGGTTGCCCAGTGAGGTATTGAAATCTCCCCTCTTGAAGATACTTGAAAGCCATCTGGAGATGGTTTTGTTCACTCCGCTTGAGATGATCCTGCTTGAGAGGGGGTTTGGACTGCTGATCTCCAGAAGTCCCTTCCAAGCTTAGCCATTCTGATTCTGTGTTAAGTGGAATCAATAGGTACTGATACTTGGCCAGAAGCCAATGAAATTTTCACGTCTGAAATATATAAATTTCTAGTGCAATTTGCAAGTGACACAAAGCCTGGAGACATGAAAAATAGCAAGGACAATAAGAGCTTACTAAACTCTAAACAATTGGACTGCTAAGTAAACTAGGTGCATTTGAACAAAAAACACATGGACACAACTTGATACACAGTTAAACACTAGGACCTTTTTCCCTAAAAGTAGGTTCTGAAAAGGATTAAAGGGACAGAATGGACATTAGTTCTCAGCATGCTGCTGGGGCAAAATGGATTAATGTAATTTTTTTATATATAGATGTGTATGTTGTAAGAAATGGGGGCAGAGGGTAGGGCAATTGTACCTGTATGCAGGCATAGACAGACAGATGCTAAAATACTGTTTCATTCTGGTATTTTGATATTTCAAACCATGTTAAAACACTGAAAATGGTAGAGAAAGAACCACATGAGTTATTTGAGGTCAGGAGAAAATGCCTTTTGGTAGAACGTGGAGATCAATCTGGTTTACTAAAAGAAGGCACAAAAACTGGATTTGATTAACATGTACAAGCACCTACACAAGAAGAAAAATGCCATGTGTCTTCAACAAACTGGAGAAAGACATAACAAAAAACAATGACTGGAATCTAAAGCCAGGCAAATTCAAAGTATAAATAAGGCAGACATTTTTAATAGTAACAGTGGTTAACCTCTGGCAAAAGTTAAAAAGGACAGCATTGAGTTCTGTACATCTTGTCTTTCAACAAGACTGAGTATTATTATAGAAGATGCAGTCAAGTCAGAAGTCACTGGATTGAAAAGAAAGGCAATGTGGTGACTCATGACTGGCAGGTCAACCCAGATGGTCTTACTGCACCTTCTGCCTCAAAGACCATGAACAGCGAGATTGTTGACTGTCACCAGGATAAGAATAGGAAGCTTGAATATAAGCTACCAGGCCATGGGTAGCAAATACAGAAATTCAGAAAAGAGCATAAGGAAATAAGATCTTTGTTTCTGTGGTCCGAGAATGAAGAGTAGAGGTTAAAATAGGTGTCAATGAAAAAAGCCACTGCAAGGACTGAAATAAAAGAAGTCCTAACCTGAGAAAATGGTTTAAGTTTTTAAACAACAACATATGATCAAATTCCAGAGTTGTTCTCAGCAGAAGGATCTGAAGAATGCTGCCTGACAGAAAACACCAAAAATAATGGGATACAATTATGTACACACACTTCCAATTCCATTATAACCCAGAATCAGGTCTGCCTCCAAAACAGTTTTACACTCTTTCCACTGTCAGTCTATTGCACTAAGAAGACAGTACCAGAGAAGAAGAGAAGCTATTTCATTCCCACATGTACAAGTAAAATTTGCCCTCAGGAAGGAGTGTGCACATCCTCTTTGCCACTGGGCCTCTCAGATTTAACAGCTCACACAACACCCAAAAACCCCACAAATCTGCACATTGCTTTAAGACACCAGAGTCTGAACACTACCTCGCTTGGGAAAACAAAGCAATATTTCCAAACCACAGTAAGTCTTCAAAACTCAGTTTTTCTTGGAGCTATATTTTAGAAAGCAGGATTGGCATACATGGGTGGCCAAAAAAAAAAAAAAAAAAGAAGAAATACCAAGTGATATTTACTGGCAAAATTTGTATTCAGTCTCCTACTCTGAGGCTTTTCCTGTGAGATTGAAAAAGTTTATCTACCTTTATCTGTGTGGTCTTGTAGACCATGGTCTTTAATTGACACGTATGCGTGTTCTTGTCCTGTTTTACTTGCCTCTTGTCCTTCTACTAGAAGGCATGAGGCATTGGCCCTAACACACTTGAGTGGCTTGTGATATTGACCAGTAGTCAGCTAGAAGGGCTCAATCCCATTACTGATGGACTCCAATGGAAGTCACAGTCAGCCACCAGCTGGTGAGATACAGCAAGTTCCTAGGGGCCACTACAAAAAAATGTTCAAGAGCATTGATTCCAATTATAGCATTACGAGCTCATTTTACTCTCAGCATTGTAAGGTCTTTGAAATCCCTGCATGAATCATAATCTGAAATGATGATTCCAGTAGGACACCACTGAAATTCCTAAATTTTCAGCTTACTTGTCATTGTAATCTCAGGAGGCAGTAACATTGAATGACTGGAAGTGTTTATTGCAAATTAGTACTCTTGATTCCACTCACTGCTTTCTCACTGGTTTACCATATAACATGCAAGTACCCATTTATAACACATTTATGGGTACTTCACAAAGACAAATATCACTGCGTCATAAAGACTATACACTGTGTAATGTTTGCAAGCTACTTAAAGACCTTTGGGTAATTGCCTATAATTACCCAAATGCAACCCCAGAATTCACATAAAATAATTTTAAGCAGCCTGCTAGGTCCCAAAAATACTGTTACAAGTGTTTCAGTAGCAACCAGGATTGCCATAGGTATGCATACATTTGTAAAGTTGTATTTATATGTAACGAAGTTTACATTTTATACATTAAGTATTCTTTTATTCAATCTTCTTTCCATGTCTACTACATGCTCGAAAAACAACAACCAAATTGCAACAAAGCGCAGGAATATACTAAAACAAAAGTTGAAACTGAAAAATCACGAGGATCGAGAAATAATAATTCAGAAAAACAAGCACATGTATAAGCTTCAAACTTCCAGCTCTTCGGAAAAACCAACTACTTGACAGCTTACTAACAGACATGGCACTTGCATAAAAAAGGTTACAGAAGAAAAAGTAATGAAAAGTGTATGAAAAATGAAGATGTAATCTAATTATAATCAGCACGCATCTCAGATGTCAGCAAATCCTCTTAAATCCACATGATTTACTAAGGTCTTGGAAAGTCCCTCAAAATGACCAGTTCTCAACAACGGGTATGTTACTGTCAAATATTTGTGCTTTGAGAAACATAATATAAAATTTCTGAATTTAGCCTTAGATTAATGAAAAGAAAATATAAGCATTTTGGAGAAACTTTGAATAAGACATAAGGGTACCAGTTACTCTGCAGCACGCAAAATGCACAAGGCTACTTCCTGCCTAGAGACTGATTTGATACTGGAGGTTGCTTCCCCTACAGAGATGGAAGCACATGGAAAATGTGACACAGTGATGCCTGGGTTACCATTTGGCAGCCACGGCAAAATTGACTATCATAAAGGACAGCAGGCTCCACTGAGAGATCCAAGTATTACAAATTAGCTCTGCCACAGGAACTCCAGAAGAAATATATATATATATATATCTAAAAGAAGCAGTCACTTCAGAAGTCAAAGTTTTAGAATCGATCAGGAAGGTTAAAACTGCCTATATTTATTTTAAAGGACCACAAAAGAAAAGTATTTGTACCTAAAAAACAGTCAGAAACAGGGTGTGCCACTTCTGTAATATCACATTTTGAATATTCAGACACTGCTTGGAAAGTTCTGAGAAACCTCAGCGCTAGCAAAACATATATGGAGGAAATTCTCAGTTTACGAGACTTTGTTATAACCAAGGTAAAAGTACAAGCTTTATTCTTACAGTAAGACAGCACTGCGTCTTTTAACAGAGTATGACAAAGACAAAAGAAGCTTAAGAAGAATCATACGTCATGGCACAAGATCCTTTAGGCATTTAAAAATAAAAATACATGTTTGGACGGGGGACTACTCTTTCTTAAAAATCAGTGAGGACTCTGTGATGCAGCAGAAAATAGAAGCAAATTATGGAAATAAAGCTCTCTGGAGTGTATACAAGTCTATGTATATATAGATTCTGAAGAGAATGAGAGGCACTTCCTGTTGTGCATCATACTGAAATAATTATGAGAGAAGAGTGTCTGAATAACACTTATACTTGCTCTCTGGTAATGACTCAGGTCATGTTTGGCATTATATTCTTTTTAGGGCTACTGATGCAGTCTTTGCTGGAGATGCCCATAGAAATCAGTAGTTTCCCAACTTTGCTAAACACAGCTCCCTCTTATAGTGACCTTACAGACCCTAACAACCACATACATGGCTGTGTTTCTGGCCAGCCCACAATCGTAGTATTAATTCCGCATCTCACAGCAAATTTTCAAGCGTGATTTCAAGATGATTTCAACTGTAGGATAAAAAAGTGCCATAGTTACATTCCCAGTTAAAACACTCACATACAAAAGAGCAGCAAACACCCCCATCCTCTAATTATGCATTTCTCAGCTACAACTGCAAGTGAATCATATGAGACATGTAAATAAGAGAAGGGAGGACAATCATGAGAAAGATGCAACAATTATAACCTAAAGGAATACCCTCTCACACAAAAAACCTCTCCTAGTTTCCACACCTCCCTAGGCCCTTGTAATGGAAACATAACTAACATAAGCTTGCAAACTGCTTATATATAAAAATGATTTCTTAGTCCGAAATCCAGTCCTGTTTCTCAGTACTGAATGAACTGTTACATCATACATAAAAGGGGGATCATTAAAAATAATAGAGCACAATATTTCTATGGAATGTATTATTTCTTTTCAATGAGAAATGGCACTGTGTCATGGTTTGGGAATGGTACTCCCCAATGCAGTACCCCCGCTGGGACTCTCCAAACCACGTCTCTTTCTCTCTCGCTCACTCTTTCCCTTCCCCGCTCCTGCTGCAGGAGAATTGGAGGCACAAAAGGCAAAGATCACAGGTTGAGGTGGATACAACTTACAGGAAACAGCAATGAGATAAGAAAATGAATACTGGCAGCAACAGTACTAACAACAGGGTACAAGTAAAGAAATTATTCATACAGAAAAAACCCCAGCAACAGACAATGCCAGACAGTTCCTTCCACCAAGAGCTCTTGACCAGAAGGAACCCCTTCTCCTTGGAAGAGACTCCCTTCCCCCTGCAATGATGTGAGGTAGTACAGAATAGTGATGTAGTACAGAGTAACCTCTGTAGTACAGAGTAACCTCTCAGAGTAACCACGGCCCCTCCTGGCTATGGCAAAAATGAACCCTGTCCCGGCCAGAACCAGGACACACCATCATGTTGTTAAATAGCACCATTCTCTATATCCTTGCTTCTGAGAAACTGGGAAGTTAATAACATCTGAAGAAGTCCTTTTGCAGCACATACATTATTGTCGATCTTGTCAGCAGACAGAAGTGTATTTACAAAGGAATTTACTTTCTCTACGTATTAATCATCCATTCCCAGTTTCAACACTCAGCCTAGGGAAAATGAGAATCAGTAGAGCTGCTTTACAGAGCTAACCAATATTCTTGGGGCACCGCTTCTAAGTAGTATCAAGTTCAAAAAATAGCAAGTGATACTTGAATGCAGATGGTTTGTTGCATTTGCAATTGGAAGCAGCAGGTAAGGATAATGAGGAGCTGGGAATACAGCGTACACTCACAATGGTAAGAACTGAATGCTTGCCAGTATTAAGAGCAGTATGACAAATTAAAGAAAGATCCACTTATTGGCTAAAATCACAGCATTTTGATGACTCATACAAAGACATTTGTACAAACATTCTTTTTCTGCTTTACTGCCTCAGTAACAAGCTAAGAATATCTTTTGACTAGTGATAACCTAGGTCCAGAGTATTAATTCATAGTATGCTGACTTCCCAAAACTTCTGTGGAGCCCATTTGGAAACATAAAAAGGAAAAACCTTTCCAAAAGTTGTGCAAGGTAGACAAAGACCAACATAAAACTGGCAGAAAACATCTCTAAACATGCTGTGTTTGTACCTGCAGTTGCACAGAATCCCATACAGCACACTCAATTCTCATACCTGAACTTTTGTACAAGCTCTTATCTGATGCTCGTTCTAGCTGGTCTATAGTAGTTTGCATGAATACAATTAATTGAACATTGTTGATGAAACCTAATTAATACTTTTTCAGTCTCGAATACTGAATGGCAGAATTTAGCTGGAGTCTGAAGTTTCAAAAATCTGTCAGAAACAATAACATCAAGCATGTTACCTCTACTTATTACCAGAATTCCTTCCATAATGTCTGAGTGAAAAAGTCTGCTCAGCGTTCAAAACAAGTGCTTTCTACTTACATTACAGTGTTTACATTGTCCTGCAGAAATGCACAGAATTTCTCTATTTGTACATAACAAAACAGAATATTTGTTTATAGGACACTATTTAGGGCCCACTTTTGTTAAGATGGGTTTGGTAGGCTAATTTTCTAGACTGCCTTAGGAAATAATACTACAAAATGTTTGTAAAATGACTTATGGAAGACTGAAATCACCATGAATTAGTTCTCTAGCTAATCAAGGAAAATGGCATTAAGTCCATCATCAAGAAGCCAAATTAATTCAAAACTTAAAAGAAGTTCTAAAAAACACTACTACCAGTGCTGACTACTAAAGGCACAGTATGCAAAAAACTCCAAACCTGTCACTGAAGATGGTTTTATTAATATTTTTTAAAGATAACGCTTTCTTAAGACACAGCAATCCAAAGGATACTCTCTTTACCCCCAACAGTTTATATCAATGTTGTCCATTAACAGCATCAAATAGAAATAAAAAGATTAATATTTCAGTAATACTTTAACAAGTTTATCAGCAACTTAGCTCCAGGATCCACAACTACACAGATAATACACGTTCTCTAAAATATACTTTTCATTTTTATAAAAATGAACCTAAAAAGGAATCAAGCTACCACACGATTTGTAGCTTGTTGCATATTTACTAACAATAATGAATTTATACTTTGTAATACAATTTATGTGATAGACAAAGTGGTTTCTAGTCTGAAACAAAAGTTGGTGGAAATTTCTATCACAGACTATTTTCTTGAATTAAAGAACTGGCAATTGAGAATTACACAAATGAAAGGGAAAAGATATTTGGCTGATGGAGAAAATCATAATTTCTACACATATATTCCCAGCACAGGCCCATGGACCACAATGTTTATTTTAATTGATGCAGAGTGAGTGAGGAAAAAATAATTGTTTTCCTCTTGTAATATTTCAAAGTTTTTAATACTTTTATTAGTATTATACACACAGTCATGGGCCTCCTGACATTACTGCTGCATTGAAGGGCTTCTTGCATACAATTCATGGCAGAGAAAATATGCAAAATTCAGCCAAAGACACAGAGCAGAGATGACATCCCCTAAATCCAGCGAGTACTTAAGATAACCAGCTGATTCTATAATGCTTTAAGGTTCCAAATTAGAATCATGATTATATGTGATATTTTCTTTCTGCTATTTCACATATAAGATTTAACATTTTTACCATCAAAAACACTCTGTAAACTTCAAACTCTTATGCCTTTGCACAAGACATCTGGGTTGTTCATAGATTTGTCTTGCTTCTTTTCACTGATTCTAAAGAAACACAGAACCATGAGTTCAGACTTCCAAAGATAGCTCTCAAACATTAAATTAAAAAATGATCCTTGCAAACTCTTAGGACTAAGGAAAAAACAGTCTTTAAATTGCTACTGGTATCTATCCAATATACATGTAGTTCTCCAACTTTATCTTTTAACATGCTGTTTGGTTAAAACCTTTCCAGTCAAGTGTTTAATTAATCCATTGCCCTCTTAGCTGCTTATCTTTTTATCAGCCAGCATAATAAAAAATTTCTGTCACATCAGAGCTGCATCTGCCTTGGAAGGCCTAGGTTTGAAAGGAATTTGTTTCCATATATCTTGCTCACTCCCCACACCTGTTACCACTGCACAGCAGCCAAGATGAGCTACAGCCTCTTAGCTGGGATGCTCAGCAGTACTGATGGCAGTAACCACCTGTGATTCCACGATCTTTAATTTTGTACAATATTTAGAGTATTTAATTTTTATTCGATTTTCCTCCTAAGTCATGAATTTCATTACATAAAGCCATTATTGCAAGTGCATAGCACTCACTAAAAAAAAAAACACAAACCCCAAACGAAAGACTAATACTATATTTAGAATTTGCATGTACTTTAAAACTTTCCATTGCTATGGAGAGATTCCTGATTCCCTCTATTCCCAATACATATTGTTTTGATAACAATGATATTTTCAGTTATAATATTTTTCTGGTGTTGACAGAGGAAAGAAAGGAGAGGCCATGTGTCACTTTTGTGGCACTTTGCCAGCTGCATCCCAGGAAACCAAAATCCAATTCTCAATTTAGCACACATACTTACTAAGGAAGGCAATTTGGATGTTCTTCACCCAGCCCTCCCACTTGCACATGCAAAACAAAACAAACTCACAAAGGGTTGCAATGACAAAAGCCAAGATCTGCTTCTGTACCGGAACATGTCCCTTACGTGGAAAGAACCGAGAAATTCAGCGCTTGATGCTCTAGAAGGTTAAGCACCTCCACTTTACTACAACCAATTAAAAATGAATAGCCATAAAAGTGCAGATACTACTGTAGGGTAATAAACTAGACTTTATCAGTGACAGTGGTGCACATTACAAACTTCAAACTCATTCCTTGTTCTAATCCATCAGAAACTTCCTGGCTTTAACAGGCTATAAACAGCAGAAGCTTTGAAGTCCGAGGATTAGGATCACTAATAGACAGACTGAACGAGAGACTGGCTGAAGAGCCAAGTGGAATGCCCTGCATGGACCTGGAATAAAACAAGTTAATTTAATCAAACTGACCTCTCTCTAGCCACAGGCCAAGAGATTACAATGGTTGTAACAGCAATAAAGGGACAAGGGACACTAAAAACAAATAGTTATTTGCTTCAATGCAATGCTTAGGCTAATGCAAGGATAAAACTGCTTATGCTTTCAACAGTGCTCTCAAGTCCATAATTTTAAGCTCTACAGGCACAGGCTTTTTTTTTTTTTTT
>VZRN01006213.1:549519-596912 GCA_013397935.1 Dasyornis broadbenti
TTTTTTAACTAGTTTATGACTTAGCAGTAGTAGAGGCAGAAAAAAATTTAACATACTTTCATTTTCAAGATTAATACAATGATTAAAAAGAAAAGGTATTTGTAATGATCTATTTGTCTCAACTCTCCTGTATCTCAGACTCACTTGAAGGAAATGTGGAAGCAATTCATTTGGGTTAAATCCACCCACATTACATGATCACATAACTATATATCACTAAGCCTTTTTGATTTCAAAAAATAACTACTTACTGCAAAAATTCCAGTTGTTACCGATTTATGCACAACAATTTATACTCTAAAGGGCTGCAAAACATTTTAAAAATTACTAAACCTGAGGTATTTAGCCCAGAAGTAATAAAGAACACTATTTAAACCAAACAACAAAGCTACTCTGCTTTAAACTGGAGCAAGTTGCCAAAATGGCAAATGATCCAAGTGATTGGTAGCAATAGCTTGGCTCTGAGAAGCTCTTAGGAAATGGTAAATTGAGACGAGTGGTGGTCCAGGATTAATTTCTACATTGCATCTTGCTGCTATGCAGAATAACTAACATTGAAGAGTAAAACCCAGCAGCAGCTGAAGCCTCCGAAAAGTGAATTATGAAGTGAAATCCTAACAACACACTTCATTCACTACAGAAGACAGAAGAATCCACAATACAGCATTTTTCTGAACACTTATTCCTAGAAGGCAACATTTCTTGTCCCACAAAATCCCCACATTTTCAGATGAGAATGACAGACCCATATGTACAGCACATGGGAACCAGGCTCATATACAGCTACTATATCTACAGTATTTAATCCAAAATGAGAAGAGGAGGCTTTAATTGCCTAGCACAACGCTCAGGATTTTAGTACTGGTGTTCAGAGCTTCAAGAAGGTCACCCTAGGGAACAGTAAGCACGGAAATAAAATGAGCAGCATTGGAGAGTCTGTCTAGCCCGGGAGAGGATTACCAAAGGCCAAGCCTAGCTAGCTTCTTTTACATGGGGCAAGACCTCTCATTTACCCCATGGCAATTTCATAACGAAATTCACTAACATCAAGGCCTGTGTTTCCTGCTAAGGACCTGGGAGAAGATTAGGAACAGCATGGTCTCATGAGGCAGGCAGCCTGGGGATGGCAAAGAAGGGAGTTGGTTGGACACAGAGCAGCCCATGGAGCATGCAGTGACATTGCATGGAAGGAGTCAAAAAAACATGGGATAAGGATCGTGGGTTCGAAAATGCAGGGAGCAAGCTGTGAGCACTGGGCAGGCTGAGACAGGTCCTGGCACAATGGGATACAATATAGCAGTATGCCAGGCTGGCAAAGCATATCTCAGCTACTGAAACTTAAACAAATACTTGAGAGATTTACAGCACTGAATTCATACTGGAGTCATTAATAACTTTTGAAACCAAACCTTCTTCCAAAAATCTACACATTTAAATAACTTGGAAAAATGCCTGTGAAAGATAAATTACAAAAAAAAAATTAAAAAATAATTTTAAAAATCGTTTTAAATAAATTAGAAGAACAATTAAAAACCATGCAGATGACACCATACACACTCAAATACTATAAAGAGCAGCATAGTATATCATACGTGTTGGAAAGAGAAATATTTTAGAAAAGGCACTTATGTATTGTCTTACTGGGCAAGTGTTAGTATTTTCACAAGACATTCAAGTGGTATGGAAACTGCATTTTGGACACTCAAAATGTCCCAAGTTTTCATTTCTTCAATCAAAGTATTCACTTATGTATAGCTCCAAGCATTCAAACTACTTTGCTGCTTTGAACCACATTTGCTCTAGAAACAGTTCAGTAGCAGTAGTATATACACTGTAATGAGAGACTGTCTACAGAGAAACAAAACTCAGTATTGACAGTCAAAAATAGGCCTCTCCTTACTACTCCCCCTAAAAACATTAAAAACATTTACAACTCCTTAAAAACATTAAGGACAGAAATGTTTCTGTAATATTGTATTTGTAACTTTTGATTCCAAAGTTAGCAGCACAACCACTTCGGCTTTTCTTCTTGTATCTACTTTGGCTTCTCTTATTTCACTTTCAAACACATTGCCACAAAAAACTCAAACTGACTATTTTGAAAGATCCGTGAAATACTTCTTGAATATTAATTATCTAGAAGAGACGTCATTATGTAACAGGTGTCAATAGACATGCTATGCTCAGTTTCACCTTCCTTCACCACCCCTCCCATGGCTTCTTACCTTCTGGCGGATTCTTATTCTGGTTGTTCCACACTACCAACAATTTGGACAGACTAGGCACTTTAGACACCTCCGTGATGACTCGGAAAAGGCTCTCCACCCGGTCATAGGTCAGAACTATGGCTGTGAAACCTTGGGACTGAGGTGGGATCAGCGGAAGGAAGAGTGGGTTGCTCACACTGCTCCATTTCTGTGAAGGAAAACAAGAAAACAGAAAAACAATTTGATTAAAGTGAATGATCACAGTAGGGAGTAATCCATATAGCCAGGCCCTAACCTTCAGATTTGTAATTTGCTCAGACCAGGCAGGCTGACTCTTCAGTTCTGACTTCAGCAATTTCTCGAAACCTTTATTCCAATCTCTTTCTTCAATTTTTATTTTAGTCTAGCTGTAATGTTGCAAACAAGTACGGGTTAAGGTAAAAAATAAAGTGGAAGAGGCAGATAGATTTGTGGAGGAGGAAAACCAAGGTGAATGGAACCCACCTAGCACGGCTCAATTCTCATTTACTAATCACTATTTCAAGACATATATATGTATAGTCAGGACTCAATAAACAAAAAGAAACTTAATCAGCACTACAATTTCAGAGTGAAAAGTGTTAACAACAAAACCAAAGGAACAAAGCCATAAACTTGGTATAAAATGTCTACCCAAGCAAAAAGGGGAAAAGCAGGTATGAAGAGTAATAACATACTAGCTTCCACAAAGTTTGCTCAATGGTGGAAAACTCCCACTTATTACATTAAAAAAAAAAAAAATACATGAGATGCAAAGATTAATTTCAGAGAGTTATCTGCTCCTTATGAATTTTAACTAGGGCATCCCTTTTAAGACTTTAAAGGTCTTACTTCAATACACTGTCAGCATAGGGAAGCCAGCCCAGATGGCATAAGATAAGACAGACAACTAAATTCCCACTGAATGTGCCAACCCTCCTTTGGAGCTGACAACATGGGGGAGGAAGCAGTGAAGGGACCATTTGACAAGAATGAAAGCTCCAGCATTTTAGTCTCAACTTTTCCATTCCAACTGATGATCTGAGCAGGGATTGGACACAGAAGCAAGCGGAAAAACCAAACCCTTTGGGACAAGGTGAAAAGGGGAGTTGGGAAGATAGAAACTGAGTGATGCTGTTTTGCAAGGAAGTTTTGAATCCTAGCCCATAAAAACTACGAACACTCATAAGAAGCTAGCAACTGCCAGCAGTTTACAGAAATACTGTGAAATTCTCCAACTAAACTGATACCATAAGCCTGCCTGTATCGGGGTAAAGCAAGTTTTACAGACTCAGAGTTACCAGGTTATATTTGTAGGAAGTAAATGTTGAAATTTTCTGTTTCCCTATGTAGTCTTTGGGTTACTTTATACACCAAACAACCACCTGTTTAATGGTTAGACACCTCCAATTAGAATGACTTAAAGGATGAGGAGAATAAAGAGCCTATTTACTCAAAGATACCATAACATTTTTGACCATTTTGGAAAAGGAGAAAAAAATATGATGTGAATATGAATTCCTTCTATGAACAAATCAAAACTGAAGAGAGGATAAATATGTGAGGCAGAAAAGTTAAGCACAGCATTGGCACACTCTTTTGTCCAGGATGGTCTAAGGGTATGTTCCAGGCAAGGATCTTGTCAGTACGAGTAATATGTTTTAGTAGACTTCCTGAAATAGTTGGAAAGACAGACTGGCCTTCAGCTACACACACTTTATTAGGTCTGGTAAAAGCAGCATTCATCTTAAACTATTTGTGAGGGTCCTAATGGAAAACACAAAGTTCTAGGTTTTACCCAAGAGGAATAATAGGATAATATAGAAATAGTAACGGTACAACATGGAACTTTAGTTCATGAAAGGGACATGGCTACCTGTGAAACCACACTCAGTAATTCAGAAAATATACATCCATTACTTAAGCAACTGATATGTGCAGAGACAAATCTGCTTTTAGATTACTACATTTTCTAAAATTAAAGCTTTTGTACATATTTTGCTAGTTGTACAAGAGGTCTGATGGCAGATGGGGACAGCCCTCTGATTTTGCTGCAGCTTCAATAATTCCTAAAGCAAATCACAACCTAAATGTTACCAGAGTATAATCCGCCTCATTAAAGCTTTACTACAGACTTGTTTCCACAAAACCCCCACCCCAAGACTGCTATTATCCAAATGACCCTGGTAATGTCAAGCAGCTTCTTAACACAACTCTCAGAAACCTCTTTTTATTAATACTTAAAACAGAGGTTTAACATCATAACCAGAGTGCCAAGAAAATATTATGTTTCTGCCCTGCAAGAAGAAGTAACTGGAAGAGCCATCTGCAGACAATGTTCTATTTATTACTTACGGGTGAGAATTGCTACCTAGATTAATGGCTCCCATTTGAAGTTTTTCTAGAAACTTTTTCTCTCTGTCCACAGCATTTCCTAACAAATTTCTTGCTATAATATCCTTTGAAAAGGGTTATTCCTTTTCCATAATCTAAGACTATTTTAGGTACTTACAGAAAGAAATACATCATGCATATATGTGCAAGCACATACATAAGTACCTAAAATAGTCATGAACTTCTCTTATAAACTTAAGTTTTAGGTACATTCCTTAAATCCCAATTTCTACTACTTTCAGAAGGGCATGAAAATTCTCGCCTGCTAGTCATAACTTAGGAAAAATAAGGCAACTTTTAAGAAGGTTTTGCTCCTGCACCTACTAAAGGATGATGAAGGGAGGGAAAAGCCTGCAGACACACACTAATGGATGGGAGAACCATGCCTCTCATTTGAGAAAAACATTTCAAAAAGGCAATTAAGCATCTCTCAAGTGCCATTAAGAGCCAACCCCCTGCCGCCTGCCTGAAGAGTGTGTCTACAGTCTGAGACCTATTGACCCCACTTTCTGCAGGAAATCAGGCAAATTCAAGCCTCCATAATTTGCTAAAGTCTTCCAGATTTCTGCTTGGGAAAAGCAAACCATACAGGCAATTAATACAACAGCAACCTAATTAAATCTCCATTATGGCAGCAAAGCATGAAATGGCTAATGACATAGGGATGGGTTCTCCCAGTCACTGCTCAAGCAACCAAGTGATGAAGGCACATTTGCTCCATTCCCATCTTTATTAACATTCTTGACAGAAATTCACAGGAACTTTCACTCTCAGAGAGGAGAACAAACAGCAACAGTAGATTGATCATCCATCACTTCCCTTTGACAAAGTGCTGACACAGCTAAGGATAAGATAACCCTTCACTATCGCTCTGCCAGCTAATATTGTTAGAAGAGCCAGGATAATTAATCCAAGATTAATAGGTTACTTGCTGTGAATCATTTTTACGGGTAAAAAGGATCAAATTCAAATGTTAGTTTCCTAAGAGTAATTTCACATCACTTAAGTCTCTCAGTCTCAGTTGTCTGACAGCTCTTTGCAGTTCATATGAAAATCCAAAGTAGTGGGACATGAGTGACAGTGAGAACTTAGGAATAGCCTGAAGCTGGAAGAGAGAAGTAAGGAATGGTTATGTATACACGTAAGGATTCAGACTGCTGCAGCTGTCCAGTGCACGCTTTCTACCAAGTGTGCATGTGCAATAATGCCTTAGAAACAAGGCACCTTCCTTTACTATAGATAGATCAAATATTGTCCTCCCCTCTTGGTCATTAAAAACAACCTGATTCTACCTTAGGAAAAAGAAATACATTAAGGACAAGGCATCAAGGGAGCTGAATTCTCATTATGTGGGAGGCTTCAGACTGGACTTGACATGGCGTCTTCAGGTTCAACTTTGCACAGAAGTTCGTAATAGACCTTTCTTAGCAGGGTACAGAAGGGAGATAGGTGGGAGCTTCAGGACATCAGTGAACACAACTGTACTGAGAAATGGAGAATCCTAATATTTAAACGCTACAGAGCCTCAAAGATAGTGGTAAAATAGAGATAACTAAGACTTAATTGGTTGTACACCACTGAAAGAGATGTGAAGAAAGGTACAGCAGACACACTAGAAACTACACCACAGAACAGCCTCTGGGAAAACAAGGCTGTGTAAGATGTTCAATATTAAAGAAGAATCAAGAACTTCCCAGCTATCATTTAGTAGGAAAACTCAGCAATAGCACTTAAGAAGAATAAAATGTCACTGCTCCCGGGAACAAGACAGTGAGCTTTCCTTCCTGTGTATTTTATTTTTAACACCTAGCCTGCTTGTTGCAAACTACGTATTAGTGAAACCACATAGTCTGAACAATTCACTATCTTTTAAAAGCACAGAGGTAAGGAAAGTAGTGTGTTGAACTTAGTAGCTAAGCAGTTCTTCTATACATCTAGGCAAAACAGAGATATATCCCCTGCCCCTGTGGTCAAGGCTTTTTGAGCTGGGTTGTTCTTAATATCAAGCTAACCTCAATGTGGTTTCAATTATGAATTACCAGACCAAAAAAAGCCTTGATTTATTCTATTTTTCTCCAATTATTTATGGTAAGTTTCTATTCAATACTTTGAGAAAGTATTTCATCATGCTTCCCATCCTCAAGTGGTCACAGGGAAAAACCAAAGGAATTAACCCTCTCAGCTTGTCCAGAGCCAACCATAGTGCTTACGCTCAACAGAATCCCAAACCAAGCTGCAGTGGCCACCATTTCATGTTTTAATGAAGATCATAAACCCTCCTCAAGAAAAAAATTAGCCATAAGAGAGACAGGAATGTCTATCTACTGTAGAATAATCCACTGTGTAACAAAAGAATCTTAACCTCTGGGCAGGTAAATTAAAGAACCAACTGTTAAATCTTGTTTCACAGTCACATAAAAATACCAACATTTACAGCTGAATACATGTAGGATATTTAACCTATCCATAATAACAACACAAAAAAAAAAAAATCAATAAACTGAAATTTATTTAATATAAAAAAGAATATCTATCTTCTAACACAATATATAAAGCAAGATTTCATTCAGCTGATTCAAGCTATCACACAAGTAGCTGGAAAATACAGAAGGAACAGAAATCTAATATTGTTCAATAAAGAAAATACCAGATGTGCACTGCCTATAAAAGTGCTAGCTTGTTCTCATTTACACGTAAATAAAAAAGTGTATGCTAATATTTGCTTAATGCTTTGAAGATGACAAATGGTACTAAGATGGAATTTTAGTTATAACAGTAACATTATCTGTAGACTGAGGACTATAAAATCAAAGAGGTTAGGAATAGTTTAATTTTTTAACAAGTATCAAGTGCCTAGTAATTGGCAGGACCCACAAAGTATTCCATAAATGAACATCCTACTTAGGCTTTACTAAATGAATGGCATTTGGGGCACTAAGATAATTTTGCTATTTTAGTTTAAACCAAATGATGGTGCTGTTTTCTGCCTCACTGGAAGAAATGAAATCTGGTATGTTTATTGTTCGCATACTGATATTCTCAAGTGATTATTAAACTCTGGTCTGTATCATGCAAGGTCAGAGCTCAAAGGCAGCCCCTGACAAAAAAAAAGTCCTCTAATGTTTCATAGGTCTACATTATAAACAGGCTTGAAAGAATTTCAACAAAAGCAGCTGAAGAATTCTGGAAAAATCCTGTCTTACTCATTTTTCAGAAACCCATATATGTTAGCAAGGGATGAGGAAAAGAGAAAAATTTAAACAATCTACAATGAAGTATAAGTGAGGAAGTAATTTACCTCTATTAGAGCATAACAAAGTACTTAATTGAAGGTAACAGATCACATCCCGAATCCAAGTCATTACTTCTAATCCAGCCCAAACTGGTAACCATCAAAACGCACACCGTAGAATCAGTCATTTTCTGGCTTACTTGGACGTAACTGATTGCCTCTGCCTAATGGATAATAGTTGGGCCAAAAAATACAAAAGACATTAAACTCCCGTGCTTGCAGCAAAACACTGTCTGAGATATAAAGGACTCAAGTGATCCAGCAACCAATTGCAGGCCCCGAAAGTATAATTTGCTCTTCTTCATTAAAAGGAGGAAATATTTCACAGTGCATTTTCATTCAAAGTATTATTCCATAATATATTAGCATGTTATATGCTACTAGTCTTCCATTTCCTCAACAGGACAGTGAACAAGTTGAAAAATAATCCAGCTTTTTTTTCTTTAGGAAGGCCAACAGGGTTCAGTCAGCCCATAAAAACACATAAAACTGCTTGGATCACTTCCCCAGTGCAATGTACCAAGTATGGAATTAACTGTATATGCATTTATCTTCTGACTACCTTATACTCCCTCCTGGAAAAACACGCTCCTGTATGACTGACTGCTGGATCCACACTGTGGTAAAGATACTCAGGCAACAGTCTTACTAATATTTTGAGCCAATATAAGCCAAACTAATGTCAAGAAAACAGCTTTCCAGCCACCCAGTCCCACCCTTCTACACACCCTCACTCTCCTTTTTTTTTTTTTTTTTTTTTTTGCTTGGTACATTTTATATAAGGAACATTATTTTGGCTAATTTACCACAAGTGAAATAGAAAAATCAAAAAGAAGGCAGCACACGAAAAAAGAAATTATCATCCAACTGTAAAAGAGTGCAAAACTGCTTCTTTGGGCAGCAGTAGTGGTTTAAAGTGTTTGGGAAATGACAAATTCAACACAAGATAGGCTAATGTTTCTTTGTGTTGAGACTGTGCAGATCCGCACAGATCATTTCCACGCTGACTGTCAAAGGTAAGAGCCATGCCTTCTGATATAAAAATCAATGCAATTTTGCAGTAAAAACAATGTAATCATTATTATGCTTGCAGATATGTCTTAATTCCTATTTTGAAGTATCTGAGCTAAAAAAAGGCAAAGAGAAGCCTACCAATCTTACTTTGCAAGTGACATCAAACTTGGGGCAGCCTTTTGTGAAAGGTGCAGATTTCTCAGCTTTTTCCTCACACATGCTGCTGTTAAAAACTAACTTAATTGAATATTTGAGGCCTCTAAATATATCTTATCTAGCACTTACATGCTGCAATTTGCCAACTGTTTGCTAACTCAAAATAGAAACTATTCTAATATACTATAATCAAAATACTAAATGGCAGAACTATACAAAAATTTAGAAAATAGACTGAAATCAGGTGATGAATCTAATTCTGGAAGCAAACACATGAGGCTAGAATAGCTCAACAAAATGCAAAGTATAATATGCACCTTGGAGAGTTACCAGTTATTCTAATTGTCAAAGTAGAAATAATTGTTATACTGCTTTACCTAACACCTGAAGCAGTTGTAACAAGTGAGCAGCACAACAATTAGTAACCAGGACATTTTACCAAACTTTTTCTGTTACTTCTCAGGGTCCTAGTGACATACTAAGCAAAATTAACACCTATAAGCACACACAAACCCCTCCCCCATCCCTTAAACCAAGGAGGCAGGCAGGTAAGCAAACATGGCCAAGGGTTCTCTCTAAGTATCCTTCTCTGCATAATCATCTTGCACAGCAAGCTCTTCTTTCTGTTAGAAAGGTGAATTTGTCCTAGTAAGTAAGTTCATAAACCCCTTAAAGCTAGAATTTTCCAGATATAGATCTGGAAATATCTGTATAGATATTCCATAGGCAAATCTGTGTTCTTATTTTCAAAACCTCACTACTCAGAGCAAAGGGATCTGAGCTCTATTAACAGTCTTGTACTGATTAAAGAAATCTCTGGCTAATTTCAGCCAGCCCTTAAAACAGTGATTGCACCTCTACACCTCTTGTTAATGTGCCTACAGCTTCTACATACTCCTTCTGCACCTTTGTGTTCCTATTGAAACCATATAACGGGAACAAAAGCACACAGATGAGCATTGCAGTTAATCCCTACTGGCCACAACATCACATGGAAAAAGCAGAGCTAAAGGACTGGGTGCTGAGATGGCTGAGTTTAAAGGCAGAATACACATGGCAAGTTCTGGAGATTAGTTCTGGCCAGTAACAAGAGTTTATGATACCCACTTACTCACACATCTCACTGTGGTATTAATGTTAACTCTCAGGTGCTTATTTTAACAGTTAGCTACATCCTGGCCCTGAGGATATAGCTGACCTGAAATAATTTTCTTTAAAAGCTTCAGTGATGGAGTTTCTTTAGAGAAGAATATTGCAATATTCTTGTAAATAAAAAGCACATTAATTACTTTGCCTTCTTATCAAAGTTAGAGGATACAGTTGCCATTTTCTACTACCTCAAATGTACATATGCAATTCCTTTCTACCTATTATGTTTCATCCAGGCTTACTAGAAATTGTAACAGCGCTATGAGTGGATATTAGGCCGAGCTAGATGAGACACATACTTAAGATCAAGTGGATTATTACTCCCTGACAAGTAGACAACAACTTTGGAACTCTGGCTAGTGCATTTATTAAAAAAAAAGTCTAGGAGAGAACCTAGGAGAAGATATTTTTACATTCCCTTTAAAGACCGAGTAATCCTTAAAGCATTTTCTTAACTTCACTGAGTGTGTTTAAAGGTGCTTGGTTTTGCTAGCATAATTGTAAAGGTGTTAAAATATTCTGATTCCTGTCTTGTGGAGTACATACTTGTGCAGATTAATTTCTTCCTTAAATATTGACAAGGGCCACATTTTCTCTTCAAGACATAACAACAAGAAATCATTAATGCCTTTAACTAGGCAATGGAAATTCAACTTCTGAATCACAGCAATGATTCTAACTCTTCATCAGCAACTGTTCACACTCCACCAGCCTGAAGACTTTAAAGTACAACACACTCTACTCCTGAGTACTCCTACCCAAGTTTCTTTCTCTAAGCTATCATAAAGCAAGACAGTTAACAAGTTTGGTTTTATTACTAAAACAAAACTAATTTTTATATTTTGACACAGAGAAAATTAACCGATTATGAGTGAAAATCATCTACAGGTTCCTATATAGTAAAAAATCAGAACCAGCTGCTTGGTGCAGGAGGTTAATTAATACTGCACTGTTTTTTCTTAACAGAAGTGAGTTCAACCAGTAAAACTTCAAATTAAACCAAAAACCCAAAATAGGCCAAAAAAACCCAAAAAACAACCAGCAAAACTCTGATCATCAGTTTCTGTAGAAGAGAAATTGTTAAGAAATAACATGGAGAAAATTGTAGGCATAGGAATAATTAGCTATTTCAAGAGAATTATATGGAAGATCCTTGCAGATTGTTTGAGATCTTCAGCACTTCAACTATTTTCTCTGCAGTCATACAGACTGTGTCCAGATATATACAATACTCCAAATTCTCCCTAAATTCAACAGAAATAAAGAAGTGTGTGCGTGTGTGCATGTTAAGTAAAAATAAATAAATAAATAAATAAATAAACAAGGAAACAATTTAATGTGTGCAATAGCAAGAGTTAAAAGTTATAATCTTAGTGCCAGGACATAAAATGAACTGCTAGTTATTTTGCCAGTTGTCATAAAATATATTAGCTTCATCTGTGCACTCACATACACAGAATTATTACCAAGTTTTATAGCATATACCTTTTATATGAGAAAAAAAAAAGAAAATAAATACACAATTTGTTTTATGAATAAATCAAATGAATTAACTTACCACAGCTGGGGGATCATTCCATTCTTCATAAGAAATGGCAGCATATGGGTAAATTCTATCATTGATAATCTGAAGAGTAGCGAGAGCAATTGCTTTCATCGATCGAAAATATGCTTCCCAGAACCACCTCGCCTGTAAAGAGAATAAAATTCACTTTCACATTGCACAGATCCAGTGCTTAAAAACCAATTTTGGCTTGCCATGCACAATCTGTTCCATGCAGTCTACGTGTCAGGTGGAAATTGAATTAGAAGGCATGTTTATTGTAGATAGAGTATTTCCATAAAGCCTGAAGGCTTCAAACTCAACTCCACCCCTTGAAAGGACTCACAGCCAATAAAAAGAAGCAGCAGTATTATTTAGCAAGTGATTAAACAGAACAAGAACATTTGAAGGAAACAGGTATTCTCACACTTTTATCATATGTTTTTGTCCTGAAAAATGTCAAAAGCTGTTTGACTGTAGAACAAAATAAATTGCTCCATTTTTAAAAATACTCCATTTTTTTCTTCAAGGCAAAGGAATCCACAGTGCAGTTAAATAGACAAATAAAAGCATTCTGCCTAAAAGGTAGAACTTAGAAGTCACCTTTTTAACATCAATATTAGAGACACCTGATCAGATAGAGAATTTCTGTAGTCATGAACCCTACCAGACTAATACCATTCCAAGACTTCCAAAGAGCCTAATATTATTTATACAAGTAAATGATTATGATTTTCACATAAAAGTACATGTACATGGCAATTTATTACAATTGTTAATCTAGGCTAATTTATAGCACAGTGTAAAACTGCTGAAATGAAGCATGAGATTGTTATACACAGGTGCTCTGAATTTCACAGATGAGTAAAACTAAGGTCCTGTACAAGTTTTCATCTTGTCCTAGTTTCTGTGTAAGACAGAAATGCTAGAAGAAAAGAAGGGGTTTGGAAATGAAAATGCTGACTTATATGACTCTCTGTTAAGAGATATAAACATACTTTTGCAATCCCTAGAACTATCAAATGATCCTGTAGGTCCCCATCCAACCCAGAAGGAAACGTGCTTAACCAAAACATGTAGTTCAAGAGTTCTGGCCCAAAAGATATGCTTTTTTTTGACCTTATTTTTCTTCAGGAAACTGCAGTACCAGGAACTGCAGAACCTTTGTTCAGAAAGTAATTTCATTTGCAATCTCCCTATTCTTAATTATCAACTATAAGAGTATGTGTTTGCATCTAGGAGGTAGAACAATTAAAACAAATGCATAAATGCATTTTTTCATTAATTGGAACCTTTAGAAGCTTTCAGAGTTAGAATACAACTGAAGACAATAGACAAATTTGGGCTAGTGCTATTTTACTCTTCCTACAGATTTCTTAAATAGCAAAAAGGCTATACAGAGAAGCCAGTTTTAATAACATGCTATGACAATATTAAATGATGTTATTTACCCTATTTAGTTACTGTATTATTTACCTTACTTAATTACTGAAGGAATACCAAGTTTCTGGAAGTACAGATTTTAGGATGAGCCAAACATAACTCTTGTTTATCTGTTGTTAAGAAATGCCAACACATCTCATTCTGCCAGGTCAGTACTTTTTAACATATTAATAGTTAATTAATAGCGATTCCTGCATACACACTTCCTTTGGGATATTCCTAGGCTAAATAAGAGTGTACAGGAAAGATTATAAGCACAAACATGCACATATTCATGCTTATGCTACCCTGTACTTTACTCTGAGTGTAAGATATGGGATTTAGAACTACAGGTTTGTTGCAGAACCACTGGCCCTAAAACTCTTCTCTGTGAGTAAAAAATAAAATCTGTAAAACAGATTCTGCAGAATATTTCTGTAAATATTTTAGATTTTAAAAAATCCATGTTACAATTAAGAAAAACAAACCAGGAAAGAGATTAGTGCTCTCTGAAGCACTGCTTTTATTGTAAAAACAGCCATAACTGACTATTCCAGGTGATATCAAAATTTTACTACAGAGACTGATGAGTATGTCCAAAATGACACTACTCTGGAGCTTGTCATCCAGAGGCAGTGCAAAGCAACTTCAGTTTATAATGGAATCACTTCCCTCTCCTTCTCTTCCTGATAGGACTTAACAGCTGGATAACAGACCAATTACCAAGAACACAGCTCAAAATTACTACCACATCCAAGTGTAAAAGTAGAAGAATGATATGAACAGATATGAGTAAATAAAGACACTAAATAAAGCAAACACCACATGTTAAGCAAAAGCATTAGTATTTCTTTCCCCATGCCCCCTTCCTTAAGAAAAATGTATTATCCAGAACTCAGCAGCAACTTATCTAAACAAAAAACCAGAAGCAGACTAAGAATTAAAACGGACCAGAACAGCTAACTTCTCTATTCAAGTATCCTAAATAAACAGGAGTAAGAACACCGATTTCAAATTTTATTTTCATGTTAGACAACAGTTTAGAACAATTGCTATAAGCAGCACTGAGTAGGAAGGAGAAACTATTTTATGTAGCCTTTTAACATAAAACTTTATAAGCAATTACGTAATTATCAATAGTGTGAAATACGGGATTATGTATCCATTGTTATTAAATGACAGCATTCATATATACTGAGCTTGTTTGTTAATACTGCAATATCTATTATTATCTAGCTTCATAAAAAATCAAAGACGGTTTTCTTCCTTCAGCAAAACTAGGATGGATCCAGCTTCTTTTTGCTTAAAGAATGCTTGCAATGTCAGGCAAAATTACACCTTTATACCAGAAGCAAATCTGGAGAAGAGGGCAGAGGGAATTTATGTTTTATAGACTAATATTTATGTAATTAATTTTTTGTAAAGAGCCATAAAATGTTCCCACAGTTGGTTGTAATATTTTTGGAGTTGTGTTTCTTTAAGGCAGAACTCAAAACCTTCTAAGGGGATTTGAAGTCCCTAAACAGATGTTTCAGGGTCTCATTACTTCCTCCCCACCTTGTTTGCTTTTATAAAGCAGAACTGATTAACATGCCTTGCTAGTGTCTGCTGCTCCGCATGCTGAGTTACTAAATATTTTGGGAAAGTTTTCTATTGGGAAGATGTATGTTGATTCCATTTGAAATGTATTTTCTACTCTATTTGGTGAGGCTGAAAAGCTTATGTTGGAATGTAAGAAATAGAGGGCATAAAAATCCCATGAACACATTTGTGATACAGGAGAGAGTAAAAACAACAAAAGGAAAAGGTTTCTGTTCCAGACTCCTATGCCAACTTTCTTATTATTCTTACATAGCTCCACTGAGCTGTCTGTTTCTCTTTTCCCCATCTATGAATCCAGAAAACTCAGGAGTAACTTTAATACACTGAGCAATGTTTTTAAGGTACGGTAATTGTAATACACAAATCAGAGCTACCTGAAAGCCTTTCAGGATCTTGAAATAAACAATCTGTAAGTCCGGACTTCGGCTTTCACACAGCATTGATTATACACAGACTACAGCTGTGATAAAGTCAGACTTCTCCTTTCAATCTAAACTGAAATTAGCTTCTAGTACTTTAGAAGCCTGCTTGAGGAGATTTCCAGATTTTTCTAAGGAAACACACTGTGTGGACCAAAGACTTGTAGAGAATGCTAGCTATATACACCTAAATATTGCTTAGGCAACAGGCAACCTAGGTGGTAAACAGAGATCAAGCATCTACTTTGTACAACTGCCAAAACAACACAGAGCAATGTATATTAACCTGTATGGCTAACAGGGAATTGAAAACAGAAAGAAGAAATATAATTTCTCTTCTCCTTCTAAATTTCTGGATAAATTGAAAATCTAGGATAGGTCCAAAATGAAAGAAAGAAAAGCATTACTTTCTATAACAGTTTTACCAACATTTTGAGGCGTCAAATGTAGCGTATTGTGTGACTAGACTGACAGTGAGAAATACATTATTGGGCTGCCCAATGGGTTGGAAGTGACTGGAAATTCTCATTACACAATAGATTGCCCGTGAAATTGATTCACCTGAATTCAATTTCTGCAGTAAATTTCACAAAGCCATGACAACTTCATTATGGGAACCAAAGACTGAAGGAACTGGAGATCAAATTCTCTCCTCTCGCCAAGTAGTGAGCTCTGCAAACCAAGGTCACAAACACATGCATGCCAGTAAGTAGTTCTAAGCTGTTGCCCTTCCTTTCTTCCTTCCTCCTGCCCAGCTTTCAACTGCTGCATCCTCATAAGATTAGCCATGAAAACCAATCACTATTTGTAAAGGCCAAAATTTCTTAATATAGCACCATGTTATTAATTTATCTCTACAAATACACATGCACATCTTGAGAAAGACTAGCAATATCTGTAAGACAGATGTTCCTCAAACCAAGTAAGCAAGCATCCAACCCAAAAGTTCAATGCCACTTGTTTTCAGTTCCAGGGTTTAGTTTAAGAGAACTACGAAGAAACTAAACTGACAATGTTCAGCACATATCAGCACAGGCAAGAGCTTGGGAAGAGAGCATCTGCACTTACTTTCACACCAGACAACAGAAGCAGCATGCAGCAACAGGGTAGCCTACTCACAGAAAGTAACATTTACTTAGGTAAGGTGTTATTTTCCTTAGAAATAAACACACTCGGGGGCTTAGCATCTCTTTATAAGCTCTTTACAAGCCAACGTAGCACCAGGTTACGGAGTCCATTCATATAATGTTTATAAGTTCTAGTGTTAATGCCACTAATGGTGCTCTGGTGGAAAGTGCAAGACGGATCAATGTAAATCTTTTGATTGGTTTGTGAACAAAAAAAAAAACCACTGGGCATAAGACAAGAAAAGGACTACCTTCTATAACATTTAGATCAAGGGGAGAACAGTCCATGAAAGGAACTTTCTAGCCTCCTGTCTTTTTACAGCCCATGATTTGGTGGGAGTTGGTAAAAGTAGCAAGAGGTGAAAAAAATTCGCAAAAGAGTAGTAAAATTTAACTGCCCATAAACCACCACTTTTCTCAAGTTTTAGGTCAGGCGCCATGATGCTGTGAGATTCTGTCCCACTGCAGCAGTTCAGTGTTTCCAAAATGCCTTGAAAAGATTTACAAGGCCTTGAAATACAACCATTTTCACACTGCCTATGGTGACTCTACTTAAATGCTTTCCCTTTTTGAAGGCTTTTGGTGTTCCTGGTTTTTATTCCCAGCTGGATTAGAGAAGTTTATTCAAGCAAAAGAGTGTGGCCTACCTGCTACAACAGCACTGGCCTGGTAACTTGCTGATTTTACTTTTAATCCTGGTTCTGTTACTTATTTACAAATAAAAGTTTGGCATTCATTTAATTTCTTGCTTCTACTTCAGCATCTTAGCAGTATGTGTATTATTGACCTCAAAGAAATGTTGTGAGACTTAATCATTCTAAACCTTTCAAATTTTGGGATGGATAGAAGAACAGAAAAAAAGCCCAACAATTTTATCTTCTCTTTTTATTTGTAAATAGGAACTTTAAACTATTTAGCTAAGCTATTTAGCTAAAATATTTAGCTAAGAAACTGAAGTAACTGACTGCAGGAACCCTTTGCAAAATGTGTACCTTCAACAGAGATACAAAAGATATTACAATAAACATCTACAGTTTAGCTGTGCATCTGACAGCTCTGGACATGGAATTGCATCCACAAAGACCTTCTGAAATTATATGTCATACTATAATATAATCAAATGTTTTCCAAGTTACTGAGACATAGCATGTCATCGCCCATCGAGCAAACTACTAGGATTGGTCCCAGGCAACTTCCCCTTCTCCCAAACTATTTCCATTGTGCAGTAGGATTAAATGGGCCACTGAGGTTCAAGATAAACTCAATTTTTATGTCTGTTCTATACTAAAGATGCATATGAATGTAGCTGATGTTATAAAATGGTCAGGTAACAAGCCTGAGCTCTGAAGAGCCCTACTGACCTCCCCTGCAAAATGGGACTGAAGAGAATGTAAGTTTCTCTTTTGGAGCAATACACATTTTATAAAAGGTTTCCAAAGACAAATTTTAGGTTCAGACTGAGGACCCTGGAGCCCAAAGTAACTATAGTTTTCTGCTTATAAGTTGTAATCTGCACCCTCTTTCTATACTGTTTTACTGTTCCTACATCTGGTTCCCTGTTCCAACAATTTCCTTGCTGATTACACATACTACTTTTAGTATGTAGTTCTCCAACAAAGATGATACCAGCTGGGCCAGCTAAAATCAGCGATACCTTTGGGTTTTTTACACAGGCTTACAAGAAAGCCTCAGAAGACTTTTACTATTAAAAATTAAACAGTATTTTGTTGTTTCTAGAAAACTGTAAGAATGGGGATCAAAAAATGCTTACTTGGTTTCAGATCTTTAGCGATATCACTCAATTACATTCAACACATCTAAACATGGCTGGCTCATTCTGTCTGTAATCAGTGCAGGAAAAATTAGGGTGATTCAGACAGAAGTTTAGAGCTCTGGTACCTTAAAATACCTTTCCATCAATCCATTCTTCTCTTAGTAAGGGATCATGAGAGGATAAAATAAGTGACTAGTTGTAGGTCATGGTCCTTCTTCCCCTTAAAACCCTGTTTTCAATAGTGACCTGAAGTTGTCTGATTTTTTCCAAGGAGGTATGAAGATTCGAAATGCAAATCAAGGCTACACAAGTGCAGGCTACATTTTTCAAAAATAATTCATGTGTTTCAGCCTATGAATAATAGTAAGAGAGCTGTGCTCTGAAAAGTAGTCTCACTTTTGGGGTGCCAGTACAGTTACCTGAAACTGGAGATATAAACTCTTTAGAAATTGCAGTCTGAAAGTAAAAATTAGTTTCTTGTCCTCATACAGTGACTATGTAGGCATTTTAAGAGCCAATCCATTATATGAATTAAATACTGGTAAAATCATGCTAACTTGCCCAAAACTGGAAAGCTTTCTGAATTATTTTCATGTTTTATAGAATATCAGATTAAAAGCATCTTTCAAATCCAACCTAAACTGGCTGTGTTGCATCTGTTTCTCAATGCAGACTTGTCCAAGAAAAGCAGTAGTGCAGACAGTATATAAAGTTGCTCAGAACATCAGCATGCCACTTCTAAAGCTAAAAAATGGAGGCAAGCAAGAAATTGCAGTTTTGGAGGCCCCCAAACACTTCAGATACAGACTAATCCGTAATTCAACACCAGGGTTATCTGAACCTCCAAACAGAACTTCGGCAAGGGAAAAAAGAGGAACAAGCCATAGAACAATGCAGGGCACATACTGTTGTTTCCAGTTAACTAAGGTTTGCTCCTAATGTAATCTGACAACATTCTTTTAATATTATTTCTAAAATTTCATTCCATCTTTCAACTCTTGTTTCTGAGTTACGCATGATTCTCAGGTAAAGCTCTGAAAATACTCAATTCATCTATTTAACTTAGACAATTATAGGAGTGGCCTATAGAGAAATATTCCTTAATTACAAGACAATTTTGGGGTATGAGCAAACAAAACAATAATTTGTATCACTACTGTCAAATAGTTTAAGAAAGAGATTCTAGACAGACATTTCATGGTGCTGGTTTTTATTGTAATTCAGCTTCAGACACTATCTCTTCAAAAGTGAAGCAGTAAGTGAATTTAGTCCTTTGGCTAAATATTCTCTGCTGTAGTAATTTCAGCTATGAAACAAGCACATTTGCCTCCTTCAAACACAACAGAGAGTGAAAACTGAATCTTTCCATTATCCAAATTTCTTTTTTTTCTTTTTCTTTTTGAAGCTGCCAATTCATAAGGGGACAGAGGTCAGAGTTCAAAATGCTAATCTTACCCTTCAGATACCAGCCACTTGGGAGTAACTCACTTCTACTCACTCTTGGTTTTATTGCTGGAGACTACTTGCTGACTCTTAGAAGAGTTAAAAGAAAATGTTAGCACAAGCTCAGATATTAAAATTAAGCTTCTTGCACTGCAGCCTTCCTCAGATTCTCCTCTTTGGTGCTTTGAAAAGAATCACATCCATTGTAGTAATTCATATGTACAAACTGTGCATATGTGAGAACGGTTCTTAGAAGCATAAAGTTGACATTTTCACTCTTGCTTCCACAATTCCACATAATTTTGGGAGGTTGGTATTTTACTCTTGGTTTGTTTTAGGGGTGGTGGGTTTGGGGGTTTTTTTTTGCTTTGCTGTTTCTAAGGTTTTCATCTTCTGTTATGAAGAGCCTTATTCTGCTTAAATATACGACACAAAAGAAGGTATTTTCTATAGAAGAGTTCTCATTCTCTCTCATGAAATAGCAACTTTTTATATAGTTTTGACATCCTGCATTATCTTTACCCTTAAAATATGGATTTCCGCTATTCCTTGTCCAAGTGATAGCAACTTAATTCTAAAAATAGCAAGAACACAAGACTTGAATAGATAAAAATATCACTTAGCACTGGTGTTGTCTGCTCCCTCCATATATTTCTGCACCTCAAACTTGCTTCTTTGATTAATGAGTATGTCAACTTAACAACTCTGTTGCAGAAGGCAACATTGCACCAGCCAAGAAACCTGACTTAATGTCCTGGCACCCTACAAATCCATGGTCAAAATACATTTCAGTTATGAAGCCAACAAACAGATACCAGCACTATGAGAAGCAAGGAACCACCCCATTCTCAGCTGTGGCTGGCAATACTGTTGCAAAGCATGGAGACAGAGCCAGGAAAGAAAGCAGCAGGATGACAGGTAAAAAAACACCAAAACTCTAAAAAATACCCCAACCAAACAAAACCCCAAAGTTTCATGCAGCTTTTACAGCTTTAAAAACGTGATATAAAAATGACTACCATTTTCTGAATTCCCTTTGCTCCCAAAGAGCTTTCAGTCATGTCTTCCTATTTACAGGCAAATGACATGTGTTGACACCACAGAAATAACACAGCTGAAAAAGAGAAATACTGATCCTACTCTAGCTTCCAGATAAGTCATTATCTACATAGTCACCAATACTGAGGTAAAGACACAAAAATTAGCCCACTCTCTTCCCTCCAGTTTCCAGGAGTTTGTGTGGCTCTCTAATTACTCCAATTTCACCAGGCTGTTACTGTAAAGGAAGAGGCAGGCACACCTAATATGGAGAGCAGACAAAAATACTTGGACCTGTATCATCCTTATTATGATGTTTGTCCTCTGCACACTCTGTTATCATAAAACCAGACCTACAGTGAGGTAGAATAGTGCTATCACTGATTCAACAGCAGTCTGGTAAATAACAGAAAACAAATACATCTATGTAACTGCAGGGAACATTCAACTATTGCATGACCAGAAGTTAGGGAGTGGGAGGATGTTTTATCCACATTTCTTGACAAGTGATGGACAGCTCCTGAAACTGAAGGCAATAGGTTTCTAGTCCTAGGGGTATTGCCTTCAAATATGTCTATGTTCTCAGGGTAGATCAGTTTTCCCTGCTGCAGGCATCCTGCTGAGAGGTGAGGTCCCAAGCAAAACACAGGACTCTGACTGCAAGCCTTTGAGGTGGCAGGAGCCAAGGGAGGTTCAAAGACAAGGCTGGCTGGTGGGCAGCACCTCTGAGTACTGCAGGGGTTAGAGGTTAGTAAAGCAGGAGCCACTGGCCAATAAAACAGTGTTTGGAGAGCCCACTCTATAGATAAATTGGGGATCTGTTTACACCTTTCCCAGCTTTCTGAGTTACACACACTGATGCTTCCCACTGTGATCTTGTCCTATGTCCACCAGCGTCTCCCTTCCTTGGCAGCTGCCCTGCTCTCTGCTGGTTGGCTTTATAACATGGCTAAAGGATGCTTGGAAACTTTTAATCAGCATCCAGCATCAAAAATAAATAAATAAAAGCACAACTGCTTTTATTTGTGTCAACTGCTGCAATAAGATCTGGCTTGTTTGAGATTTCCCATGACTGCTATACTAATGCTGGGAGAATAGAAGCTTAAATTCCCTTGATTAGAGAAGCTAAACACAAAGCAAGCCCAGTGCCAATCACACACATGAAAGGACAGCTTTTTGAAGAAAGGAAAAAAAAAAAATCTAGGTAAGGTTACCACCATATTATAGCTGTCAAAAATCAGCACATACCTCAATTTCAGAGCTTAAGCTCTATACCGGGACGAACTTGCCCTTTTGATGAAGGCATGTTTTGCTCAGTTTCCTGTAAGCTATATAGCTCTGTTTTATATAAGCACAAACATAATACACATACTCCCAATACACACAGTTCTCAACATGGGACTTTAACCACAGACAGTACTGCCAGCATTGCTTGAATACAAATATATCTTACTGACTTCTCGGAGGATAAAAGCTGAAGGACAGGCAGGTTTTTTCCATATCTACTGGAAAAATTCCATTTAGGACATGGTGCTGCTTTTTTCTTCTGCGTCTTAAAAATAACCGATCTTAGCTTGAGCTATATAAAAATACCTCATCCTTCATGGCTCAGACTGCACATGGCTGTATGGCTGATGAAATGGGGAAGGTGAGTATTAACTGCTGGTTGTGATAATACCATGTGGCAGTCACACTACAGTGAAACAGGACTGAAAATAAATTTACATGAAAAAAATCGTTGATAAACATCAACAAGAATTAGTAATTTCTTCTTGGTAAACACCCGGAACAGCATGCTATTCTTTACTACATGAAGCCAAATTTTGTAAAAAAGAGAAGCAATCTCAAAGATAAATATTTAAGCTTATGTAACAAGTCCTCACTACCAAGAAAAAAAGTACTCCATTAATCATCATTTGCATATTTATCACATATTAATCTTTTGCTTCACCTGAACAATTACAAATGTGAAGTCTGAGTTGTTTTCCCTCTCACCTTGATACATATTGGCTACTACACATAGGTAGGAGCAGATCAGAAACAAAACCAGTGGTGAGAGGAAGAATGCAGGGCCTGGGCTGGTGCTGCTATCCTACTGAAACATTTCAGAAAGTTGGTTAATGGGTGCAGTATTCATACTCAAGGCTTAACCTCATCACCTAGTCACAATCAGGAAAGTTTTTCCCAGTGTCTCAAAGGGCACCATTGATATGTTTTGCTTATGTTTGCTATAGTGTTGGGGATGCATATTTATGGTAGACTGCTGTGGGGGAGAACAGAGATGAAGTATTCTGTGGACCCCCTGGGACCAGAATTTGACTACCAGCTGAGACTGCTAACAGGAAACCGTATTTCTTAATCTTAGCCATAATCTAACAATTTCTATCCATGATTCCCTACTCCAACATTAGCATCCTGGAATATGTACACCTTCTACAATCCTTCTCTCCATAGCATCTCTACAGAATTAAGTCACCAGGATTCAAAGACAACTAACGCCAGGTGCCATTTAAATTTCCAAAGAGCATTCAAAATTGTTGCTAATGGGGGGGAAAAAAAAGAAAAAAAAATAAGAACCAGATACAAATGACACCATTTGCAAGCCAAGGGGCACTACAGTATATTCCTAAAATAGCCTACTATTCAGTTTGTAAAAAGACAAGATTTTCCTACCTCCAGGCATCTAAGAAACTATTGAATATATCTGCATAATTTACAGACAAAGATTAAAGGAAAAACTGTCTAAAGATTATTTGGCAGCAAAGCGTTTCTATAGAAAATGTAAGACCTTTCTAATTTAAAAGCCAAATGTTCCTACTGTCTTGTAAGACATTTAATATAGTCATTAAAACAAGATCCAGATTCCTAAATTCCATTATTAATATTATGATTTGACCTTGTACAAGTTATTTACGTATCGATCTACTCAGCAATAAAATAGATACAAGACCAAGGTGTATTCTCTACCTCTATTTAATATACTCACAAGCAAATTACTACAGCAATGACTGCATCTATACACTATATAGATAAATGCTAAAATTGTAACACTTTCAATAATTAAAGGGGGTAAGCAAAGCAAGCAGATTTGATAAGGGAAAACATAGGGTAACAAAGAAAGAGTGGAATGCCAGGAGATACGCTTAATCATCCATTTGTCTGCAGCTAACTGCTTCATGTGCATGACAGAATATTTTCAAATACTTCTAAAAGTACATGCCTTTCCAATTTCTGGATCATCTGGTTTATCTGTAGTCTATCCAAGCTGTGTATAGCAATCTGCAAAGGGTAAGTACCAAAAATCCTCTGTGCAACAAGATACAGACCCTTAAAACACAGACTCTTAAAATCAAATCTGAAAAACAAAACAAAAAAATTGTCTTAAAATCGCAATATTTTCCTCTCATAATTAAGTTTAACCTTTTTTTGTTTAGAAGCTGCCAATGTAGATACAAAAGCAGCCAAAATGTAGCCAATAAAAATTATTCATGGCGGTGCTGATTGGTCTCAACTTTTGGAGCTCTTTCTCAGAGATGCCACGAAGACAGTTTTCTTCATTCTGAAAAAAAACAAGGCAGGACAGGCAAGAAGAAAAAAAAAAATCTAGGATAAGGATACTCTCTGCAACAACTGAAGGGAGCAGGGAGTAATGAAAGTCTCATATATAAATGCCAAGGATTCTACAACTCCCATGGTGATCCTGGCAGTAAGCCAGGAAAAAGTTTTTTCTTTCCTTTGCTGTTTGCACCAACAAATCTTTCCTTTGGGGGAGGGGTGAGAGGGTTGGAACTAACTTCACTGCATCTGATAAGACGGCAAATTGTCCAGGCCTGACATTTATGAGGGACCCTGAGCTTCACTGAAGCACTCTGGGAGGATTAAAGCAGGGTTAGGCTCTGCAGTTGCACTCCTTGAAAAGCTACGAATGGCAGACAGATGAAAGTTCGCTTAAAATTGATAATGATGATTCTAAAGAACCCAGAGACAGAAGCTGTCCCCTGTCAGGTAAAGAACTGCAGCTGTAAGTTTAATATTCTCATTAAAAGGACTTGTAAAAACCTAAGTATGCTCAAAGAGCATATAGTGTCCAGATATTGAAATGAATTTCTGTTTAATTGGTTAACAAGAACTAAATCCCATCTCTTTCATGTAAGCTGCACCACCCACAGGAAAACTCCACCACCCATTTGCTTTAACTCTATCCAAGACCATTTCACTGCAAGAATGGGATGTTTCACACGCTGGCAGTGATTGCCTGGAGCCAGCAGAAAGGCTCATATAGCTGTCAGCAAGCTGATAAGAGTTGAAATTACTCTACAGAGCCCTCTTTAAAGAAGAGCCAAAGAAGCACATTAAATGAAAGGGAGGAGGGTCAGAAAAGCCAGCCACTCATGTTGTTTTAACGTGGCACTAAAACAAGTCATTGATTTATGCATGTGTCTTCAGCTCTGTTTGACCTGGAGTCTGAACTTTTCTTCAGGTCAGGGCTGAGGCACATGGGATGTGCACAAGGAAACCACAACAGCTTGTCCAGGTATTCCAACTGTGGGAACAAACATTGCAAACTACATGTTTTCTATCCACATTTTTTTAAACTGAATTTACATCCTTTTTTAGCCTTTAATTTTCCACACAGGCTAAAACCACAGCAGTTTGTGATTATCTAAAACTTTAATTAATGAAAAGCAAGAATGGTATGTGACCACTATTTGAGAGAATACCTTGTGTGGTTTCAGGAAAGTGAATTACACATTCATCCAAAGAAAGAAACTATACATCGCTTTCAATAGTCTCTCACTGACGTGTTTGGCAGCCAGTGAAGTCAAGATGCATTTTAAAAACCACTGATTATCTGACAAGGTTATTACACAAGGCAATATAATACTAAGGTCTTTTGTAAACATGAGTCCTGAAGCTGCATCACTGTGCCTGCACCAGGTCTGACCAAATGGCGTTCTACTCCCATATTCTCCCTCTGACAATGCTCCACAGCAAGTACTTTATGAACTCCCCTCCCACAGACACAGCAGGCATAAGCCACCACGCCCCCAAATACTCTCCAACTTCCAGAAGTCTGCAATGGAGGAAATTTTAAGGCAGAGGGCATATCTTTGCATTCATCTCTGACAGATTTTCCTTCTCTGGATTTCTTCTTTCTGCCTTTTATGCCAATAAAACCCCTTCACTCACACAAAAAGACTAAGCAGTGATTCTCACAGAGCAACTATTAGTTCTGTGAGAAGATCATCTCCTTTTTTAATTGTTTTAGACCAGATTACAAATAATAAAAATACTATGTGACATCAAATGAAATTGTATGAAACAATGTAAATTCATATCCATTCACTTGGTTTATTACCTTCTTATTTTATAGTTCTGTATTATATTCTTTCTTCATCATCACCAATCATTCATTTTCAAGATGAAGAGTGTTAGACTATTTAATCACTCTTCTCTTGAAACTTTCGATCACCCTTGGTCTATCATATCATTCTTAAGGTGGGAGAACATTAACTATAGACTGTATTCATGGTGCAGACATACAACAGATTTACATGGTGGCATAGTATTTTCCATCTTGTTCTCTACCTCTTTTCTAAAAATTCTTTGTATTATTATTTTTTAATATAATTGACTATGGAATTTATACTGTCACATAACTATTTATTACAACTTTTAAGAATTCTTTTCCAAGTGATTGCAGCTAGTTGAGAGCCCATAACTGCCTTTGAGAAGGCTGCTCTAAATTGCATATGTGTGTATATATATATATCTCTGTATACTGCTTTAAATTGCATATGTATATATATATCCCTTTGTATACTGAATTTAATTTATCACTTTATCATTTAGCCATTTTGTACCTGAATTTCTGTGGCCTAAGGTGTGCCAGTTCCAAATAAAACCTTTCCCAAAGCCAATAATTCATAATGGATAAATGCAAGTGGTTTTCTATGACTCAAGCTGCAAAGTTTCTCTTAAAAGGCTATGTTATTCTGGGGTGCTTAGCTCCTACACAGGTACCTAACTTTATGGAATTTCTTATATCCAACCTCTCCACTTCTCTGTAAGTTTGGTTTAAACTGAGCAGTAACAGAAATCAGAAGAGAAATCAGCATGCATGTTGTATGTGATCATACCCATGTTTCACTAGAAAACCAGGATGAAAAGAATTCCCACATTTAAGAACACCAGCTCTTCACTCTTACACCATCAGAGCACACAAAGTCATCCAGTCTTCCAGAACAGATATGAATTCAGAAGTTTTATTTCTGGGAGATGGGGAGTGTTACAAAGCCAAAAAGCAACAGAGACACAAAGCTTTCTCTTGAAAATAAACTTCTTACCTAAAATCTCTTCATTAATAAAGAATACCTAAATAAACAGAAGAGTAAGTCTTCTATTCTCACTACACTGCAATTCCATATTCTGATTCTATGCCTTAATGAGTCTATCCATGTTAAAAGAGTTCTAAGTATGTTGGTATTAAGTGAAGAAAAATATTACAAGATGCCCAAATATTTGTATAGACAGATTCACCTCACAAAAAGAGGGTGAAAAAAGTACACACGCTGAGATATAAGCTGAGGGAAACTTTCATACTAGTTAAAGACATTTCTATATCACCTACAGTGCCAAAACATATTTCCGAGACTAACGGGCTTTCAAAGCAAAACCTTAGGGAAAAAAAAAAAAAAAAAAACTGTTGCAAGGGAAACTGTAAAAGGCATGGGATAAGGTGATAGCAGCAAAGTTTTGTTTTGCTTTTTTTCCTTTACCTATTTCACACTTCAGGAGCAAGACAAGATTTCAAATTTTACTCTGCATCTTACAGGTCTATTACATTTACTTCTACTTCATCCCCTCCAATTCTAGAACTTTGCTATTACCTGGGTGCTGGTTAGAGGTGCAGAGAAAATGGAAACATAAGGATGCAGCATCAAGTCTGCTGGATCAGTAGCTGTGCAGCTAAGCTGCTTATCAACTTGCCTCTGGGCACTTTTGCCAGTGTTTCAGAGTCCATATGGAACTGTTTGTGAGAGGGGGATGGTTCAAGGAAGCTTCAAAGAAAATGAGAATGACAACATTATTGTAGAAAACAGACAAGACAGCAATCCCAGAGAAACATAAGTTTCATCCAGACTGCTATTAATTTCAGAAGCTCACTTAGCAGAGACTGGTTTTGATGGTCAAAATGTTGCAGTTTATAAGAGCCATCATATGAGAGTATCCAGTTTTCAGGGACCTATGCTATTGAAAATACGTACCATTTTTTTACAACAGTGTGGACTAGGCTACAAGCACAGAAACTATTCCCTTTTGTGAGGGAAAACAGGAAACTGGACCAGGAATAGTTGAGAGCAAACTGTTCTGCAAGTTTGAGCAATAAAAGTGTAAGTTAATATAGCGGATCTCCAGAGACCTCAGTGCAATCAGGTATTTATGTAGGACAGCAGAATTCATTCTGATTTCCCACACTCAAGTTCTGCTCAAATCAATGAATCTCTTTCCCAGTTTATATCATGTACTCTCTGATAAAAAACTTAGCAAAATAAAATTCTGTTGTAGGAAATCACAGCTCAGGTCATACCAGCCACAGATCCTAGCAGATGATGTCTCCAAAACTAAAACACCTGTATTTTATCTTCTTCATGACAATGTTATGTGATGTCCACAATATGTGTACAACCTGTAAGAAAACTCTTTCAAATATGAGTTTTTATACAAGTTAAATGTAATGACTTCTCTTTAAGAGACTTCCTCTCTTCCCCAGCTGATGTATAGATAGAAGTATCTCCAGAAACAAAACAAAAAAATATGCAGACAGAAAATTTTATTCATTAGAAGCAGACAACCTATTTCAACTTGAAAAAGATTATATACAGGTATATGTATGTGTATGTATATATGTTTTATGTCTACATTTTAACCTTGATGTATGATCTCCAGAGAATCTGCTGTAATAAAATACTGCAAAAAAGTACCTAATCAACAAAGAAAACTGGCAAGCTAACATTTACAATAATGTCTGTTTTAATTATGACATATGCCAACTATGGATAAGAATTATATCATAAGACAACCACTGAAACCAATGCAGTCAGACAGCAAAGCTCCAATCCCACAAAAGTTATCAGACCCTGAAAGTCTGACAGGTATGATGATAAATGCATGCTTCAGCCAGGAGAAATTCAGAGCAAGGATTTGTCCTATTTGCCTAGAAAAAGATGATCTCAACCATACATGTCCAGTTACTGGCAGTCCACACAGTATCAGTCGCTAAGTACTTTTCACCATATTAGATGACTAGAACACAGAACCACACATCAGCAAGGCAATTTCAGAGACACACAGGGATCTGGCCTTGTAAATAAGGCTGACTGGACACGAAATGTATGGATAACATGTCTAAGCATCCTCAATACAGAGACAGAAATAAATTCATAAATATTAAAGACAGACCTTGTGATTTCATCCTGTTACTTTTACTATGAAAACACACAACTATATCCTTAATAAAAGGAACAAGATGTGAGAGGAAGGTTTAGAAAAACACTCACACCTTCAGTCAATAAAATTACATTTTCCAACCATGTTCAGTGATGTTTTGAACCCAATGACAATGACTATTGCACACCATCTATGATCTAACAAAATTCACTCTGAACAGAGACTGTATCTGTATTATGAGCATTAAAATACCATCTATTTTAAGCTAATTTTATAGAGTTACAGATAATATAGACAATGTATATATCATCCAAATTAAGGGTGTTATTTTTGGTTTGTGTCATTATGAAAGTTTAGGGGGTTTGCTTCGTTTTCATTTTGTTTGCCTGTTTTTCACAGACTGGAGTTTGATTAATCATAAAGTATGATTTCAAAGTATCATTTAAAGTATGATTTAAAATTAGTGTTTAAGCGGTTCATAATGTCAAGTGCACTCTCCATAGCTAGAGAACACTATCCTGAAATGATGATGTTACTAGCAAAATGGACAACAAGAAAATTAATGCACACTTTGACAGATTATTAATGTCAGTTTTGAAGCTTTATTAGGCAAAACTCCTTAGGTTAACATCTCTAAAGAAAAAAATCACTTCTCTAGGAGCTGTAACACCAAGGTTAATTTTTCACCTCCTGTTTTTGGTGGCACATTGGTGCTGCCAGCAGGCCCCATCAAAATGGTTCATTTGTGTGAAGGCACTAAAGAGAAAGGAGACCCCTGATGGATGCTCTGGTATTTGCAGACTCTCAGAACAGAACGAAGAGAAGCTGGCAACACAATTCAGGTGTGAAAGACATTTACTTCTAAATTTGAGAGTCTATTTTCTCCCCATATGTCACTATTAATATACACTCTGCAGCTTTTACCACTGCCTAAGTAGAAATAACTAGTGTTTTAGGCTACACTCTAAAAAAATCATGTCTTGGATCATTTTTTACAAGGACCACGCAAAATATGACTTTGTCACTAAGGTTGTGTAAGGCAATTTCAGAAACATGACTTCACAATTCTTGCAGAAATTTGGCTACAGAAATCCCATACTGTTGCGGTGTGCTCGGCAACCCCTGCGGTGGCTGCTGTGAATGCACCTCGCACCGCAGGAGTGGCTACGAACCCCGATGCCCAGACCTCAGGCGGTGACTCCAGAGGCTTTAGTGTTTTAATCAATGAAGAACTGGGTTGGGTTGATACCCATGAAGGTGACATCACCCAGGGTGGAGCCTAGGGGTTGGCCACGCCCAGAGACTTGTCCTTCACCAAGCCTCCTCCCCCTCTTCCCGAAAGTTCCTTTAGGTTGTTATTTAACACTGTCCATCAAGTTGTCCGTCTTCCCTGTCCACTCCCAAGTTGACACCCCTGTCTAGAAAGTTCTGTTGTCTTTGTCCCCTGATTGGTTTATATGCTTGTATCCACCCCTGAGACCTCCCCTTGTGTTTTGCTATTGGTTTGCTTTCATTAGGTAATGCCTGGCTATTGGCCACGAGAGAGGACTCCTCCCCATACCTCCCAACTCCTTCCCCCTTGAAAAATCCGTGCACAGGCTCTCTCGGGGCCTTTGATCACTGGCTCCCTCACGTGCTGCTTGAATTTGTGTCCCTCCACAGGGCTGAGGTAATAAAGACTTAAGGGAATTTCGCCAAACCAAAGGTCTCCTCGTGCTCTTTGCCTCCTGTGTCGGATTGTTGTCTACAATTACAGCGGCTGCAGCCTGACCCCCACGGGCAGGTTGCCGGGGATACGATCGTTGGCTACAGAGTTGCCTGCCTGCCAGCTTGCGAGGCTCGGGGCTGGGACCTGGTAACAGTTGCTCCCTACCCTGGCGCTGAGGCTGGTATCTGTCGGGGTGAGAGCCCGACAGGGGAGCTGCTTGCTCTCTATCTTGGAAGATCCCTCAGGTGACCCCAGGCAGTGTCTCTGTCGCCCCTTCTGGCACCACCGGGCCAGCGGACAGCCAGAGGGCAGCGCAACACCATACATCTTGAAAAGCTACCTGAGATCAGATAGTTAACTTCTTCCTTAAATACCTAGCTGTTACTTCACCTATGATTTTCCTGATGAGGAACTGAGGCAATGATAAGAGTATTTTCATACCTTATAACAAGATATGCTCAGGTACAGTAAGATGTCAAGGATGTAATATCCTAGATACTAGCATACATTAAATGTTAATAGCCTTTTTGCTGGCCTGACAGTTCATGGTCTCAGCCCTTGCAGTTATCAAATAAGTAAAGTCTCTTTCTCAGAGGAATTGTCAACTTAGATAAAATATTTAAAATATTTTGGACTTTCTACAAACTAAAGCTTCTTTTGAGGTAAACAGAGACTCTTGAACTTGTTTACTACAATTTAAACACCATGTAGAATAATGAAACAAATATACGTGTGATTTCACCAGAAATATGTTAAGAGATATCAGTAGGTAGTACACTTACATTCAGGGAAAGCTTCCATCGCATTGAAAAGTGATGGCAAATGCAGATGTTTAGCATAAAGAAAACAGGGTCAAATAATCAAAACATTAGCATGAAAGTACAGTGGATGTTTCCACATTCCAACAGCTTTCTGAGCAAGGCAAGTGTATGAACCTACACTCCAACCCTAAGTAAAGGAAAATAATTTTAACGCAGCACATTCTTTTACCTGTCTTTGCATCTCTTCAATCTGTCGCTGCGGGATACTTTGCAGAATACTGTACATTTCAGGCATCTTTTCTTCAGGGATGACAACAGAGGCCCTATAAGCAAAAAACAGAAAACACATGGCAAGATGAGAAGAAAGAAATTCTACATTAAAAGATGTCAATTGCTTTTCCAACCCAAACTCTTGTCCTATTATAATAAGACATACTCAAACGACTTAAGTAAAAAGAAGCAGTCTTCTCTCAGTGAACCCAAATACTCTGTAGCAGTTTCTTCCCAACACCAGCCAGTCTACCCACAGATAATGCCACCAAAGTCTGTAGACTGATCTGTCCAGACAATCTAATAACTATGGAAAGGACAGAGACCTAGAAATGCTGAATTCTTATCTCTGGATTGCCACTGACTTGTTGTCAGCGGAGATTTTTGGAGTGACTAAGTAATAATAGCATATATACAGTGTTACGTATAAAACTAGTAAATTTTTTACATATTATCCCAAGACCATGTAACTGGGCATAGTGCATGCATAGAAAAATAATCTAAGCTTCTAACACAGTGTACTCAGTTACAAAATAATTACACATTTCCATCTCAAATAAACTTGGGAATCATGATGCAATATAGAGAATAAGCATTTCTGTGATGCAATATTTAGCATATATTTTCCTTAAAAGAGCCTGAATGAAGAGCAGTCCTCTCTGACTTCAAGCACAATAATACAGCAAATCCATTTTAGAAAAAAATATGGCTGGCTATAGGATAATCAAATGCTCTGTCAGATCAGTCTCATTTATTTTCCTCTCCTATTTTTGATACGTAACAGATCAAGGGCAAGGACAGCATGCATCCTACTCTGTATTTCATACCCTGTAACTCCCAGTACACTTGACTTATCACACAGATTTGATTCAAATCACTGAAGGCAGTGAAGTATCTTCTGCAGTGGTTCAGTATACAACAGTGAGAGTACAGACCTCTTCCAGTCCAGAACCTCAGAGAAAGGTAAAATGTAGGAGTCAGCAATGATGACTGGAACACAGCCAGCTTGAAGAACATCACTTAGCACAGCCTGTCCTAGGCGGGCTCCACGTAGAACAACACAGAACGTAGATTCCTGTCAACAAATGGTATCCAGCACACAGATAAGGCAAAAACTGAAATGTTAGATTTGCATTGTGGGTGTGTATATATATATGCATTATGTTTTCCTGCCCTTCCTTTCATTAAAAAAACTAGTCAAAAGGAAAACCAACTTGCTCTGTGAAATCAACATATTCTGACTTATTAGCTAATTCAAAATAATCATACAACTTTATCTTCCAGAGGCTAGGAAAGTTACCATAAGTGGAAGGAGGAGAAATGAGCTGGTGGGACAATTCTATGCTTTATTTTAACGGCCAAATTTCAGAATTCAGTTGAGAAAACTCCAGGAGAAAAATAAGTTTAAAACATTTCAAAAGTCTGACACAACAAGATGAGCAACAATTAATATGAACTTAACTTGAGCATAAACTGTGTGAAGCCAACATAATTTTCTTCTATTATAAGGCAATACAGCTCTATGGATAGCAGGGAAGTAACAGATTTTGTATATCAGGTTTAAAAGTCATTTGACATCTTTGGTAGCATTTTCACAGGCAAATTAAGAAATCAGGGGCTAGATAAAGCCCTCATAGGCTTTACAGTTACATAAATTACAGTTACAGAACTCCAACTATGGCTCACAAGTAAAACAGTGATGAACCAAATAATCTTTCCTAAGTGCAACAGCATGCAATGTGTCCCTTAGTTAACTGAGTAGCAGAATTAAGACCACACTTATTAAACCTGACAATACCTACGATTTTGAAGGATTAGCAGGTATAATGGATAACAGGATTAGACTTGGACAATATATGCATAAATCAACTAAGAAATATTGATATATATAGAAATTCAACACTTGGAGAAGAATACCAAACTGCACAAATACAAAGCATGAAGTAATGGGCTAGAATTTGCACTTTGCAGAAGAGGACAGTTCCTACAAAAGAACAGGCAAAGAAAGAGTATTCATGTGATAGAAATGCTGTATTGTTGAAAAAACCAACCACTCCACCCACAGGTGGTATTACAGGACAAAAAGAAGTATAATTTAAGAAATCTGCAGGATTCACTCACTCTTCACAGTAACAAAAGACCTCAGACAGAGCAGGGTTCAATCTTGGGGAATGCACTTCCAGTGGTAAGTAAAGGATGATTACTTACATTGAAGGTATGATATACAGGGGAGGACTGACTATATCATTACTACCTATTCTGAAGCAATGAGGGCAGGAGGAAAGGAGCTTCAAAGATAAAATTGTTGCAAAAAGAATATAATCCACTTACTCATGTCCACAACATACAAGACAAAATAACAGTTTAAACTGTTTAAACTGCGGCAGAGAAGACTTCTTGACTATGTTACACTCACCCTGTATTTAGGGACTTTAGATCTCACTGCCACTGAAGAATCTTACTACAAATTCAAGATCACAAAATAAATGCTAGTAGAGTTCAGCTACACAACAGGGAAAAATCCCAAGTCAGTATTGTCCCTAAGTCTAAGAAAGAAAAATTATAAAGTTGATACAGGGGGTCCCACAGATAAGAAAACATTTTTCCAGCTTGTGTTCCATGGCCTGACGAAAAGGAGCCAGAAGGCTCAGCAGGGCAGCAAAACATCAAGATGGAACTAGGAAATACAAGGGGGTTTGCAGGCTCTTCATTTGTTTCCTAATGCAATCATAAGACCTGTGTTCATACCCATACAGTACTAAGAGTCTCAAAAATCTCATCCAAGAGAAGACTGCTAACAGGAAGCATTAACAACCCAGAAGCCCAAGAGTCTGCCTAGTAGGACATCTGTAAAAGCAGTTCTGGAAAAGATGAACTGTGATCCAACTCCCCCTTCCCCCACTCTTAGACAGGAAGAGAAGGAAAAGAAGGGTGTGGGGAATGGAAGGAGCTGAGAGAATGAACACACATTTTAACCATTGACTCACTAAAACACAGAGCAGCAGGTGGAAGAGACTCTAGTAAGGCCTAGGAGAGACGAAAAAGAAAAAAAGAAGCCCAGATGTGGACACACATGCTCATCTGCCCAGATAACCATTTTTCCTGTCTAGACAAAGGTTACTATAAATACATCTCCTCACATCACCACTGTTATCAGCCAGACATTCCAAAGGGAAATGCAGGGCTCTGCAAAGGAAAGTATTTTAACAATCTCGGCATGTGCCAGCTCTCTTCTGAGTTATAAAATCATATATAGCAAGATATAGACATAGATTCCCTGACTTGCTATCCTTTAGCAATCCAGTCTGTATTTAAAGCAATAAAGCAAACAAGTTTTTGTTGTTTTTTTTTTTTTTTTTTTTAAGCTCAAAGTTTAGGACTCACACTGACCTCTTCCTCTCTCTCCTCCTCCTCCACAAGGAATTTTAAACATATTTCCTACAAAACATAACAGAAGGGGTGGAAACTTCGCCTTTCCTCAGCTTGTTTGTTATTTTACCATCATTTGCTGAAGTTCAAAGACAGATTATATGCTGGTGACTGCAGACAGAGCACAGTGGCCTATGGCATAACTCACTTCACCACACTGCATGCCAAAGCACCTCTCTGTTAGTGAATTGCCAAGAGACACAGGGGTCTGAGAACACTATCTAGTTTTATCTTCACTGACACATCAAAAGGTCTCTGGAAGTTGGGCCAAGGCCATGAAACACATTTCACCTAGATGTTTTCATAGCTGCATGCTGACAAGCCTTCTAGCTCAGTTTGTCATATGTATACAGACAGTTTTGTACAAATTAACTACTAAGCTGCATACAAAAAATGTAATCTGACTAACTCTACTTAAATGTAACACTCTTTTTTGGCCCAAATATAAGAGCATAAGCTCTTTAAAGTTCATTTTAACCTTTTATCTAATTGAGAAACCATCTTCATTTCTAAGCTTCATCTAGCAAGACCTGGACTGTCATATCTCAGGAATCAATCCCAAATTAATGCCTGCTGAAAGCCTTTTTGACAGCTATTTTGGAAAGTGTAGATTCTAATGTTCCTCTCCAGTCTTGAAGTGAGCAACTTTATCTGCCTCCAAAAGTTTTTCCTTCAGTTCCTCCATTTTAGCATCCCACTGATGCTGGATTTGGCAGTATCTTTGTATAATTTTATTAAGTTCACATGACATTGTCTTGTGTTACTAGACCACCATGACCAGTCTCATGAAGTTGTTATGCAGTGTTTACAAATTACAGCATAGCCTGCACATAAGTTTGAGTACATAGCTTTCAGCCCTCTTAAAAATAAGGATAAAGTTAGGATACAATATTCAAGCTAACATAACAAAGTATGCAGTTTCAAAACATATCCAGCAAGTTAATTAAATACAAGGAAGTATTCTACCAGTAGTAAACAGGAACAGCACCACAGCTAAGAGAGACACCAAGAGGAAGAGAAGTTTGCAGGAGAAACAGCCTTACCTGAAGCACTTGAGGATAATCAAAGACTTGATTCTTGTAGCAGCGTTTGCGAACAACAGGGGCCTCATCTGACAGGTTTGTACATTTGTCCAGGATCAGCACTGATTCCCCATTCTCAGCCTGAAGAGCTTCTAACTCCAAGCGGTATTCTGGGTGCAGAGCCATTTGAGATGACAGAATGAAATACCTGCGAGGACTGAAAAAACACAGCCAGGTTACTGGCTTGACAGCACTGCAAGTTTACTTTCAAGATGCTCAAGAACACATTTCTTTCCATCCTGGAAAAGCAGAGCAAGGTTAACTAAATGTGGACATGCTGCCTGTCCACAGACTGTATTTTCAGACAAGGCTGGAAAAGGTAATGACAAAATATAATTAAGTCTGGGATAATAAGTGGCTCAACATTATTTACAATTCTGAATAAATTTGTACTTGGTAAGAGTGCTTATTACATTAGAATAGGCATTTGCATTACAACTTCTCTTATAAACTTAAATAAACATTATTTAGCTACGTTTTAAAGCAGCCTGCTACTGATGCCAGGATTGTTAGTACTTTTGTTTGGTGTTTGTGTACTAAAAGAAGTAGATAGGACACTGAATGCTGCTTCTAGTTTCTCCTCCCATATATGTTCTCATGAATTTTAATTGAAAAAAGATGCAGAACTGACAACTCAGTGTTTAGCTTATTTAGTCTTGATATGGTGACAGCAGCAAAAGAACAAGTTCATAATTTTTAACTGTGATTCAGTTCTGTCCCTTTGGGGCAACATAAAGGCAACGTTTCCAGGGAGAAGTTGAAGGTCCATACAGTGTATGTTACCCCATACACTTTCAACTCCTACCATGTTCCAAAACCATGAATATTTAAAATGTGCTGAACATTTTTAACACCAAAGTGTTAAAAAACTTTAATTAACACTGGAGGTAAAGCACACGGGAATACAGGCTCAAATTAGGTGCTTGCTGCTTAAAAAAGTTATACTAATACTGGAAAATAGCATGTCATAATTGTTATCTACTTGGGTTTCCTTTTACAACGGGTCAACTAAAGTCAGACTACTCTACCACTCCCCATTGAAAGGAACACACAGTGAGTGAGTGCCCTCATGCTGCCAAAAGAACACAGGAAGCACGAGGCCTGTATTTGGGATTCCAGTTCTACTCCATGTGATGCTATCTTTAATTTACAGCTCTGAAAACACACAAACACACACGCTTTATAAAGTCAGACCTCTCCTGCTGCTCTTCTCCCCTCTTCTACTCATTTTCATGCTGGTCACTTTAGTTGCTCCAATTAACAGATGAACAGTATTTTTTAAAAACATTCTTTCTCACAAGTCTCCAGCTGCTACCAACTTGCTACCAGTAGAAGTGGATTTTAAGCACTGCTATTAAAAAGGAAAGTAAATCAAACCCCCTCAGCTCTGTAAAAGGCCTTAAAAAAAGGAAACAATGATGCAGATGAGTGATAATAAATGGATATAACCAGCTAAAAAAAAAAAAAGTAGGTTTGTTTATGTATATATTTAAAACCAAATTTTTTCTTGAAACGGTCATCATTCTGTGACACTCAAAATCTAGCTATCAAACACTGCTACAAAAGAAAGTACTTGCCATCGCCCAAGAAATAATACTAACGTACTGAAATGCAAAGGTTTATCCCAAGCAAGCCTGGATTCTGAGTGGTGTGTCCTTGCCCCACCCCTCCTGCACAAAGCAGTCGAGGCTGGGAAGGCATCTCACTAGTAACACTGACTGGCCACTGGATGGCACTCCAGACGCCAGCCTGCCCGACATAATTGAAAAAACAAAAAAAAAAGAGCAGTTTTGAGAAACGAAATCTCCAACACTTTAACTGAACACAAGATCTATTTCTCTTATCCGACCCAAAATCAGACAGAGTTTAGCTGACTACATGGACATGAACAATATGACTGCATCTCTCTTTATAACTGGTTCTATACATGCTGAAGCCAATCAGCACGTTCATGCCCTCCAGAGAGAAATATAAAGAATGCTTTCACTCTGTGTCACAATGTTGTTGGCAAACAAAAAACACTTGAGACCTATGAAGAATCAATTGGGATGCAACCAGATGCCCCTCACTGGCCTGGTACAGGGGCATCGCAAGCAGGGACATAAAGGGTGTGAGCAAAGTAAACCACTGCTGCACAAGTTTGTCTTAATTGACTGCGTTATCATACTTGGTGAAGCCAAGAGCAACAGCAAGAGCTCTGACCTTACCAGAAAAGACAACTGAACCGAAAGACCAATAACTTCTGTGTCCAACAGAGGCTGCACCATTTCAATCACAGTTTTCAACTTTGAAAATTCATATTCTCTACAGAATGCTGTCAGAAGAAAAGGACCTAAAGTTTCTACATTTGTAAATTTGATCTTCACAATGAGCAGACACATCATTGATCCCCATTGCCTCTATCTGCCCATCGTTCAAACCATAACAGAGGTAAGACCTTGTTACTGTGAAACTTTTTCAGCTGCGTAATTACAAGATTTATGAAACATAAAATGACCAGCCTTCCATAACCAGTTAAAACACGTCTTCCAGACTTCTATCCACTCTTGTTATGAAGATATAAATGGATTAGAGAAACCAGTATTTTCCAGAGTAGCTCACTTCAATGGCTAACTACATTCTCTGATAAAATTAGTGCTTTATTTCCCAATTGTCTTGCTATACTTCCAGCTACAAGGTTCAGGGAGGGGTGGGCTGTGTTGTTTGTGTTTCTATCTTACTCCATTACTTTAAAAAAAGAAACAAAAATCAGTATTCTAGGTTCTGGATATATGTGTTCCCATAATCATACATACAAGTTTTCATCCTTTTTCCTGAGCTTAATGACAGATCAGGTGCAAATGGTGGGTGTTACATCAGGTTGGTGAACTGTCACTAGTGGGGTTCCTCAGGGCTCCTGCCCTGTGCTCTTCCACATCTTCATAAACGACTTGGACACAGGACTGGAAGGATTACTAAGTAAGTTTGCCAACAACAATAACTTGCGAGGAACTGTTGGCTCCCTTGAAGGCAGAGAAGACCTGCAGAGAGATCTCGACAAAACAAAGGGCTGGGCAATCACCACCTGTATGAAGTTTAACAAAGGCAAGTCCTAGGCTGTACCTGGGACGGGGCAACTCTGGATGTTTGGACAGACTGGGGAAATGAGAGGCTGAAGAGCAGCCCTATGGAAAGAGACCTGCGGGTCCTGGTCAATGGCAAGCTGAGTCAGCAGTGCCCTGGCAGCCAGGAGGGCTAACTGTGTCCTGGTGGCCATCAAATCCTCAAAGGAGAGGATTGTTCCGCTCTGAGTTCTCCGCAAAGCTTTGGGCATCACAATATAAGAGAAGTATAAAGCTATTAGACAGAGCAGTCGGAAACTGAACGAAGACCATTAGCATTGGAACCATCAGTATTGCAAGTATTATCTATTTTAATAGCAAGAGCTGTTAAAAACAACTCTTACAAAATTGCCCAAGCTCACCACAAATTTAGTAGCTATATTTTATAATCATCAATACTAAACATGATACTGAAAAAATACTTTGCCCAATTAATGGGAATTACTTTACCCTGGTCCTCTTTCTGGCAGATCTACTTCTCCTGACAATGGGCTGTAAACAGGAATACTGACATCATAGCCTTGCCGGTAAGTCCAAGTGGAGAAGCCGCCACCAGCCAACAGAGCTCTGGAAAATACAAGACAGTAACTTTGAACTGAGAATGTATAACATTCAAACTCCAGCAATTCACTGCTTGTCATAACCAGAACAAGAAGATGCATGCTCTGAGGTAAGTATTTCCCTCAGCTTTTGTCAATGACGTTTTCGTGCTGGTTTTAGGTTCACTTTAGTTTTTGTGATCTGGGATTACTGCTAAATTGGATCTAGTCATCAACAGAGTGCTTACAATTGTGTATGATCACTGAGGAATGAACCATTTTTGCATTAATATAGGGAAATTTAATATACTGCTGTCATTATGATAATTTTGCAATTTGCAAGCTTACATATCCTAAGACAATTTTAATTTGAAGAAATACATTCTGAATTATTTATGTAGTTAAGATATTCATTGATGCCTGTACTAAAATAGGGTATAGCACAACATTCAAAGTGTTAGACAAGCTGTATTTCAGATACAAATCACAGTACAATAATACAGTATTTTGGCATCTTACAGTGACTCTGGACTTTTCAGGCTGGAAAATAAAATGAAGTTATTTGCAACAGTATTTTCAAAGTTAATCATACAAGCTAGTGAAATTTGTTTAATTTTTATATTACACAAAAATTCTATAAACAGAAAACATGAGAACAAGAAATCTGTATGTTACAACATTAAGTTCCAACAGAAGAGGTTGCTTGAGACACTGTGCTAGAGAGCATGGGAATAATCAAGAACTGAAAAATCAAAATTCAATCCAACCTTCCAACAGGATGTTCACTGTGCCTTTTCCTAGATGGGACAAGCTTTTGCCACACAGAAGTGCTTTAAGAAACAAAAGAAAAAATGTGTACAGAAGAAAGCAGCGTACCATATACAATTCCAGAAAAAAAAAAAAAGAGGTTTGCCACTATCTCCTATCACAGATCAAGATTCTTTGAAATATGCTCTTAGAGGATAACGGTTTTTCCATTGCCATTTCATGTCCAGTGACTAGGTGGCATCAGGAACACATCATCCTAGTTCCAAAAGAAGCTCAGATTCAGCTTCTTTCACGAGACTTCTCAAATAGCTGACCAAACTTCTAGTCCTTTGTCCCTCAACAGGAGGGTGTGCTACACTTTTAGTTGCCCTGGGACACTGGGTCTGCTTAAGGTGCCATACAAAGTAGTTCAGAGAAAAATGTTTCTCAATTCCAGTTTGTCTCCTTCTCTGTGGAAAGAAGAACACAAATACACCACTAGACAACACACCAGAGAAAGGATCTTGAGAAGCTGTATCCATTGTTGCAGCGATGATTACACTGGAAAGCCTTACTGTCACAGTTCAGATCAGAGCAGGCACAGGTCTCATCCGTAATCAGAACACACACAGGAACAAAAAGTCAACATGAGACTGGAAGAGGCACCAACAATCCACTAGCTGATATTCTTGTTTTCAGATATCACTGAATGAAATCCTTGGTACGGTGTTTGGAAAAGCAGTTTTTCCACGAATGTTAGGCAATACATTATCATTACACCTAATTATCACCCAAGATTTTTCCCATCAGAACAAGACACTCTGGATGAACACCAGTATGTTCTGCCTGTTCTAACCTCCATGAGATATCACACAGGATACTTCACTTTCTCCTCTGACCTGAAGCACAACTGTTCAGTGTTCAAACACCATGATCACACTTTGTCATAAATGTGATTCTTCATTCAGAACACAAGCTATGATAGGAGCAAAAATCAACTTCAGAACAAGATGATAAATTAAGTACATGCTGAGTTTAGAACTTATGTTCCAAATCAAGTGATCATTTTTAATTCCTTTCCAGTGTCCCCCATCCCCCTGCTCTTGGTGACACATACAATGCTGCTATGACTAGGTCTCACCCTTGAAGCTGCATGTCCCATGACTTATCCATATTAATTCAGTTACAAGAAAGGAGAAAAAAAATTGGCTTGGGTGTTACTGTTCTTGCACTTTATATCTCTCTTCTCTTTTTTACAACGCCCCCCACCTCCACCAGCTTGGAAACCAGAACCAGATTGTTTTAATAGGATCCAGTGAAAACATGACAGCACCTCATCAGCCTTGAGAAAGCAGGTGTGTGTCATGCAGACTTTTACCCAAATAAACCCACAGGGAACCAACACCAGCTAAGTAACTCCACTCAGATTTTCATTGTACAGTGCATTAAGGGAGTAGGAATATTAACTCCTAATGGACTCAAGACAAATAATCTTTAAATTGCACTGATCAGCAAGGAATGATTGTCCCTGGGCAACTTTTCACCTCTTTTCAAATATTGATCCTTCTTTTCTCCATGAAGTGCCCCAAGTGGTCTGTACTCTAAATGTTTCTGTCCAGCTGCCATCAGCAGCAGCTTTCCACCAAACTACACAAATCACCGAAACCCAGTCCATGGACTGCAACAGAAATAAATAAAAACTACTTTAGTTCGTAAATTCAATCCCAGAGCTACAGATCGGTGTTGCAGAAGAAATGCTTTCAACCTCATTACTGTACCAAATTCAACAGCACTAATTAACAGATAATATAGAACTTATTTTACAAGTTTTATGGCAGGAGATTACATATGTTATGGCAGCTATTACCAGCAACATAACCTCCATGCCCACAAGGTAAACTTCCACCTTTGAAATTATGGAATAAAGCACTTTTACACTGTCTTTGGAAATTGGATTTAAAGATTTAATAAACAAACAACCCTTTAGTGAAGCACCTTAGCTAAGAAATTTTCCAGATGTAAAATTATTATGTAACTGAACTCCCCTCTGTGTACAAGGTCTTACTTTACCTGAATTAATATTCTGCAGCAAAGCAATAGAACACAAATCTATTAAACTTCATGATCCACTACAGTTAACTGTGTATGATCTCCCAGACATGCTGACTGTAGAAGGCAGGCCCCACTCCCTGTGCAAACTTCACAAATATTACCTGTGTATTACACAAGTGATCCACAAACTCCCACAAATGCAGTCTTTCTGGAATTGTCTTGGTACAGTTCAGACAAGTCATTCAAAACCAACTGAACTCTGCCAACCTGCCTTCATTTTGGCCAGCAGCCTTTCACCCTATGATGCTACAAACACCTGTCTTTCACACTTGGTTAACTACCCATTCCTAACACCCGTAGACATTCTCAAATTAAGAAAACACACTCAGGTCGCTTGTTCTGTTAGACATGAACTAAGAACTCCAAAGGTCTCCAAACTCAGACTGAAAGCTAGCACTGCATCCCTCAGACCTCTCCAGGACTCGGTCCACACTCCCAACTTCTTTCACAGGCTCCTTGTCTTCACATCTGTAACTTCTGTACATCAAACAATCCAACTGTTGGCTGCCACTAAAAAGGAGTTTTCACTTTTTGCTGTCCCAAGCACTGTTATTGCCTCTCTTATGGATTACAGCTTGTGATCATACAGCTGTGGGGTGAGTCAGATTGGCAAACTCCGATGGAATGCCAAAAAAGACTTTTGTTTTTTACTTAAATTACTCAGTTTACCATGTTAGCGTGACAAACACTTAGGAGAAACACCTACCAAAATAATATGTTTCCTGCCTCCTAAGCCAAGGCAAGTAAAGCCAAATATAAATAGAGATTTGAGACTAAAAAGAAAAAATAAAAAGTTCTGTAGCATATCTACTACATCCAGTTAATAAATTCATTTCTTTGATGACACATGCAATCCATAAACATGCTGTCCATTCCACTGTCAAATGAAAATTCTCCATAAGTATAAATCTAAGATAACAAATGCAAGTATTTACTAACAGATTAATAGGCTTTTTTATATGAGACTGATGCTTGACTGCCCTCTTCAGGCTAATCCACATACATACAAAATATTTCATGCAGAGAAGTAAAAAACTAAAGCCTTACTTCACAGGGATGTAAATTTACAATTAGTGAATTTACTCTTTAAACGTGTGCAGTAAAGAAAATATGTTCTGCTCTGGTACTGGAGCATGTTTTAAATTGTCTTTGCTGCAAAGAAATAACGATACACTCCACAGACAATCATCTTAGCAAAGATCCCATATCTCATGCAAGATTTTGTTAACATTTGGCAGAAGACAGTTAACCTTGACCTTCAAGAGAAGCACTGGTTACAATGGACCTAACTCAGCAGAACTAAGCACACAGAGGCTGATGCATTAGAAACATATTCAGTAACAGTATCTAAGCTAAACAATTTTACCTTCCTCTTATTCCAATTTTCTTTTCCTTACAACCTCCTTTCCCCTTCCAAAAGTAAACTATCCTGCAAGTGAAAATTGAGCCCAGAATGCATGTCTTTTGAGTTCCTGGCAAACATTTTCAAAGCACATTTGCCAGAGAATAATTAAGAGCATTCATCCAATTACTAATATAGTCTAATTATTAAGATAAAACTACTGAAATTCACCATAGTTTTGTCAAGCAGAGCAGCTGCTTTAAAATGTCCTTGAAGCACCAGACTTCCATCAGAAAGCTGTTGCTACAATCATCTTTGAACTTCTAATTTGCATCAAATGGGACATTCTGTAAAGCATTCATATTCAGTTACACACCAGATCAAGATTCTCTAACCTTACAGCAAGTCCAAGAGTTAAACACAAACCGTCAGCCACGTCCCTTATAAAGTTAAGGATGGGGCTAAACTATCAGATTTCTAAAGTAAACACCTTTTCTATACAAGGCAGAAACTTCTGTATTTTCCTTTTTTTGAGAAGCAAGGAGGTCATATTCCAGCTTTGTAAAGGTTAAGGAGCACATCCTTTGCTATCAATTGCCTTTCTGAGTTTGTTGCTTCTTCAGTGGCATTTAAACTCAGATGTGCACATCACACAGCACAACACATACCTATCTCTAGGAACATCCAGGGCAGTGTTATAATCTGGTGGCCCTCCAGGCAGCATATTGAAGAGCAAGTGATTTGTGCCTCGATCCCATCTATGGCAAAAGAAGAAACAAACGTCAGTTAGAAAGGTGTTCTCTACATATAGACAAGTTTTGTCAAACCCTAGTTCTGGCATTAACTCACTGCATTCTCCCCTCATGCATTAACCTTAATTTTTTCCTCTTTGTGTTCTTTACATCCACACACTGAAGTTTCAGCACGAACCTGGATAACTGTGCTAAAGCCTGAGCTGTCTCTTTGATACGGAGGGCATTCTGATTGAGGACATCTATGGATGGCACAAAAAGGCAGGCCCGGTTGACATCATCAGTGTAGAATTCACTGTCAGAGATGGCCGTCAGCAGCTCATTGTATTCCCTGGAAATGGTGTTGCTCACTGACGTCCCATATTCATCCACGTATTTTTTCAGTGAATAGATGTACACTTTGATTTTGTTCTTGGGATTGAAGCCACATCTATAGACATCGAAGCAGGTGTGCATCCTGCAGCTGAGGGCTCCCCGCTCAGGAATGGGGCTATCAGCAGGAAGCCTGACCACAGGCACATCATGGATGCTGCGTTTTTCAACAGTCCAGTCATTGGATGACTCAATGGAGTGAGGCCAGAACTGGAACATTCCTGTGGCAATTAGGCCAAGCAGAACTATGGAAAAGAGAGTGATGTAATAGATGCGATGCTTGGTTTTCATCCTTGGGATGAGGGCTGGACCCCGGGTGTTATATTTGGCCGAGGCACACATAATGGAATCAATTATCTCTTGTCCCTAGAAAATAAAGGGAGAGGTTTTAGGATGAACTCTAGAAGAGATACATAGTTACCACAATGCAGAGAAACATCCAGTTATTCCTTTCACGGAAGGTTCTTTGCCTCAGCAGATTGCAGTAGACTTTCTTCAGACACTCACGTGTCCCAGTAGAGCATAGGATGCCAACAAGCACCAGTTGAGGCTGATCTGCTGGGCCTGGCTGTAAGGAAATGATGTGGGCCAGTTAACAACCACAAGCCAGAAAATGGCACAGCTTGGGCAGTGAGAGAAGAAGGAAATCTCAGACACTGTGGAAGTGGTGAAGCCTCATAGGATCCCACTCCACCTACAACAAAGTGTATTCATGGAGAATGCTAACAAAAAACAAAATGCTTATCTACGGGAGAAGAGAAACAACCTGGATACCTGCAAAGCGCTTATAACAGCCTTATGCAAAAGGCTTATCACACAAAACTTAGGATCATGATACTGTTTCTAAGGTAAAGGTGCTTTTAAACTGAATTTCATAGGAGCCCCACCATATCTTATTAGAATGATGGTAAAAAATCACTTCTAGCAAGAAAAAAAGAATTAATTTGCCATCTTTGTCAATGTGACTTTTAGGGCAAAAAAGCATTCTATGAGCTACCACTGGAGCCACATCAAGAAAAGCATTTAAATAGTTCACTGTAGCCTGAACTGCAGTTGTAATGAAAAACATGATGTAATATAAAGTATCACAAACTACTGTCATCTTTGATATTTCTTACAAGTTCCTACACACAGAACTGTGGTTCCTGCAAGACAATTTACATTAACTACAGGCTGAAAAATAGGCAAGCAACAAATTGATTAGGTTTTCGACTAAAACTTTCATAACAAATAAATTCAGCATGAACTCTCCATAGTGAGAGGTTTTTAAAAGTAGTAAGCATGTTTTCCAGAAAAAGAATGTGAACAGTATAATTGCATGTTTTTCTTTTGGAGAAATGGGATGGTTTTTTGTTTTGTGAGCTAAAAAGAAAGTCTGACAATTCAACTGTCCGGCAGACAACACATATGAATAAAAGAAGTATCAATGAACAAAAGAAGCATCCATTTCATTATTAATCAAATAGTCTTTCTAGCAAATCGAGTTATGTTGCTTTGGTGTTCTTAACAAAAGATTGTTAGGATAGGGTGGCTAATGCATGACTTAATTGTACTTACACACAGTAGCATTAAATAATCTCAGATGCTAATAAACATTCCACTTTTAACGGCTCTTCTCATCACTTTACAACCACATTCTGATTCTGGAGGAAGCTTCTAAAATCTCCTGTACAAGGCAATACATGTGTGATGCTGTTATCAGGACAGAAGCCAGAATGTTACATTACTATCAGCTTTACAACTAAAAACTTTCCATATGCTTCCGACTGTTAACCACGTCCGTCATTCCTCCTTCCTGACATAGCACCAGAACCACCTGTGTGATGACACAGGTCGCACTCTGCAGCGAGCTTTTCAGTAACTCGGCAAATCTGTCCAGATCTGAGCCCGGGCGAAGAATCCTGAACGAAAGGTACCTCTCCATCCATGGAAACGTTCTCTCTTACACAGCACATAATCCCCTTGGGCAACCGCAGGCACTGGACAAGGTGTACTCGCATTTGGAGTACTGGAAGTAACGGGAACAAGACACAGCATACAGAGAGGTGACAACACCATTACGGGACCAAGGGCCGAGGGTTAGGACGGGCCGCCTTCCGCGCGACGCGGTGGGCGGGCGGGCCCAAGCC